>CM038218.1:162017052-162603464 GCA_021442155.1 Cymbidium sinense
AACGGACCTAATCACCTAATAAGGACTCCTAAGGCATGATGGGTCTTCGAATGTACCAAAGATCTTTCCCCTACTTTACATGGAAAAGTAAAGTAGTGTTTATTTTAAGCTGAGTTCATTCAGTTCCCTGTGGAGGCAAGCCCCCATAGTTAATTACATCCTGAGGAACGAGATTCCTTAAGAACACTCTCAATTAAAGAAGACAGTCATGATCGGCAAAGATTTCAAGGCAAGACTATCAAAGGATTGGCTATGTTGGAAAATCAAATGTGATAGATCAAAAGGAGAGACTTATTTTGGAAGCCAAAGGAGATGAGTAGGGAATGCTTATGATACTAGGAAGCCTAGTGAGCAATCCAATCTATCTTATGGTTGGGCTTTATATTTTTGAAATTGAAGAGAGTTAATTGTTTGAGTTGTCATTTTATTAGAATACTAGGACTTATAATCCCACAACATAAAATTGTGGAAGTGCCTAAGAGGTGAGGATTTATGCTTGTAGCCTAAAGAAAATATCTACTCGGATCCTAAGCTAGGGAGCTTTGATACAAACCACAAGCACGTCCTAAATCTAAGAAAAAGGTGGACATAATGTTCTACCTTCACAAGAGAGGATAGACCATCCGACTGTTGGACTTACAACCACCTGGAGTGGCCAACTAACACCTCCTATGCTTTTAATCCATGTAGGCAAGTCATATGCTTTTGCAAGACGGCTAGGCTGTTATTTATTTAGAAAGGAGACTAAGTCCTTAAACTCACTCTCTAAGAGAATAGAGCATGAGTGGTATTAATTCATAACTTAATCTAATGCAAATTTTATCAAATTTATTTGACTCTTTTGGACTCTTTATTTTGACACAGGCTATGAGATTTTGTATACCTAAATGCATAAGAATTGGATTATGGTCCAAATCAAGGGAAAAATGGGTGTTTTTCCATCAAAGGCTATCACAAGTTAAGCCTTTATTCTCTGACATAAATGGAAGCCCCCTCTTAACAAGAGTGGAAGAATATGACATGCATGATGTTATACATATAATCATCCAGCTAATAGGTTGCTAAGTATTTTGTTATCTTGATTTAATTCCTAGGCTTTTATGTGAGGTTGTGAATTATTTTAAAATTTTAATTATGAGTTATTAATGGAGGTAGAAAAATTAATTTCATCCAAAGAACCTACCGCATCCAGGCCACACACTCAAACATCAAACTTGAAGAATAAAAGGCTAGTGCAGTAGGGTTATGCCGTACACCCCAAAAAGAAAAAAAATATGGGTAGCCGAGCTATACCCTTATACATCCCGAATTACAAAAATAATACATGCTATGGGGGTCTTCTTTTCTTCATTTTTTCCTTCTCTTTCTCTTGATTTGATTTGCTCCAAAGGCATCAGGGCATTCGTGGACTAAGCCTTTGGCCACTTGCTCATCTTAATCCCCAAAACACTAATCTAATTCCTAATACAAAATTATATTAAAAATAGAAAAATAAATCTAACTACACCTGCAAAATAAATATTAGCTAAACACACCATACAACCCAAGCAGTTATATGAATAATTTGGACTTAACACCCCACACATGGGTAACCAAGCCCACCTATCCTAACATGGGTTATGCTTAAGGGCTAAGCAACCTGCATAGCAAAAGCATTTATATTTTTATTACAATGGCCCCTTAAGCATAACCTTATGAAAAAATATGATTAATCTAATTATGGCCTATCGTCTAGTCTATGAGGCATACACCCTAACATATACTCTAAAAGATTATATCACAAAATAAAACACAACATCATACATACATACAATCAATACATTAACCTAGCCTAATTCTAGGGTCAGTGACCTAGTATTTCTAGTGTGTGAAAAGAAGGCTTGTGTAGCAAAACTTTACTAGGCTTCTTTAGTTTAAGTTTCAATTTGGAGTTTGAATTTATTTAAATTTTACCTTTTGGGCGATTTCAATTTAAATGATTTAATGATGTATTTTTCATTTTTATTTCACTTTTATTTGGTTAAAGTGATGTTTAAGTTTTAAAGATTGAAGAGTAGAATGAATTCCATTTGTAGATGAAACTATGATTAAGCTAATTATGGCCTACCATCTAGTCTATGACATACACCCTAACATCTAGTCTAAAAGATTACATCACGAAATAAAACACAACATCGTACATACAATCAATACATCGACATAACCTGATTCTAGGGTCGGTGACCTAGTATTTCTAGTGTGTGAAAAGAAGGCTTGTGTAGCAAGACTTTACTAGGCTTCTTTAGTTTATGTTTCAATTTGGAGTTTGAATTTATTTAAATTTTACCTTTTGAGCGATTTCAATTTAATAATTTAATGATGTATTTTTCATTTTATTTCACTTTTATTTGGTTAAAGTGATGTTTAAGTTTTGAAGAATTAAGAGTAGAATGAATTCCATTTGTAGATAAACTCACCTATTCTACATCCCAACTCTTAAAGAGTCTAACTAATTGTTGACCTAATTTTTAGGATGAGCTTTCAACCCCTCCATCTTAGACATAAGACTTCTCTTAGATTTTTAGGGGTCCTTAGTCTTAAGACACATCTAGTGATTAGGTGGACACTCAACATAACTTTAGAGACTTAGAAAAATTAGCCATAGGAATAGGTCATGCCTTAGAGGTGTTAGGAAAATTTCCCTACCCTATAGCTTGAACCACAGTCCTCACTTCCTTCCTTCAAGTCAAAATCCAAATCAAATCAACATCAAACTTAAATCAATTCTAGCTTAATTAATTTTCTCCCAAACTCAAATCAATGCCACATGATTGAAACCCATGATTGAAATCCATGATTGGAATTCCAAGTTCAAAATCTTGCCTAAGTCCTTTGATTTCCCTTCATGGACTTAGCCTAAATCAAATCTAAATCAATTCCAATTCATGAAATTTTCTCATAACACATTTATATTCTTATTTATATTCACATATATAAATGAAATATAAATTCAAATGAATCAAACTAAACTTAAAAGTCAAATCCAAATTCACAAATCTTTCCTAAGTTGCTTTGATTTTCTCTTAAGGACTTAGCCTAGATCATGTTCAAATCACTTCAAACTCATGAAATTTTCTCATAAACCATTTAAATTCTCATTTATATTCACATATATAAATGAAATATAAATTCAAACAACCAAAATAACTCCAAAAATCAAACTCAAATTCAATCAATGTCCAACCTAAGCCTTTCAAGTCAAATTCTTGAACTTAGCCAAATCAACTTCAAATCAACCCAAACTCTTAATTTTTCTTCATGATTCAATCAATCCTTCAATCATGAACCCAAATATAAATACAAACTTCAATCACTTAACCAAAACTCAATTCAAAAATCAAGCCAAAATCCATTTCATGTTCACCCTTTTGAACTTGAAATTATCAAATGAATCAAAATCATTTGACTTCAAACCACTTGCAAATGGATTTATATTTCAATCATAAGTCCATATGTGAGTTCAATCAAACTCAAATCAAGCTTTGACCAAGCCATTTGACCCACTTAGGCTCATTTGACCCAAAGTGACCTAAAGTACCCCTTATGAGCCAAATTCTAATCCTAACCAAATTAGATTGAACCAAGCTTATCTAAACCTCTCATCATGATCAACAATCATCATGAGATGACCAATCACTCAAATTCAGTCAAGTCAAACCTAAGTGTTGACCAAGTCAACACTTAGCCAAAATGAAACCCAATATAGCCAAAATCCACCATAGGCCAAATTAATTGAAACTGATGATCTAAGTTCATTTATAATCAATGTTTGAACTTGACCAAGATAACATTTGAGCCTAACCTAGCCCAATTGGCCACTTGACCCAAGTTGACCCAACTTGACCTAAAAGTCCAAATGTGTCAAAACTTGATCTAAGCCAAATTAATTGAAACCAATGGGTCAAGTTGATTCCAAAATGATTGTTGAACTTGACCAAAGCCCTAATTGGCTAACTATACCCAACCTAACCTAATTGAATATGAACCCAACTTGACCTAAAGGGTCAAATTGAGCCCAAATTCAAACTTAACCAAAATTGATTGGAAATAAAGATACCCATACCTTTCATATGACCAACCAAATCTAAACCTACCCATGACCTAGCTCAAATAGTTCAAATGGGTCAAATTGGTCAACTTGACCCATTTGACCTAAATGAAATCAAATGAACCAAATTCAAACTTAAACCAAATTGAATCAAATCAAAGCCATCAAAACATTTCAAATGGTCATATGAACTTGACCCAACCCTTGGTTCGACCCAATTTGACCATTTGGTCAACTTGACCCAACTTGACCCATTTTGACCTAAACAGGTCAACATGAGCCTAATCATATCAAACCAACTCAAAATTCAATGAAACTTGGCCAAATCTATTTTCTCATCATACCAAACATACCCAAACTAAAAATAAGGTTAAATGACCCTTTTACCCTTAGGCCATAGGGTAAATTTTGGCCAAATCTATTTTTAATTTGGTCAAATCCTCTCCATAACAACTTGGCACCCTCTTAGTGGATCAAGTGAACACTAGGTAGTGTGGTGCACCCAACCCAATGGGTTTGGGTCAGCCCAACATAGCCCAATGGCTAAACCGACCACTCCCATTGAAATGGCCACATGGAAATCTTCCTTCCACTTAATTCAAGCACATGGCCACCTCACCCACTCCTTCTCTAGCCCAAACCAAACCACATGCAATTCAAAATAGCATAACAAACTCATTACATGAGGTGTATTGGATCAAAATGGTAAGGAGGCGTATGGCCGTCCAATCCTTTAAGGGGGAGATATACTCCCCTAATTCAATTCAATCTACACTCTCATTCAGTCGATTGAAGCATAAAAACTCAGAGCAATCCCTAGCTAATCTTCTCAAGCTTCCTAGAGAGAGTTTGAAATATCCATTCTCGATTTTCATCACTTGAAAATAGGGAGCTCCACTGAAAATTAAATTTACACCACACTCAACATCAACCCAATTCCTTCTTCAAGCTCCATCAGAGGACCAAGTCGAACTTGCCCAAGCTCTTTCCCAAGCTCCAAAAGCAAGGGATGATCAAATTCCATCAAGGCTGAGCTCAAGGCAAGGAAGAGTTGACCCATAGAAGCATCTACTCAATTTGAAAGCCTTTAACTTCAGCAAAGCTTAGTCTCAACTAGACGAAGCTTCTCCATGGGAATCAGGTGCTAGTGATCACCACGGATGAGGTTAGCCATTTCTTTGAGCTTAAATTCAATGTGGTGTGGAGCTTTATGAAAGAAAGTTTAATCCCATGGGATTTTAGCTATTAGATATGATCTACATAGCATGATGAAGGTGTGGTCTAAATTTTAGCCCAATCGAGCTCAATCGAGCTCAGATCTTACCCTAGAACATGGACGGTCTCCATGGCTCACAGAGAATTACAGGGATGAATCTCTGACCATCCATCTATGCATTTTAGATGGACGAGATTAAAACACGTAGCATCCAAAACTTCCTCCCACAGATTCGTGGCTTTAATCTCAGCTGTCTGATCCTTAATCATATGGCTTAGGAGAAAGCGCATAGCGCCATCGCCACGTGGCGCAATGATGTGATGGATTAAAGTGCCAATTTTTCCATGCCACGTGGGAAGCGCATGCCGTATGTGACACTCAATAACATAGGATTAATAACATAATTAGGTATTATTTAATTTTTAATTAATCACCAAATATTTCTAAATTCATATCTAAATGTAAAAAAATCAAACAAATATGAAATAAATTACATATGAAAGATAATTGAACATCGAATATTTTAAAATTGATTTTAATCGATTTTGAATAATATTTTCTCTAAATTTGGGTTTTATTAGGAATGTTATTTTGCTAATTTCTCTTCAATTACTCCTTTATTTAATCCCAAACTTTTTATGCTTAATTAGTTGGATGACTTCTACCTCCCTTAATTTTCTTGGGATTTATTGGTGGCTTAATTAGGAGAATTGCTAGTTCATTCCTTAATCACTCCCTTAATATAATTAGGCTTAATTAAGCTCATAATTAGTGGTTTGACCCTCTAATTGGGTCAATTAAGTTTTGATTAAGTGAATGTGAGGTTTAGGGAATAGTTTTGGGATACTTTTCTTAAGATATTCCCTAAACCACTTTTTCATCCTTAATCCATCCTTAATTAAGGGTTAATTCACTAATTACCACCTTAATTAATTTCATAAAATTCTAAAATTTTTCAGAACTAAATTAATCTATCTTGGGTAGATTCTTCGGTGTTCAAGAGCCTAAGTACATTTAGGAAATCAAAACTCAATTCACATGTGTGAGGGGTGGAAATGAAATTACTTAAGTTAGAACCCCTTAGTTTAATTAATCATTAATCATGAGTCAAATTGCATTAGGCACTTTTATTTTTATGGCATTGCAAATTTAAATTCCTTGTGAGATTTTAACTCATCTCATTGGCTCATAAGTATTTCATTAACTATGCTAAGGTGGTATAGGTAAGGGGTAATTAACAGGCTTAATTCATACCTTAACCTAAGTAATATATAAAAATCATCTAATCATCTAAAAATTAAACTAAAATAACCAACATATGTGGGAATGGGTTAGGAACAGCAAACTCACCTCACATTTTTCAAATTAAATAAAACTCAAAAAAAAAACCAAACCTTCTTTAAAAATAATTTGATTTGCTTTAAGCTTTCTTATTTCATAAGATTGTCTTTAGGAATTAATTAGGGTGAATATGTTTACATGCTTTCATCATTTTAGTTCCTTCCCAGCATGCTAAATGTGTATGTCATATGAATTTCATGCATTCATTCTTTTCAAAAATCAAAATGAAAGTGAAATGTTTCTTTTATGTCAAATTGCATGTTTTGGCTAAATAGGAATATGAGTGGTTATTATCACTACTGAATCCCAATTATTTTCAAAATATATAAATCAATTACCAAAATTGAAAGTGTGTTACTTATATTTTATTTATAAGCTTGAATGTGAGTAAAATATAAAAAATGTGCTTAGTGTAGTTTTCCTTCTCCCCTCTTTTAGTATAGTTTTGAATAGGATTTGGTAAAGTGTTTAGTTCATTTGAAAAGAATCTAACACTTGCCTAATTCCATTTCTTATTCATTTCTATGCTATTACTTAAGAAGGACATCTACACTTGTACATATAAATTGCATAAACAAAATAAACAATCAAGTACAAACTTTTGCATTTTTCTTTTCCATTTATTTCTTTGGTACATATGCTTGTATTTAAGAAAAGTGGTATATTAGTCTGGACAACCTTGGGGTTGAGGCTTTCAGCCCTAAGTAGGTCTTGTACCTTACACCCCTTGTTAACAATGGTGTCGTACTCACTTATGCCTTTCATATATTCATGTGTGCATGTGAAAATTGGATAAGAAACTCCTTTTCTACTTAATGAAAATCATGCATCATAAAGTATTCAAATTTTTTTAAGTAACCCACTTAGCATTCATCATAAAGTCTCCAAAATAATCTCATTTGTATGTGTAGATATGCTTAGGATGTATCCATATGCATGTTATACATGTTGGGAAAGAAATGAAGTGATTTATGTTTGTGAATTTAGTTCACTTTACTTAATCTTAAAATACCTTTCTTTTTGAATAAGTTTGTTTAGAATTAATCTAAACTTAGGATTAATTAAAACACATAATAAAATATTCACTAAACAAAACTAAACATGAATCTACTTTAAAAATTATTTAAGGTAGGGAAGGAAAGAGAAGTTCTCTTCTCTATTCCTTCTCTTTAAAACTTAGTAATTAATTGTATGATTCATTCAAACCAAATCAAAAATACAAAATAAAATCAACTAAACACTTAAATGAAACCACCCATCTAAGTTGAACATCTTCACACTTAGAAAATCCAAACCTTAAAACCATAGCTAAGCATACCACACAAACCTTCTAAAGCGCACACATTAGACTAAGTCACCCCTTCTAGCATTAGGTTAGGGCGGTGCATGGCTTGATGTGTGGCTTTTATTTTGTGATGTCCTATTTTATTCTAGATGCTAGGGTGAATATGCATAGAATGAATGCTAGGATGATTTATTCTAATCATTATTTTCTGTAGGGGATTATGCTTGAGGAGTGTTGTAATAAAAAAGATATAACTGCTTTTGCTGTGTAGGTGCTCATACCCCTAAGAATAATCCAATAGGCTAGGTAGATTTTGTTACCCATGTGTGGGGTACTAAGTCCAATATACGTGTTTGGGATTTATATGGTTTGATTAACTAATCTCTATTTTGAAGGTGTTAGCTAGATTTACTTTTTTTTTCATGTATTTTGCAATTAGATTTTGGAATGTTTGTTATGGGAGATTAGGATGAGCATTGGTCATAAGATCTCATCTTATGCACCATGTGAAGCCTTTGGAGCAACTACCTTCCAACCATCCAAAAGAAGGAACCAAAGAAGAAGAAGAAAGAAGAAGAAGAAAAGAAGAAGAAAGAAGAAAAAGAATGAAGAAATGAAGCTTGAAGACCCCATAACAATGAATTCCTTGCTTAATTGTATTAATTCATTTGTAATCCAGGTTGTATAAGGGTAGAGCTACCCAATTTTTTCGTGATTTGTGTGGTGCACCACAAATGGCCTCTTATTCTTTGCATTAGCTTTATAAATTGATTGATGATTTGTTTAGCTTGTGCATTAAGATGGCATCCTTTTCCTAGTTTCTTCCTTGCTTGATGTATGGCTTGGATGTGGATTAGGCTCTTAGGAAAAAATAAATCTTCTACCAAATTTAACAATTCAAAATTAAAATAAAGAACTCATAACCTCACCTAAACCTTAGTTAAAATCAAGATAAAAGAATTAGCAATCACTTAGCTGGATGAGTATTTCTTTTATAACATCATGCATAAATGCATATTATTTTCACTCTTGATTAGAGGGGTTCCACCTTTGCCAGAGAAACTTGGCTTGACCTTTGAGATCCATGGTGGAAACACACCTCCTCCCTTCTCGTTGATTACGCATATGAATCCTATAAGCCAAGTCAAATGATTGTCCTAAAATGAGAATAGCATGTAATATAATTTGCATTAGATTTAGGTCATTTGAAGCATGCCCTTACATGATCTAGTCTCTTTAGGGAGTGAGTTTAAGGGCTTAGTCTCTTTCAAAATAAATAATAGTCTAGTTATCTTGCATAAAGCATATAACTTGCCTATAAGAATTTAAAATTATAGGAGGAGTTAGTTGCCCTGGTACAAGTCCAAGTAGTCGGGTGGTTTGTCCTCTCTAGTGGAGGTAAATCAAATACCTATTTTTTATCTTAGATTTAGGTCGTGCTTTTGGCCCTCACCAAAACTCCCTAGATTTAAGTTCTGAGGTTGCTTCCTTCTACGGGCCATAAGCATATATCCTCACTTCTTAAACATTTCCATAACCTTATGTTGTGGAATCATAAGCCCTAAACTTCTAATAAAAAGTCAACTCAAATGAATAATTCAATTTCAAAAATGTAAAGCCCAACCATAGGGTAGTTTGAGATGCTCGCTAAGTTTCCTAGCATTGTGAGCATCTCCTACTTATCTTCCTTTATCCATGATAATAACTCCCTCTCTTTGATCAGTCCCAGTTGATCTTCCAAAACAAACTAATCAATTGATAGTCCTACCTATTGAAATCTTTAGAGACAATGATCATTTACCCTAATCTAGAGTATTCCTAAGGGATCTCATTCCTCAAAATGTAATTAATTATGAGGCTTCCCCTTTAGGAAACTTAACAGACCCAATTTAAAATAAATCCTACTTTACTTTTTCATGTAAAGTAGGAGAAGAATCTTTGGTACACATGCAGAACCATTGTCCTTAGGAGTTCTTGTTGAGGTGATTAAGTCCATTGTAGGGTGGTGACTTCTATCTTTCGAGATAGTACACCTCTCCTCAATGTCATACCTGATCACCCTCAATAAGAATATTTACAGATCTACATGGTGTCAAAAATGCATAAAAAAAGAAGAAGATGTATATTTCCATCTTCATTTTTATCCTGCATAGAGTGAAGATGGAAGTTTATATCTTACTTCTTTAGAAATTACATAATAAAAATTTCACCATAGATTTTTATGGCGACTCTGCTAGGGATGGTTCCTCTCTCCATCTTTGGTAAATGATCATTGTCTCCAAGTATCGATAGTGGGTTTGTACTTTGGTATGAATCCAAGACTATCTTTCATCCCATTTGCACTTAGCTTATTTCATTGTTAAGTTAAGCTAGCCAACATCTTTAGGTTTTAGGACCTTACCCCGTGTTGGTCTTAAAACCCCGCTGGATCTCAATGGGTAAAAATAAAATCTAATAAAAAAGAAAATATTTAAAGACTTCTTCCTTATCATTTTCATGTTAAAGACAAGTTCATTCTAAAATAATAAAGACAAAGTAAATCCTTCATAAAAATCTTGCTTTTCAAAAAAGCACTCTTTCAAGAATGCACATAACAAAATATTTTGCACAAAATTTTTCCTAAATCATCTTCATCTAACAATCTTTATGATTGTTATATGTAAGATCATCTTTACAAAAATACTATTCCAATTTACATTTTCTAAAATACTGATGAGTTTCTTTACTCAATTCATTTTTGGTGAAGACCTCATTTTCAAAAATAAAATTCCAACAATCATATTTTCAAAAGCATAAAATTTGAAGATGGACCTTTCCATTCAATATACCCATACTTATTGAATGGAAGTTTCATTTTCAAACAAAACTAAAATTTTCAAATGCACATATGAAACCTCTCCATTCAATGCACCCACACTTATTGGGTGGAGGTCTCATTTTCAAACAAAAATCAAAAAATAATTTTCAAAAAGCATATATGAATATCTCCATTCAATATACCTAAATTTATTGAATGAAAATTTCATTTCCAAATAAAATGACATCACTTTAAAATCCCACTTAACATATTCCACATATGATTAGGTTGGGATTTTCTCTTTCAAAAAGCAACAATCACACACAAAATATACATCTTTGGAAAATGAAACATAATTGATTTCCATCTTACATACCCAAATGTGTTAAATGGAAATCTTTTTTTAAAAATCAACAAAAAATAAAATTTTTCAAAACATATTTGGAACTTCATTCTAGCATGCCCCATTTGCTAAAGTGAAGTCTCCCTCTTCAAAAAAAATTTGAAACACCATTGGAATTTCATTTAGCATACAAAAATTCGCTAAAATTTCCACTTCCCAAAATTTCCAAAAACACTTTTGGAACTTCACTCTTTAGCATACCAAATTTGCTAAAGTGAAGCTTTCATTTTCAAATTAAAACCAAAACACAAAAATTTTAAACAAATCTTTTGAATTTCATTTAGCATACTCAAATTGCTAAGTGAAATTCCATTTCATAAAAAAATTAAGTGAAACTTCATTTTTTTTAGCATACCATTTTTGCTAAAGTGAAGTCTCCACTTTCAATCAAAAAATAAATCAAAATAAAAAAGAAATTGATTAGGATTTTCTTAGCATACCCAAATTTGCTAAAGATCCTATTTTTCAAAAGAATCAAAATATCCAAAACAAATGAAACACTTTAAGATATTCTTAGCATACTCAAATTTGCTAAGAATCCTATTTTCAAAAATTTTCCAAAAATAAAACACACTTGGGTTCTTCACTTAGCATACCCAAATTTGCTAAGTGAGAATTCCAATTTTCAAAATCACCAATAATTCACAAGATAAAGCAAACAAAGAGAAAAAAACAATTGTTTTCAAACACCTCACTTAGCATACCCAAGTTTGCTAAGTGGGTGAATTTCAAAATATCAAAAAAAAAAATCAAAACCAATTGACCCTTACTTTAACATACTCAAATTTGTTAAAGGAAAGGTCCTCAAATCAAAATCTAATTTCAAACATGAACCTATGGAAACATCTTTCTAAAAATATTTGAACCTATTTTCAACATACCCAAATTTGTTTAAATTGGATTCATATTCAAAAATTCCTCTTTCCAATCAAATTTCTAAATCTGAACCCCACTTAACACTTCCAAGATGTTGGATGTGGGTTCAAATTTTAAATTCAAATTAGTCAATAAAAAATAGAAATCTAATCCAAGTTTGTTTCCAACATTCTGATTCTCGATCAGCTACAATTTAGTTTTCAATTTTCAGTTGACTATAATGGCAACTTCATAGAAGTATGTGTTTACTTTCCCCTATGGCATGGACTTAGCCTTGGATCAAGAATCTCCCTAAGCTGATTACACCCATCTCATCCATTTCAGTAGAGGTTTTGAGGGGACAAGGATTACCTGTGAGGGCACTCCCTCACAACTATTAGAAGGACCAGTGGTCGGACAAAAGCAGTTCATTCAGATTGATTTTCCATCAGACTCTGATATCCCCTCTCAAGAGGAAAGGACAATACCAACATCGCACACCTTATTGTGTCTGGGTGTCGCCCACAAGGGCTAGCACCCACTCATTAGCACCCTCTAAGGGTAAGGCTCTCCCCAGATTGCCTCCCAACTTAGTTCTAGTTCTACCCACTCACCCTACTAGGACTCAGAGGAGGTAGAAAATCTACATGATTAGGTGATACCATACACATATTGCTAAGGAGATGGAGGCTGCCACACGGTCAATTATGGAGGAGGTGCCAACTCTGATTTCCCCGCTGGTTACAATGAACCCATTTCACCCCTCTCTAGTACAAAGAGGATCCTAGAAGATCCATACTTCACCTCCACCGAAGATCGCCCCTAATTAGCGGAGGAGATTGTATGCGCCTCCATCAGTTCTACGGTTGGCGAGCTTATGATCAAGAGCTCAATTTGACTTGAGATCTATCCCCATGTGGGGAAACATCTGAAGGAGAGGGGCTAGAGAGGCCCACACTTGACTAGAGAGTTAGAGGTTTGGTTGGCAGCCAGCAGCCTCTGCACTCATTAATTTTCTTGATCGGTGCACTACCCGCGTCAATCACACAGATAGTATTCTGCTTATCGGGATGACCCATCATAGGAAGAGGGTCTCTGAGAGAGTCGGTGGTGTCTCCACCACACCGCTCTACCCCCATCCACCATCACCCATTCACATTGTAGCATCTCCAGTTCCACCCAAGGCCATGAAGGCCACATCCAGGGAGAGAGAAACCCATTGGTGATCCAACTACGGCCAAAGGATCCCATTCCATCTACACTGCTTACTATGGCGAGGTCGGGCTCTCCTGCTTGACCTTCTGCTCCAGTTATACTGTGGAGAGAATGGCGTGCCCGAAGCATAGTGGTCATCCTTCACCAACACCACTAGTTTAGCAGGACATAGAGATGGTTATAGTAGTTGTAGAGGGAGGAGATGATAGCCTAGTTGCACCCATGATAGTAGAGCCTCCTAGGAGTGTCACCATTTGAGTCGGATAGCCGAGTGCATTTCTTCTAGTATAGTCCTCGCAGGATTGATTCTCCAGCAACAAGGAGGTCCGGTGCCTCACAGTTCATGATGTGGATCCCATCACCAGTCAACCAAAAGCATTTGTGCTAGGTCTAACAGATCAATTTTTAAATGACATAGTAACTCAATATTTCATGAAGAAGAAGGAGATCATAGGATATGGTTGGTATGAAGAGGAGAAGATCAGCTTTGATCCCAATGAAGATGATTTGTTGGGAGACTCGGGGTTTGCATGGTAGATACTAGGGGATCCCTCCTTAAAGAGTAGCAGGCTATGAAAGGTGATGAGGTTGAGCAGGAAGACACAGCCCAATCAGCACAACACCACTGATATCAGTTAAAGCAGAAAGATGAACAAATAGATAGGATGGTGAGGCAGCTTGAGGACTTCTTAGCAGTAGTCTCAATACTCGAAATAAGCCAACGTCATCCTACTACAAGACTAGTCGAGTTAGTGCATGTCTTGGACCCAGCTAAGACCTTTCCTCCCGTTAAGCAAAGTAACACTACCATGTATAGGAAGGTAATGGAAAGTACCTCCATATAAGAGAAAGACGTCAAGTCTATGGTTGAGTAGTAGGTGAAGGAAGCATTGGATCAAGCCTGGGGTGGATCATCAGTCCCAAAGGGTAGGCCCTACCCAGAGGAATTTATGCAATCCAATATCCCAAGGGTTTCATGTCATTTTCCTTCAAGAGTTTTGATGGCAATAGAAACCTGAGACAACATATTGCACACTTCAAGGTCAGTTGTTGCAACACCAGTGGCAGCATCGCTTTGCTATTCCACCTCTTCGTTAATATCCTAGCAGGGATAGCTTTCGATTGGAACGTTGAACTTCCCAACAGTTCAGTGAAGAAATTTGTTGAGTTGGAGCAACTCTTTATCAAGAGGTTTGTTGGAGAAAGGGTTATCATACGATCTTGTAGCACAACACCTGTGAGTCTCTTATTGACAACATTCTCATATGGTGTAACCTGAGTATGAAATGTGAGCCACAGCTGTCTGAGCAGCATGCCATTGAGCTTCTTTTAAAGAATATCCATGGTCCGATTTTCTTCATGCTTAAGGGCTTCACCATCAAAACTTTGAGAAGCTAATCAATAAGGCGACTACAAGAAGACCAAATAGTTACCTTTTCAAGACATTGCCCAAAGCAAGCGAAGGTCTATGAGAAGCCCGGGGTAGTGATAGCAATGGATAAGGGAAACAACTAGAGATTAGTTTAGAGACCACGACCTCAACCTTTGCTTCCACCTCCTACCACCACCAAGGCAACTACCACTCCACAAGAGCCTATATGGCCAACACACCGCTCCCTCACCATATCATCACAAGGGCACACATACCTTCCGCCATGTAGTGATGGTCCACCTAATCTTTTGGATAAACTCAATAAACCTTATTCATTTAAGAGGGAGGTAATCAAGAGGATCTTTAAGAATCTCTTAAAGAAGCTTGATTTTCAGCTACCCGAGCCTAGGAGACTGAAGGAAGTGGGCAAAAGCCATGATCCTAACTTTTGCTCCTACCACCATATGCTACATCATGTTCTGGAGGATTGCTTCACATTTAATGACTGGCTTGAACACAACTTCAAGACCGGTGTTGTAGTTATCCCGAAGGAATACCATGTGGAATAACCATCCAGTTCCATTAGGGTAATCTTTGGGGAAACTTGTGATCCTTCCAAAACAAAAAAGGTTGGGATATATCTTTATCCAAAACCTCTAAAATGATCAAGATCAAGAAACTTTCTTGGTGCAAGTAAGCTCAAACCTCCAACATCAAGGAATATTTTGCAAGTTGCCTGCCAACTCGAGGAAAGAGGAGCTCGACAACAAGATAGCCCGGATAGGCACAACCATCGACTAAGTCCATCCTCTTCACCGCATCTACCACATCGATGAATTCCTACTTCACTAGTTCTTCTTCTTCTACTAATATAACTCTTGTATCAACAGATAAGGGCATCAAATCCCTTACCCCACTTATTTTACTTGATTTCTACTTTGTACCATCTATCAAATCCAAGAAATTGAAGAATAAAGCTAGCTTGAATTACATCTGTGTCACTTCTGATGGGTTGTGTACTTTTATTCTTAATGATAACTCTTCAAGTCAAAATAACTATAACAATTTCAATCTTCCTCTTTCTCGACCAGTTACCAAAAGTCAACCTCCATAAGGTCAAGGTTCACCTCCTAAACACCTCAAGATAGGTGAAATAAGTCATTGGTAAAAGATCGAGAAGCCCCTCCACGGATGCTCCACCCTTGATATGCTTGTGGAGGATCAGCCAAGGTGGACTATCCTCCTCTCTAAGAAAGCTGTCATCTAAGCTAAGCATATACGATGCCCTTATCTTATTCGAAGAGAAGAGGGAATCATTAATCAAGGCTCTCCTTGATCCTAAAATATGCTTAGCTCAGCTGACTACAATTGGTGAGGAGGCACATTACACAAAAGAAGCCCAAGGGATCACATTCATAGATGAAGACCTACTTCTAGGGAACTTAGAGCATAACTGTCCCATCTACATCACAGTTGACATGGGCAGATTCAGACTTGCTAGAGTTCTTATCGATCCAGTACCGACCATTATGAGTCTAAAGACCCTTGGTTTGAGGATTGACATCTCACACTCGAGGAGATCAAATGATGTTGACGGATTCAATGAACAAGGTGAGTGGTTCTATAGTGTTACCTTTGGAGATAGGTGACTAGAAGACTGAAGCCAAGTTTTACATCATTGATTAGAATACTCCATTCACTACTTTGCTCAGTAGGCCTTGGATACATCAGAATAAGAAAAATTCATCCTCCCTCCATCATTGCATCAAGTTCATAAAGGATGGGATTGAATAACATGTCAATGGAGATGGAAAGCCATTTTTAGTTAGAGAGATTAAGATTTATGAGGATGCAACCTACTATCTTCCTCAAAACACCCTTCTTGAACTTGGACAAAAATCAAATTCTAAAGAAAAAAGAAAATGAAGAAAAAGAAAAGGCAAACAAAATTAAAGAAAAATGAAATTCCAAATGAAGAAGAAAGGGGAATTGAAGAAGAAATAGACCCATATATCACATTCCACCACAGTTCATTCCATCATATGGACATATGGGTAAGATGACTCAACCTCCACCAGGCAGAGGCAGGTAAAAATAGAGGCAGTTCCAGAGGTGGAAGACCCCCTAGTTGGTCATCAGCTAACAAGGGTTATGTTCCAATTCATAGGAGTACCCCTACTATTCACATAGACTTGGAATCCCGTTCGGAGGATGAGTCTAATGTGATTAGTATACCAGCCAACCCCTCTCAGTGGGTTCCATTGGAAGTGACTTTCGATCCAAACAGAGAGAAGGACCAGGCCTCTAGACAAAGCAAAGTATTCAAATCAGGTTGATGTGAGACTATTAAGTAGTAGTTGGGAACCTTAGCTCTAACCTCACTTTCATCTCAAAAAGTTGAAAGTTTAGTAATTAAGGAAGTCCCTAAGTCCTTCGATGATATGAAGCTGAAGAGATTCTTTTTAGGATCATCATCCTCAAGTCCTAAAGTTAATGTAGAACTTGAGGAGGACACATTTAAAGAATTAATGGAATTATCATTAGACTTCATAATCTTATACAGAAAGGTTTAGTTTCTCATATATGGTCCAAGCATAGGTCAGAGTACTTTGAAAAGTTGTGGAACAATACAGGCAGGGAAGCACAATCAAAAGCAAGACTAGGATTCGGTGTAGTGGGTCAAGTTGATGATGACAATTACTGCTTAGTTGTTACCAATCATTTGGAGTCTGATAGGTTCTTTTCACACAACACCAACTCTTATGAGAATGTGTGTTTAGAATCTCAGATGATCCAGATGATCTCCAGATCAAGGATGCACCTCCAAAATTTGAAGAGGAGATCCATTCAACAATTGATAAACTTAAAGAAATTAACCTCAGGACAGAAGAAAACCTATGCCCGATGTACATCGTTTGAATGAAGAAGAAACCAATAACTTAGTTAAGCTATTGACTGAGTTTAAAGGCTGCTTCACATAGAGTTATGAAGAGATGCCTGGATTATCTCCTGACGTAGCAATGCATAAGCTAGCAATAGATCCTAACATTAACCCTATCAAGCAAGCTCCTAGACACATGCGAATAGAAATTGAACAATAGGTCATTTCTGAAGTCAAGAAACTGATCTATGTTGGTTTCATCAGGGAAGAAAAATATCCTACTTGGTTAGCCAGTGTCATACTAGTTAAGAAGAAGAATGGTGAAATTCATATTTGCTAGGACTTAAGTAATGCATGTCCTAAAGATGTTTTTTCTCTTCCTATACCAGAATTAATGGTGTACATTGACTCATCTCATGTAATTTTCTCTTTCATGGATGGGTCATCTAGCTACAACCAAATTAAGATGTCTCTTGAAGATGAAAGAAACATTACTTTTTGACCCCCGATCGAAATCTTCTAATATAAGGTCATGCCTTTCGACCTTAAAATTGCTGGTGCTACATACCAATGGGCCACGTCTCAGATCTTCAATGAACTCATCCATCATCAAGTTGAGTGCTATGTTGATGATCTAGTAGTCAAGAGTAGAGAAAAGGAAGACCATCTCTTTGACTTGAGAGTAGTTTTTGAACAGTTAAGATAATATAATCTCAAAAGGAATCCCCTGAAGTGTGCATTCAGAGTAGCTTCAGGGAAATTCCTTGGGTTTGTTGTTCAACACCGGTAATAGAAATAAATCCAAAAAAGATTAAAGTTATCTTAGAATTGCCACCTTCTAAGAGTTTAACTCAACTCAGATCTTTCCAAGGATGGTTGGCGTATCTAAGATGCTTTATTTCTAAATTATTGGGGAGATGCAAACCATTCTCAACACTTGTCAAAAAAGATGCCAAGTTCAAGTGGGATGACAAGTGTCAACATGCCTTTGAAGACATCAAGCAATATTTGGTGAAGCCGCCAATTCTAGCATCCCCTATCCAGGGCAAGCCACTCATCCTCTACACTGCTGCATTGGATGACTCTCTAGGCACTCTGTTGGCCCAAGCCAATAACAAAGGGAAGGAGAATGAACTCTACTACCTCAACTATTGTCTTATTCCTACTGAAGCAAACTATCCACCTATTGAGAAACATTGCCTAGCTTTGATCTTTGCATCTCAAAAGCTACGACACTACATGCTTTCTCATAAGGTTAACTTGATCTCCAGAACCAATCAACTGCTGTATCTCATGACACGACAACACTATTTGGATGTTTGGCATGATGATCCATGATCCTCTTATAGTTTGATATCATATTTGTACCCCTCCGTGTGGTAAAAGGATAAGCATTAATAGATTTCTTAGCTGCAGACCCACTTCCTGCTGATTCTCCGCTCAATGATGATCTCCCTGATGAACAAATCATGAACTTAGGGGAGGTTAACAACTGTCAATGGGAGATGTATTTTGATGGTGATGCTTCTTATTATAAAGGGGAAGCACCATGATCTACTCTTCCAGGAAATGAAGGGGTAGGAATAGTTCTCCTAACTCTAGACCGCGATGTGGTGAGATTCTCAAACTATCTTCCAACAGTTGCACCAACAACGAAGCTGAGTATGAGGCTTTGATTGCCGATCTGGAGTTAGTCATCCCTATCAGTGTCAAGAGCATCAACATCTTTGAGGATTCTCAGTTGGTCATCAACCAGATTACTAGGTCCTACAAGGTTCTCAAACCCAAGCTTCGTCATTACCACAAGTATACCATGAAGTTGCTAGCCCAAATTCCTGAAATCACCATCTACAAGGTTCCCGGGTAGAGAACAAAGTAGCGGATGCTTTGGCCAAACTTGCCAAAGAATTGGCATGTCTAGAAGATGAGTGCATTTCAATAAGGGTCCAAAATAGATAAGTCATATCCCTTATTGATGTGAAACTCATTGAGAGACTTTCTCTTGAAGGGAGGCCATTGCCAAAATGGAAAAGGCGCTAGATTGGAGGCAACCATTCATAGACTATTTGAACACCGACAAACTACCTCAAGAAAATCCATAAGCCCATCAGATAAAATAAAGAGCTCTCTCATATGCTCTCATTGATGGCACCCAATATCTCTGATCCTTTGACTAAATGTGTTTACATTGTTTAGACAAACACAAAGCCCATGATATTGTAACTGAGGTACATTCAAGTCTATGTGGAGCACATCAATCTGGTCTGAAGATGAAGATGAAGATCAACAGATTAGGATACTACTGGCCTTTGATGATTACAGACTACATGGATGTAGCTAGGAGATGCCATTAGTGTCAGGTACACGTGGTCCTCCACCAACCACTCAACATTCTACACCCTACATTGGCCTTGTGGCCATTTGAGTGTTGGGGTATCGACAATGTGGGTCTAATCGATCCTCCTTCTTCCAAGGGTCATCGGTTCATCTTAGCTGCCACTAACTACTTTTCTATGTGGGCAGAGACGATCCCACTCAGAGAGGTCATAGCTCAGCATGTGCTTCAATTTTTTAGGAACCATATTATATATAGGTTTGGGGTGCCTTGATGAATTATATTTGATAATAGAAATGCATTCAAAAGCACCAAGATCAACAGCTTCGCTAGAAGACACGACATAGATTGGAGACACTCCACCATATACTACCCTAGAGCAAATGGCTTAGCGGAGGCATTCAACAAAACTCTCATCCAAATACTAAAGAAAACTCTTGATGGCAACAAACGAAAATAGAATGAGCAATTGGTTGAAGCCTTGTGGGCCTACCGCACCACATACCAAACTCCTACTCAGTCTACCCCATTTTCCTTAGTGTATGGGCCCGAAGCTGTTCTACCTTTAGAAGTTCAACTCCCATCATTAAGGATAGCATTGAGTAGCAAGATCACTAAAAAGCAGAATGCAAAGTTGTGGTTAGAAGAGATCGAAGGCTTCAAGGAGAGTTTCCTATGGGGAGCTAGAACCTTGAGTTGTACAAGGCCAAAATGATTCAAACTCACAACAAGCTAGTCTGCCCTAGGTCTTTCAAAGTAGGAGAATTTGTGTTAGTTCTAAGGAGACCAATTATTGCCCGTTGAAAGATGGGAGGCAAGTTTGAACCCACTTGGGAAAGCCCTTGTGTCATAGAAGGCCTACCAAGGAGGATCTTAGCAGCTCATTGATTGTAAACGGGAACACCCGATGCTTCTAATTAATGGGCTCTATTTGAAGAAATACTACCCATAAAAATTATGTTTGAAAATAATTCTATCAATCAATAAAAATCTGATTCCATTTCATCAAAATCTTCTCTTCTTTTGAAATATTGTTCGCTTGTCTTGCAAATCCATCGTGACATGTTTAGAGTAGGTATAAGAGCCCCCCAGTGGCATCCTATCCCTCTTTCACAATAAAAACACAATCTCCCAGTGCTATTAGAATAGGTGTAAGAGAACTCGAGAGGCATCCTATTTTGATTAGCATAACTAAGTTAGGTGTAAGAGAACCTAAGTGGCATCCTTTCTTGGTGGAATTCCCTGTTTCCATCTGGCACCATTCCATCAAAATCCCCGAGCATGTTTAAGGTAGGTGTAAGAGTCTCACAGAGGCTTCCTTTTCCCTTTTAACACATGCACAAAAATAAACACAAATCTTTTATCTTGAGTTATTTTGATGTGGGAGCAAGCCCCTTGTGGCACTCACTCATTAGTTACTCTAGGTCGGGTCTACATGCTACCTCGCTAGTATGTCAGCCCAGTGGTCACTTGTTTGAAGGATGTGAGTCCCCATACTTTCTTCCTAACTTGATCATTGCAAACCAACGAGCACCTTGTTAGTATGGTAGACTTCACCAGTAAGCTACCTTATGTAGATTTTGTTTAAGAAGATGTGAGTCCCCAAGCTTTCTTCTCGAATTAATCATCATGATCTAACTAGGTCGAGTATATCTGAGGTTTAGGGTAAGTCCCCCAGATACTCCTTTCCTCTTGACTACTTTTGAGTTGATATAAGTCCCTCTAATGGCATTCACTCTGTAGTTGCCCTAGGTCAAATGGCACCTGTCGAGGCGAAGATAGACTATCCCAACAATAATTTTGATATAGGAGGATGTGAGTCCCCGAGCTTTCTTCTTAGGTTGATTGTTGCAAACCGATGGGCACCTTAGGTTGATTGATGTTCACTACCGAGTGACTCACGGTGATGCACCACTCTTGGAAGATGTGAGTCCCCATGCTTTCTCTTGAGTTGGCCATAAGCTTGATATATGACTAGCCATGTCATCTTCTCCGTGGTTTTTGCCCTTAGTGACCCCATCCCATGGTCACTCTATTTGGATCACATCTTTTGTGACCCCATTTAGACACTACCCGGGTTACTTTTGGATTGGACAGCCCCTTTCCTAGTAACCACCCATGTGTTGGAGAATTTGTTCAGTGGATGCGAGATTCTCTTGGTTCAAGAGATAGGTCTAGTCGATATAAGCTCTTCTCAGTTTGATCTCATAAACTAACGGTCCATGATAAACAAACTAAATAAAAAACAAATAAATTTAATTTACTTGTGGATTAGAATTCAAGCCCCAAAGGGCCCCTTTTCCCAAGCGCATCCTATCTTTAGGCAATGCGAACTCCCTATAGAATTGCGCTACTGAGAGATAAGTCCTTGAGTCGGCACTCTCTCCGTAATCGCCCTTAGGTCAGGTTCAATCTATTTTGTTACAAGTAGGTTACCCCAGCAGTCATTTTGCTTTGAAAGATGTAAGACTATGACTCATTTTATCTAGCATGATTGCAACCGACGGCATTTTGCCCAAAGCAATCGATCACCCCAATAGTCTTTTGTAGTGGAAGATTTGAATCCCCTAGCTTTCTTCCCTTCAATTGCAAATTGCAAACCAAAAGGCACTCTTATGGTCGGATAGTTCTCCCATCAGGCGGGATGCTACTCCCTTTGGTTTAGTAAATATGAGATAGATCTAGGCTGATATAAGCTCCTTCTCAGTGTGATCCATTGAAAACCAATGAATCCATCAAAATAAATCTAAAACTGAAATTAATCTTGACTATCTTTGAGTTGATCTAAGTCTCCTAGCAGCATTCACTCAATAGTCAATAGGTTGGGTTCAATCTGTTGCCTTACCAATAGATTACCCCAATAATTGGTCCCTACTTTGGAGGATGTAAGTCTACTCTATTTTCTTCCTAGTATAGCTACTGCATACCGAAAGGCATCCCTTTGGTTGGCTAGTCCTACTATGTGTTTAGTAGACTACCCCTTTAGATTGGTAAATCTGAGTTTGGTCTAGGCCTCTTTTTCTTACTCAACATCCATCAAAACCAACAGGGTCCATCTCAAAACTCAAAATCTAAAAATCTAAAACAAAATTCAATAAAACAAAACCAATGAAACGAAGAAACAAAATAATCCATCAATCTAAATCAAATATTTTTCTTCTCCTCAGTGAGATGCAAATCTTTCTAGTCCCGCAGTGAATTTAGAATTTTAATCCCTCAACGGATTTTAGAACCCCTCCCTTATGGATGACTTGAACTTGCTTCCTTAATGGAGAGTTCACTTCTCTATCCCCAGTGGAGTCTAAACAACAAACAACAAATTAAAACAAATTTAACCCTCTTCCCTAAAGAAACTTAATTAAACAAATCAAATTTCTCTCCCCAATGATACTCATATTAAATCAAACCTCTCATCTCCTTGTGGATGGCTTGAACCTGCTTCCCTAGTGGAAGGTTCACCTACTATCCTTAGTGGATTCCTCTCTCTCTCTCTCTCTCTCTCTCTCTCTCTCTTATGTCTTGGACATAAGTAGAGCCACATTGCACTAAGCTTTGGATTCCTTATATACCTTGGGTTAGGAGTAGATTGTCTCTGTTAGTGCTTGTGATTGTTCGGTGTTGTTGATTATTTAGGTCAACACCAATACGTGCGTATTTCTTGTCAGTCACACCACACCTATTGGTTGCCCTTTGTTGACCTCATTTTTAGGATGAGCTCTCAACCCCTCCATCTTAGACATTAGACTTCTCTTAGATTTTTAGGGATCCTTAGCCTTAAGACACATCTAGTGATTAGGTGGACACTCAACCTAACCCTATAGATTTAGAAGAGTTAGCCATAAGAATAGGTCATGCCTTAGAGGTGTTAGGGAAATTTTCCTACCCTATAGCTTGAACCACATTCGTCACTTCCTTCCTTCAAGTCAAACACCAAATCAAATCAACATCAAACTTAAATTAATTCCAGCTTAATTAATTTCTTCCAAACTCAAATCAATGCCACATTATTGAAACCCATGATTGAAATCCATGACTAGAAATCCAAGTTCAAAATCTTGCCTAAGTCCTTTGATTTCCCTTCATGGACATAGCCAAAATCAAATCTAAATCAATTCCAATACATGAAATTTTCTCATAACTCATTCATATTCTCATTTATATTCACATATATAAATGAAATATAAATTCAAATCAATCAAACTAAACCCAAAAGTCAAATTCAAATTCACAAATCTTTCTAAGACACTTTGATTTTCTCTTAAGGACTTAGCCTAGATCATGTTCAAATCACTTCAAACTCATAAAATTTTCTCATTTATATTCTATTTATATTCTCAAATAACCAACCAAAACCAACTCCAAAAATCAAACTTAAATCAACCAAACCAACCTCAATCAACCCAAACTCTTAATTTTTCTTCATGATTCAATCAATCCTTCAATCATGAACCCAAATATAAATACAAACTTCAATCAATTAACCAAAACTCAATTCAAAAATTAAGCAAAATCCATTTTATGTTCACCCTTTTGAACTTGAAATTATCAAATGAATCAAAACCAATTTGACTTCAAACCACTTGCAAATGGATTTATACTTCAATCATAAGTCCATATGTGAGTTCAATCAAACTCAAATCAAGCTTTTAACCAAGCCATTTGACCCACTTAGGCTCACTTGACCCAAAGTGACCTAAAGTATCCTTATGAGCCAAATTTTAATCCTTATCAATTGGATTGAACTAAGCCCACCTAAACCTCTCATCATGATCAACAATTATCATGAGATGATCAATCACTCAAATTGGGTCAAACCAAGTCAAACCTAAGGGTTGACCAATTCAACACTTAGCCAAAATGAAACCCAATATACCCAAAATCCACCATAGGCCAAATTAATTGAAACCAATGATCTAAGTTCATTTATGATCAATGTTTGAACTTGACCAAGTCTACATTGAGCGTAACCTAGCCCAATTGGCCACTTGACCTAAAAAGTCAAAATATGTCAAAACTTGATCTAAGCCAAATTAATTGAAACCAATGGGTTAAGTTCATTCTAAAATGATTCTTGAACTTGACCCAAGCCCCAATTTGCTAGCTAGACCCAACCAAGCCCAATTGACCATGAACCCAACTTGACCTAAAGGGTCAAATTGAGCCCAAATTCAAACTTAACCAAAATTGATTGAAAATAAAGATACCAATCCCTTTCATATGACCAGCCAAACCTAAACCTACCCATGACCTAGCTCAAATAGGTCAAATGGGTCAAATTGGTCAACTTGACCCATTTGACATAAATGAAATCAAATGAACCAATTTCAAACCTAAACCAAATTGAATCAAACCAAAGGTACTAAAATATTTCAAATTGTCAAATGAACTTGACCCAACCCTTAGTTTGACCCAATTTGACCATTTGGTCAACTTGACCCAATTTGACCATTTGGTCAAGTTGACCCATTTTGACCTAAATGGGTCAACATGAGGCAAATCACATCAAATCAATTCCAAATTCAATGAAACTTAGCCAAACCTATTTTATCATCATATCAAACATACCCAAACTGAAATCAAGGTCAAATGATCATTTTACCCCTAGGAAATAAGGTAAATTTTGGCAAATTCATTTGGAATTTAGTCAAATCCTCTCTATAACAACTTGGTACCCTCTTAGTGGATCAAGAGAACACTAGGAAGTGCACCCAACCCAATGGGTTTGGGTCAACCTAACTTTTCCCAATGGCCAAACTGATAACTCCCATTGAAATGGCCACATGGAAATCTTCCTTCCACTCAATTCAAGCACATGGCCACCTCACCCACTCCTTCTCTAGCCAAAACTAAACCACATGCAATTCAAAATAGCCTAACCAACTCATTGCATGAGGAGTATTGGATCAAAATGATAAGGAGGCTTGCAGCCGTCTGATCCTTCAAGGAGGAGATATACTCTCCCTAATTCAATTCAATCTACACTCTCCCTCAGTCATTTGAAGCATAGGAACTCAAAGTAAGCCCTAGTTATTCTTCCCAAGCTTCCTAGAGAGAGTTTGAAATCTCCATTCTCGATTTTCATCACTTGAAAATAGAGGAGCTCCACTAAAAATTGAATTTACTCCACACTCAACATCAACCCAATCCTTCTTCAAGCTCCATCAAAGGACCAAGTCAAACTTGCCCAAGCTCTTTCCCAATCTCCAAAGGCAAGAAAGGATCTAATTCAATCAAAGCTGAGCTCAAGGAAAGGAGGAGTTGACCCATAAAAGCATCTACTCAATTTCAAAGCCTCGAAACTTTAGCAAAGCTTCATCTCAACTAGATGAAGCTTCTCCAAGGGAATCGAGCATATGTGATCACCTCCAACAAGGTTAGCCACTTTTTTGAGCTTAAATTCAATGTGTTGTTGAGCTTTGTGAAAGAAAGTTTAATCCCATGGGATTTTAGCCATTAGATATGATCTACATTGCATGATGAAGGTGTGGGCTAAATTTTAGCCCAATCCAAGCTCAATTGAGCTCGGATCTTACCCTAGAAATGGACGGTCTCCATGGCTCACAAAGAATTATAGGGATGAATCTTTGGCCTTCCTTCGCTCATTTTAGATGAACATCCAAGATTAAAACATGTAGCATCCATAATTTCCTCCCTCAGATTCGTGGCTTTAATCTTAGCCATTCGATCATTGATCGGACGGCTAAGGAGAAAGTGCGTAGCACTGCCACAAAGTGTCGCTATGATGTGATGGGTTAAAGAGCTAATCCTATCATGCCACGGAAAGCGCATGCCGTGTTAGTGACACACAAGATGCCGACGAGATTAATAATATAATTAGAGATTATTTAATTTTTAATTAATTACCAAATATTTTTATATTCATATCTGTATGTAGAAAAATTAGAAAAAGATAAAATAAATTACATATGAAAGATAATTGAACATAGAATATTTTAAAATTGATTTCAATTGATTTTGAATAATATTTTCTCTAAATTTGGGTTTTATTGGGAATGTTATTTTGCTAATTACCCTTTAATTACTCCTCTGATTAATCCCAAACTTTTTGTGCTTAATTAGTGGGATCACTCCTACCTCCCCTAATTTCTTGGGATTTATTGGTGGCTTAATTAGGAGAATTAATAGTTCATTCCTTAATCACTCCCTTAATGTAATTAAGCTTAATTAAGGGTATAATTAGTGGTTTGACCCTATGATTGGGTCAATTAAGTTTTGATTAAGTGAATGTGAGGTTTAGAAAATAATTTTGGGATACTTTCCTTAAGATATTCCAAACCCCATTTTCTTCTTTAATCCATCCTTAAGGTTAATTCACTAATTACCCCTTAATTAATTTCATAAAATTCTAAAACTTTAGAACTCAATTAATCTATCTTGAGTAGATGCTTAGTGTGTAAGTCAAGAAAATCAAAACTCAACTCACATGTGTGAGGGGAGGATGTGAAATTACTTAAGTTAGAACCCTTAGTTTAATTAATCATTAATCATGAGCCAAATTGCATTATACCCTTTTCTTCTTAGGTGCATTGAAAATTTAAATTCCTTGTGAGATTTTATGTCATCTCATTGGCTCATAATTATTTGATTAATTATGCTAAGGTGGTATAGGTAAGGGTAATTAACATGCTTAATTCATACCTTAACCTAAGCAACATATAAAAATCATCTATTCATCTAAAAATTAAACTAAAAAAACCAACATATGTGGGAATGGGGTAGGAACAACAAACACACCTCACATTTCTTAAATTAAATCAAACTCAAAACAAAACCAAACCTTCTTTAAAAATAATTTGATTTATTTTAAGCTTTCTTATTTCATAAGATTGTCTTTAAGAATTAATTAGGGTGAATGTGTTTACATGCTTTCATCATTTTAGTTCCTTCCCAACATGCTAAATGTGTATGTCATATGAATTTCATGCATTCATTCTTTTCAAAAATCAAAATGAAAGTGAAATGTTACTTTTATGTCAAATTGCATGTTTTGGATAAAATAGGAATATGAGTGCTATTATCACTACTAAATCCAAATTATTTTCAAAATATATGAATCAATTACCAAAACTAAAAGTGTGTTACTTATATGTAATTTATAAGCTTGCATGTGAGTAAAATATAAGGATGTGGTTAGTGTAGTTTTCCTTCTCCCCTCTTTTAGTATAGTTTTGAATAGGATTTGGTAAAGTGTTTAGTTCATTTGAAAAGAACCTAACATTTGCCTAATTCCATTTCCTATTAATTCCTATGCTATTAATTAATAAGGACATCTATACTTGTACATATAAATTGCATAAACAAAATAAACAATCAAGTACAAACTTTTGTATTTTTTTTTCATTTATTTCTTTCTACTTAAAGAAATGAATGCATCATAAAGTATTCAAATTGTAACTCAAAGCATTCATCATAAAGTGTGCCATAATATGTAGATATGCTTAGACCATATGCATGTTATACATGTTGGGAAAGAAATGAAGTGATGTATGTTTTGTGAATTTAGTTCACTTTACTTAATCTTAAAATGACTTTCTTTTTGAATAGGTTTACTTAGAATTAATCTAAACTTAGTATTAATTAAAACACATAATAAAATATTCACTAAATAAAATTAAACATGAATCCACTTTAGAAATTACTTAAGGTAGGGATGGAAAGAGAAGTTCTCTTCTCTTTTCCTTCTCTTTAAAACTTAGTAATTAATTGTAGGGTTCATTCAAACCAAATCAAAAATACAAAATAAAATCAACCCAAATCAACTAAACACTTAAATGAAATCACCCATCTAAGTTGAACATCTTCACACTTAGAAAATCCAAACCTTGAAACCATAGCTAAGCATACCACACAAACCTTCTAAAGCACACACATTATACTAAGTCACCGCTTCTAGCTTTAGGTTAGGGCAGTGCATGGCTTGATGTGTTGCTTTTTTTATGATGTTCTATTTTAGTCTGGGTGTTAGGGTGAATGCACATAGAATAAATGGTTGGATGATTTAGTCTAATCATTATTTTCTATAGGGGATTATGCTTAAGGGACGCTGTAATAAAAAAAATATAACTACTTTTGTTGTGCAGGTGCTCATACCCCTAAGCATAATCAATAGGCTATGTTGACTTGGTTACCCATGTGTGGGTGCTAAGTCCAATATACATGCTTGGGATTCATATGGTTTGTTTAGCTAATCTCTATTTTGTAGGTGTTAGCTATATTTACTTTTCTTTTTCATGTATTTTTGTAATTAGGATTTTGAAATGTTTATTATGTGGGATTAGGATGAACTTTGGTAATAAGATCTCATCTTTTGCACCATGTGAAGCCATTAGAGCAACCACCTTCCAACCATCCAAAAGAAGGAACCAATGAAGAAAGAAGAAAAGAAGAATAAAAGAAATGAAGCTTGAAGACCCCCATAACAATGAATTCCTTGCTTAATTGTACTTAATTCATTTATAATCCGGGTTGTATAAGGGTAGAGCTCGGCTACCCAATTTGTTTTCAAGTTTGTGCAGAGGTGTCCAGCCACAGATGACCGCTTATTCTTTTGCATTATCTTTATAAATTAATTGATGATTTGTTAAACTTATGCATTAAGATGGCATCCTTTTTCTAGTATCTTCCTTGCTTGATGTATGGCCTGGATGTGGATTAGGCTCTTAGGGAAAAATAAATCTTTTACAAAATTTAATAATTCAAGATTAAAAATAAAGAACTCATAACATTACCTAAAGCTTAGGCTAAAATCAAGATAGAAGAATTAGCAACCCCTTAGCTGGATGCGTATTTCTTTTATAACATCATGCATAAATGCATATTATTTTCACTCTTGATTGGAGGGCTCCCACCTTTGCCAAAGAAACTTGGCTTGACCTTTGAGAGCCATGGTGGAAACACACCTCCTCCCTTCTCGTTGATTTTGGCCAATAATCTTACTTCCCATGCATTAGGCATATGAATCCTATAAGCTTGAGTCAAATGATTATCCAAAAATAAAAATAGCATGTAATATGATTTGCATTAGATTTAGGACATTTGAAGCATGCCCTTACATGATCTAGTCTCTTTAGAGAGTGAGTTTAAGGACTTTATCTCTTTCTAAATAAATAATAGCCTAGCTATCTTGCACAAAGCATATGACTTGCCTACAAAAATTTAAAATCATAGAAGGAGTTAGTTGGCAGCCACCCCTAAGAGATTGTAAGTCCAAGAAGTCGGTGGTTTGTCCTCTCTTATGGAGGCAAACCAAATACCTATTTTTTGCCTTAGATTTAGGTCGTGCTTTTGGCCCTCACCAAAGCTCCTTAGATTTAGGTTCTGAGGTTACTTCTCCCTTCTATGAGCTATAAGCATAAATCCTCACCTCTTAGGCATTTTCATAACCTTGTGTTGTGGAATCATAAGCCCTAAACTTATAATAAAAAGTCAACTCAAATGAATAATTCAATTTCAAAAATGTAAAGCCTAACCATAGGGTAGTTTGAGATGCATTAGGTTTCTTAACATCATGAGCATCTTCTACTTATCTTCCTTTGACCTCGATAATAACTTTCTCTCTCTCTCTCTCTCTCTCTCTCTCTCTCTCTGATCAATCCCATTTGATATTCCAAAATAAACTAATATATTGATAGTCCTACCTATTGAAATCTTTGGAGACAATGATCATTTACCTTAATCTAGAGTATTCCTAAGGGATCTCATTTTTTGGGATGTAATTAACTATGGGGGCTTGCCCCTGTAAGAAACTTAACGGACCCGATTTAAAATAAACCCTACTTTACTTTTTTATGTAAAGTAGGAGTCCTTGTTGAGGTGATTAGGTCCATTGAAGGGTGGTGACTTCTATCTTTTTACATAGTACAACTCTTCTCAATGTCGTACCCAATCACCCTCAATAAGAATATTTGTGGAGCTACATGGTGTCAAAAATGCATAAAAAAGAAGAAGTATATTTCCATCTTCATTTTTATCCCGCATAGAGTGAAGATGGAAGTATATATCTTACTTCTTTAGAAATTACATCATAAAAATTTCACCACACTAAGGTCCTTAAGTATCTTAATTAGCCCATTTGAATTTGTGTACTTTATTTAATTTGATTAATGTTTACTTGATTTGATTTAGATTTTTGAATTTGAGTTTGTTTAATCTTCATGTATTTTGATTGATTAATTTTAGATTAGATTGTCAATTTAATTAAATCTTGATAATTTAATATCCTTAATTTCTAATGAAGTTTAAGTTTGTTTAAATCCATGCATTTTTATTGATTAATTTTAGATTGGATGTGTTAATTTAATTAAATCTTGATAATTCAATATCCTTTAATTCAATCTCTAGTTTCTTTCCCTTGGGTTTTAATTTAATTCCTTAATTTCATATGATTAATATCATTTTGATGTTGGTTAGATTCATTGATTTCATTATTTCATTTAAGTTTGTTTTAGATTGGTGAATGTATTTTAATTTACTTATGATTTATTTGAAGTTTAACGTATTCTTCTATTTGAATTTCAATTAAGGGTTTAACTTATTGAGTTTCACCATTTAGTTTATGTATAGATTATCTCTTCAGTTTGATGATTAATATTTTATCTTAATTCAATAGTTTTTTTAATTTTAGTTTTATTTTTGTTTAACTTATTTTGATGTTGATTGGAATTTGGGTCAGTTTGATGACTTTAGAGTTTAGATTCAATTTCAAGTTTATTTATTTATAGTTCGATTGGATAAAATGAATTGAAAGTTTGCATTGATTTTAATTGAGTTTGATTATTTATGATTAGAATTTTGTTTTAATTTCATTCATTTATCATGTTTATTAGAGTTTAGTTTATGTTTTAATTTTACACATTTAATAATTAATTAGTTTATCTTATTTAGGTTTGAATTAGATTTAATTTGACATGTATTAAATTGATGAGAGTCTTTCTTTATTTGGTTTAATTTGATTTGATTAGCTTTATTAATCTATAGGTTTGTTTAGGTTCAATGTGATTATATAATTAGTTTAATTAAGAAGTGTGTTTAGGTTAATTATTAAATTAAATAAAAGTTTGTTTAATTTTTAATTTGGTTTCATATTTATTTAGGTTAATGATGTAATTAATGATGTAATTATTTAGATTTAATTTAGGATTGATTAGCATTTAATTTCATTTTAATTATGTTCAAATTTATGTTTGCTTAAGCTTAAGTTTAATGTGATTGCTTTAATTAACTTAATTGTTTTATTTTAAGATGTGCTATTAAATTAATTAATGGAATGATTAAAGATTTGCTTTGAGTTTGATTTAATAATTAATTTTAATGTGATTTATTTAAATCAATTTGGTTCATTAAGATGATGGATTAATTCATTAAGTTTGTATTAATTAGATGTTTAATTAATTAAGTTTGATTAAGGATAATTGAATTTTGAATTATCAGATTAATTAAAGATTTTTTTAACTAATGACTTAATTTACCACATGTGAGTGATTTGATTTAGTTAAGTGTTTTACTTAAATTTTATTTAATTAAGTGTTTGATTAGATTAAGTGAGTTAATTGTTTATTTTTATCTCATTTAAACTTAATTATTCATAATTATAGTTAAGTTTGATTTCGTTCATTATATTCATTAAATTTCATTTAACGCTTTAATTATGGATTTATCTTTGATTTAATTGTTAGGTTTATTAATGGCTAATTAATTATCTTATTCCAAATGGATGTAATTTAATCATATGTTAATTAAGTTTACTTTAACTTATTTGGTTTAATTTGATTAATATTAAATGATTATGTTGAATTGGTTTATTAATCAATTTGATTTTTAGGTTATTTAATGATTAATTAATGTTCAATTTGTTTTAATTTATTAAGTAGTTTCATATAATTAAGATTTAATACTTGATGTTTGTTTAACAAGATTAGTTTGATTTTATATTAAAGTTTTATTGATTTATTTAATTATGAGTTTAATTTAAAAATCTAATCAATTAATTGAATTTCATTAACTCAATTAGGTTCAATTATATTTAAATTTAATTTCATTTTAGAGATATATGATACTTTTCTGGTTTAAGGTTTGATTACCAATCAATTGGGTATTACATCATTTATGGTTTTGATTTGGTATTTAAATTATCTTTGGAGTATGTTTAAATTAATTTTTTAATTGATTAAACTTTAATCTTAAGTGTTTGTTTGGGGTTCATTAGGATTCAAAAAATCACATTATTTACTTAAGAGTCCTAGATGTCAACTGAAGTGATTTAAGTTATTTTGAAGATTTTGTAAATTTATGAATTTTTATTTGATTTATTTTATTAAAATAGACAATATGAACTTCAAAATTTAATTTCTCAATCAAAGTCCTTTTTACTTGAGATTTTTATGATAGGTGTGTTTTAAATTTAGTTTCAATTCTGAAAATTTTAACTCAATCTTACTTGTATTTTTAGACTAATTAATGAAATTTAATTTTCACTAAAACCAAAAATTGAGCCCAACCCATTTCGTGGAATTTGAGTATTTTTGGTTTCCTGGATTCCTCTCGAAAGACGAATCCAATGAGCCATTATTTGTAATTTTCTGTTAAGTATTTTGTTTTTTTATGAATTTTCAATGTATTAGACAACTTAAATAATTTTTAAAATAAAAAATAGGTGATTTTCTCACTTAACCGATCACTGACATTGGTGAATGCGGTGCCATGTGGAATCGACGACGGCATTATTATAACGCCGTGCGCGGTGATTGGCTGCGCGTGTCGCGGTCGCGATCCGGCGAAAGAGATAGGGATGTGCGATGGGACGAGGATCAATGTGGATCTCGACCGCACGACGATCTGAATCGCGTGATCCATGGATCTAAACCGCGTGATCGTGCAATCTGAGCCATCCTCCCTGAATAGCAGGATCGGACAACGGCTCCCTTCCGACGTACAAAATTGGCAAAACACTATTCATCCAACGGATTTTTCATGATTTTGAACCAAATTCATCTGATTGGGGTCATTTTCATGGCGATTCTCACCGAAAAACTTCCCAATTTGTATGGGGATTATATAAAATGAAAACTGCAAGGATAATCTAAGGGAAATTCCTAGAATCAAGCTTACATATGTGCAAATGGAAGATCCTAAGGCTAGCTATAGTTTGATGAAATTACCTCACTGTGGATGGTTTCCGGCAGTGGTGATGATCCGGGCACGCTCTTGAGTGGATGAAGAAGCTTTGGAGTAAGCCTAGACTTGCGCCTTCAATTGCCACCGCTTCCTCATCGGAATCCACCTAGTTTTGATGTTTTTGGCTCAAGAGAAGTGGGGAAGTGGTGGCTAGTTGCTTTGGGAGTTCTAAGAGAGTCTCTCTTGCCAAAATCAGATCTCTTTACTATCTATATTCTCCCTCCTTTAATGGTGGCTGAAATTTGAACAAATGTGAAGGGGAGGTGATTGTGATGGATGATGGCTTGATTGAAGAGTTTGGATTTAGCTCCCAAAGTCTTCATTTGCTGCCATAGGATCAGCTCCATTGAATGCAAGTGTTGGGGAGGAGTTGAATGCATGTGATTGGGAGAATTAAATGAGGTTGGATGGAATCTTATGTGGGGGAGGATCCATGAGAGATTTAATTAGGTTGGGTTGATTTTGGGCTGATCCCAAATGGGTTTGGGTCGAGTTTGATCAGCCCCTGATGGGTCATGGCTTGGTTTCATGGGATTTGGCTCAATTTGGGTCATATGGGTCACATTGGGTCATATCGAGTTAGGTTGACCAATTGGTCAAATTGGTAAAACAAGGCTTAGGTTAGGTTCAAATGATAATTTGAGGTATTTTGGTATGATCAATTTAATTTAATTTGGCTTAAGATTGATTTTGGCTCATTTGGAATCAAATGGGTCAAATGGGTCAAGTTGACCAATTTGACCAAACTTGGCCAAATTGGCTTGGGTTATGGATTGATTCATGTTCAATTAGCTAATTGAAGATGAACGTAGCCCTTGGTTTGAATCAATTCGGATTTAATTTGAATTTTAGCTAATTTGACCCTTTAGGTCAATTTTGGCTGGGTTGGGTCAAGTTGACCAATTGGTCAAATTAGACTCAATAGCTTTTCAAGTTCAATAATCAATTTGGAATGAACTTGAGCCATTGGTTGTAATCATCAATTTGGGTTAGATCATCCAATGATTTTAGTCCAATTTGGGTCAACTTGGATCAAATGACAATGGCTTGGTTTGGCTCAATTGGGTCAAGTCATATTTAAATAATTATTTTGGTTGATTCAAATCATTGGTTTTAATCAATTTGATGTAAGAAGAGTTTTGACTAGTTTTGGTCATTTGGGCTAAGTTGACTTGGTCAAATGACTAAGTTGATTGTTGACCTTGATGATTGATCATCCTGAGATCAACAATCATAGTGGAAGATTTTGGTGAGCTTAGTTCAATCCAATTTGGGTTGGATTGGAAGTTGGCTCAAATGGGTCCTTTAGGTCACTTTGGGTCAAGTGGACCTAAGTGGGTCAATTGATTTGATTTTGGTTTGATTCATGTTTAGTTGAACTTATATGAGCCCTCGATTGAAATATAAATTCAACATGAATCAATTTGGAGTCTAAAGGATTTTGGCTCAATTGAAAGTTTCAAGTCAAAAGGGTTAAGTTAGGCTTGACTTGGGCTGACTTGAATTTGGTTTGATGATTGTAAGTTTTATTTATATTTGGATAGATGGTTGAAGGAATGATTGATTCAAGAGAAAATCTATTGGTTTTTACTTGATATGGATAGAATTGTCTTAAAGGGCTTATATTGGTTTTGGATTTGATTTTGGATATAGTTTTGGCCATTTGGATTTATATTTCATTTATATTTATGAATATAAATGATGACTAAATGATTCATGAGAAAATCACTTGAGTTTGGAGTGATTTGGAAGCAAATTTGACCAAGTCCATGGATGTAGGTCAAAAAGGCTTACAGGGCAATCAATTTAGTTGATTCATTTTTTATCATTGGAAGGTGGGTTTCATTATATTTGTGAATATGAATGAAGAAATAATTGATTTATAAAGAAATCAATTGAACTTGATTTGATTTAAAGGGGGTTTTGATTAAGCTTATGAAGGTGGTTCATATGGCTTAGGAAGGGTCTTGTGATTTGAATTTGATTTTGGTTTTCAATCATTTTGAGTCAAATTTGGGATATGGATTTGGAATTTGGATTTGAATTTGAAGTTTGGTTTGAGATTTGAATCTGGGTTTTATTTGAGAAAGTGTATCTAGATTGGGTTTAGGCTATAGGATAGGTAATTTCCTTAAGCCCTAAGGCATAGCCTAATCTTATTATTAACCCTTCTAAGTCTCTAGGCTTAGGTTAAGTATTCACCTAATCACTAGATATATCTTATGACTAAGAAAATCTTAGTGTCTAGAAGATTCCTAAGTCTAAGAGGATGAGGTTGAGAGTTCACTCCAAAAGTGAGGTTAACAGTAAGCTACCCTCATGTTGGCTACGTTTAAGAGAATGTAAGTCTGTTATGCCTTCATCTTAAACTAACCATCATGAATTGACTTGGTTGAGTATATATGACAAACACACAAACACATATCTTTTGTCTCGGGATATCTTAATGTGGGAGCAAGCCTCCTGTGGCACTCACTCATTAGTTACTCTAGGTCGGGCTGACGTGCTACCTTACTAGTGTGTCAGCCTAGTGGTCCCTTGTTCAGAAAGATGTAAGTCTGTGATATTTTCTTTCGTCACTTGACCACTGCATACCGACGAGCGCCTTGTTAGCATGGTAGGACTTACTGTGCAACTAGTAAGCTACCTCATAATGACTTCGTTTGAGAGGATGTGAGTCTGCTACGCCTTCTTAAACTAGCCATTGTGAACTGACTTGGTCAAGTATATTTGAGGATTAGGGTAAGTCCCTCAGTGGCTCCTTTCTCTCCTGACTACTTCAAGTTTGGGTTTAGTTCTTACACGGGACTCCCTACCTGGTAGTCGCCCTAGGTCAGATAACACTTGTCGAGCCAAAGACAGACTATCCCGGTAATCAATTCTGCTTTAGAGAGATGTAATTCTACACGCCTTCTTTCTAGACTGATTGTTGCACACCGACGGGCACCTTAGGTTGGTAGACTATTGCACACCGAAAAGCATCCCTTAGGTTGGATAGCTCTACCTGATGGTTGGTAGACTATCCATTTGGACTTGTAAATCTAAGATATGGCTAGGCGATATTATTTCCTTCTTAGTGGATCCATCGCACAGGCGTGGTCCATTTCAGATTCACCATTCTCTCCTCCTGGAGTCAATTCATATATTGAATCTACCTTATCCCTAGCAGATCCGAGCTCATATCTCTTGTAGATTTGCCCTCAAAACTAGATCATATCCTCTCCCCAATGGGGCTCTCATAAAATTAAACCTAGTCAAATCCCTATCCTAGTGGATGATCGGAACCTGCTTCTCTAGTGGAAGGTTCATGCACTCATCCCTAGTGAATATTTTCTTCCTAAATCATTAACAAACTCAGCTTTTACATAATTTTTGCATGCCCATTTTATATACTGTAGGTTAAATGTGTAATTTTTATTATAATTTTGTATTATTTCTGTTAATGTTGACCTCACTTTTGGGAGTGAGCTCTCAACTTTCTCATCATAGATCTAAGACTCTTATAGACACTAAGAGTTTCTTAGTCTTAAGACACTTCTAGTGATTAGATGAACACTTAACCTAAGCCTAGAGAATTAGAAGAGTTAACCATAGGAATAGGTTATGCCTTAGGGATTTAGGAAGACTTGCTTACCCTATAGCCTTAAACCCATTCCTTCCTTCCTTCTTCCAAACAAACCTCAAATTCAAATCCAAAATCATAAATCTCATCCTAAATCAAATGATTGAAACCCATGATTGAATTCAAATTCCAAATCCTTTCCTAAGCTCTTTGATTTTATCCTATGGACTTAGCCTTAATCAAATTCAAATCAACCCCAACTCAATTGATTTTCAAATATCAAATTCCCTCAAATCAAATCCAACTCCAAATAATTAAAACCCATGATTGAATTCAAATTCTGAAACCCCTTTCTAAGCCATATGAACCATCTTCATATGCTTAGCCAAAACCTCCTTCAAACCAAATCAAATTTGGTTGATTTCTTTATAAATTAATCATTCATTCATTTATATTCACAAATATAAGTGAAATCTAAATTCAAATCATTCAAATCAAATCAAACTAAATGAAACCAAACCCTAGCCAACCCTATATTGACCCCTTTTGACTTGAAATTATCATATGAACTAAAATTCATTTGACTCCAAACCACTTGCAATTGGATTTATATTTCTATCCTAAGTCTATATGTGAGTTCAATTAAACTTGAATCAAGCCATGATCAAGCCAATTGACCCATTTAGGTCCACTTGACCTAAAGTGACCTAAAAGTCATTTTTGAGCTAAGTTCTAATTCAACCCAAATTGGATTGAACTAAGCCCATCCAAACCCCATATCATGATCAACAATCATCCTAGGTTAATTAATTATCTTGAATTAGGTCAAATCAAGTCAACATATCCCTTTGACAAAGTCAACACTTAACCCAAATGAAACCCAAACTAGCCAAAATTCACCATATACCAAATTGATTGAAACCATTGACTCAAACCCACTCATAATAAATGATTGAACATAACTAAGCCATCAATTGATCCAAACCAATTCCAATTGGTCGTTTGATCTAAGTTGACCCAAATTGGCCTAAAAAGTCAAAATGAGTCAAATCATGATTTGATCCAAATTGATTGCAACCACAGCTCATTCCAAATCATTTATTGAACTTAACCAAAATCATGATTGAGCCCAATTTGACCAATTGATCAACTTGACCCAACCAAGCCCAAATTAGCCTAAAGGGTCAAATCGGCAAAAATACAAATTAAATTTAAATTAAACCAAACTAAAGCATATTATCATTTTCAATTAACCAATTGAACTTGACTCAACATCTAACCCAACCCAATTCGATCAAATTGGTCAACTTGATCCATTTGACCCTTTTGAATCCAAATGAGTCAAATTCAAACCTAAGCCAAATTAATCAAAACTAATTGAACTAAAACATCCCAAATCATCATATGAATCTAACCCAAGTCTTGGTTTGACTCAATTTGACCAATGGGCAACCCAACCCAACCTAACCCAAATGAACACATTTTGACCATATGAAGCCAAATCATGCAAAACCACTTTTTGGAACCTTGGTGGCTGACCTAACCAGACCCAAATGAACCCTAGGTCAGCTCCAAGCTAGCCCAAATCCATGTGGGGCCCATCCCAAGGGGATTAACCAATGGACACCCTCTCATTGCATTGGATTCTTGCCTTAAGTTGCAACGTCCACTTTGCCTCCCCCATGGCAGCCTCCACTTGCCAAATGAGGAACTCCTAAGCTTCCTAGCCCAACCTAAGCCATCCAAGCTGCCATGGAGGGAAACAAGCCAACCCATTCCCCATATGGTAACCCAATGGTTGCAAGGAAGATCAATCAACACAATCTCCCCATATCAAGCCTTGAGACTCCACCACTGCCCACTCATGCCACATGGAGCTAACGCCACCCCTCCTGACTCGATGGTGGCCAATGGATTTTATTGGATCAATCGTCTGTCCATCATGTCCAATTGTGTGGGATACCAAATTACTTTGTGTGAGTCCCTGAGGCCATTTCAAAATCCCTTAGAGCTTCCTAGAGCATCCTAAGCCTTCCTCGATCGGCATTCCTCCTCCTCAAGAAAAGCCAAAATAGGACATCACTCTTCAGATCAATACTCCCCCTCCGCTAAATCAAAGTTCAATTCCTTGCACCCACACCATTCTCGTACTCTTCAAAGCTAACCAAAGCACTCCTAAGCCTTCCTGAGCCCCAGAGATAGGAGTTTGACCAAAATCGATTGCCAAATAGGAGGAGTTTGGCCTTAAGAGCAACCTACACCAAATCAAGCACAAAGCTTCTCAACAGTGCCTCGCCTCAACTAGGCGAAGCTTCCACCATTGATCAACCACCAGGCATTAGCTCCGGTGAGGTTATTTTATAAACTGAGCTTTATATGATAAAAATGTTTAGTCTTTTGTAAAGTAAATTCGCACGTCATGTGTTTTTAGCCGTTGGATGTGTGCCTCCCTCTCAAGGTGTGGGATGAATTTGGAGGCAATCCTGAGTGAGCTTAGATCAAACGGGAAAAGATTGACGGCATCCATCTTTTACCACTCGTGAACATGATAGATCATGAGATGTCCGTTCTGCATTATTGGAACAAACGAATCTGATTAGATCTCACATTAGAACCTTTGATTTTTTTTCTAAATCACAGATTTGATCGTGGCCATCCGATCTTAGATCAAATGATCCACAGAGTTAATGCATCCACTGCCTTCCAAGTTAGCCTTTAGATGTGACAACTTAAATAGCCAATCCCGTCGCATCATGTGGTCTGATGGGATTAAGGCTTTAATTAGGCCTAATTAATTTATTTTTAAGCTTGAAACTTCCTAAATTCATAACTAATCCTAGAAAAATTCAAAAAATACAAACGTAGGCTCATTTTAAAGATATTTCAAAGTATAATCTAGAAAATTATTATTAATTAATTTTGAAGAGTTATTTTGGCTTAATTAAGGTTTAATTAAAAAAATTAATTAGCTTAATTACTCCTTAATTAATTACCTAATTAATCTCAAATTTTATCTGAATGTTTAGGGGCATGACCTCTGCCTCCCCTATTTTTTTGGAATTTTATTGGTTGCTTAATTGTATAAATCCATTGATTAATCCTTAATCACTTTCTTAATTTAATTAGTGATAACTTCTAAATGAACAGTGGATTTATTAATCATTTAAGCTAATTATCTCTATTGAACAAAAGGAAAGAATTTGGGAATGATAATGATTAAAGGTAATTAATTTAATTGATTAATCAAGATAAAATTAGAGCCTAAATAATCAATTATGAGACTTAGGGATTGAGATTAAGGCCTCTTTTTGATCTCTTTCCTTAAGTTAATTTCATTAATTGAAAATGTTTAATGTTTAACCAAATGGGTTAATGAGCTTAATTAACTCAATCTAAAATCCACTTCACATCTAATTACCTTTAATCCATCTTGGGTAGCTCTTTGGGTGTTTAAAACCTAAAGAGAGAAAAAATTATGGTTAACTCACATGTGTGAAAAAAATCATAAAAGTAATTGTGAGATCCTTAAGCTTAATTAACTATTAATCATGAGCCAATTGCATTAAGCCCCTTTCATTTCTTAAGAGCATTGCAAATTTACTTTTCATGTGGTTGCATATCATATTGGCTCATTATTAATTAGTTAATTAACTTAAGGTGATGTAGGTAAGGGTTAATTATTTGACTTTATTCATACCCTAACCTAATTAAGATATAAAATCAACCTAATTATTCTTCATTAAACCAAATTAACTCACACATGGGGAATGAGATTAGGATTAACAAACCTCCTTCACTTTTCTTAAGTCAAATTAAACATGAAAATGAAATGACATTAAAGAACTTTGATTTATTTTAAATAATCTTATTTAGTTTGATTGTCCTTAGACTTAGTTGGATTGAATGAAATCACATGCTTGTGTTGTTTTATTTCCTCCCAATCATGTTAAATATTATATGACATATGATTCATGCATCCATCTTTTAAAAAAGTAATTAAATAAATTGATTTCCTTTATGTCAAATTGCATGTGTTGATTTAAATTAAAAATATGTGTGGCTAGTATCACTATTAAATCTCAAATATATTTTCAAAAGTTTAAAAATGAATGAGTATACATATATGTAATAAATTTAGTTATATATACATAAGGAAATACAAGTGAATATAAATCTAGTGTATGAAATGAAGTCTCTTCCTACATTCATGTGTTAATTTGCATAAGTAAGAATTTTATGGTATATTAGTCCGACATCCGTGGACACAATTTTAAGTAGCTAAGGAGGTTCTTACCTTGTTCCCTTGGTGTAGAACAATAGCGACGTACCTGCTTGATTTCCTTCTTATGCATTTGGACATTAGAATTTAGATAGAGATGTAATTCATTTACACAAAATAAATCAATCAAATCAAAATGTAATTTTTTGCATAGTTTTCTATTCTTGTAGTTGTTTGCATATCCATATGTATCTAAGAATAGTGGTATATTAGTCTGGACATTCCAAGGACGCATGGCTTTAAGTAGCCCTAAGGAGGTTCCTACCTCATTCCCTTGGTGCAGAATAATGACAACATACTCACTTAAAACTTCTATACGTGAGGATGTGTACTTAAATAATAAATAAAAACCCTCATTTTTTATTAAAAATCAGACTTTGTTTATTTGGTTGAGTTGAGTAGTCATGTGATTTAAGGTTCTTTCCTTATGCTTTTGCATAAAAATTTAGATAGAGCTTTAAATTAATATGAAAAATTATTCAACCAAATGAAATATTAATTCCAAATATATTCACTCACATTCATCATTTAAGTGTGCTAAGATACAAATTGTATGTATAGCTATGCTTAGGCTCTAATCATATGCATGATATACATGATGGAAAGAAATGAATAAATATGTGTTATGTGATAGTAATTCATTCCAACTAACCTTAAGATGTCTTTCTTATTGAATGCATTTATTTAAAATGAACCTAACTTAGGATTAATTAAAAATACATAATAAGCTATTCACTAAAGGGAATTGATTAATTAATTTGCTTTAAATGTGACTTAAGGTAGAGATAAGAGAGAGTGATCCTCTCTTTCTTTCTCTTCATAATTAAAATTTACAAATCAATTAAACCACTTAAAGTGAAACCACCCTTTAAATTGAATCTTTCTACATTTAGAAAATTTTAACTCTAAAGCCACATACCATACAAGCCTTAACACACACACACATTAGATTAAGTCACCACTTCTAGCTTTATGTTAGGGTAGTGTATGGTTTGTTGTATATTTTATTTTGTGATGTAATGTTGTAGACTGAATGTTAGAGTGTATGTGCATATACTGGATGTTAGGCCGTTATTATCAAAATCATGTTTTTGTAGGAGATTATACTTAAAATTAAAATAAAATAAATATTTTGAGCTTAACCCCTAAGCATAATCTACATTAGTGACTTACCATGTGGTGCTAAGTCTAAATTATTCATATAAATGCTTGGGTTGTATGATATGTTTAGCTAACTCTTACTTTGCAAGTATAGTTAGATTTACTTTTCCTATTTTTAATGTAATTTTACATTAGAAATTTGGAGTACTGCTATGGGGGCTTAGGATAAAAATTGGTTACAAGACCAAGTCTTATGTACCATGTGATCCTATGGAGCTTGCCCAACTAAATGGAAGAAGGAAATGAAGGAAAGAAGGAGAATATTTGAAGATCCCCCATAGCTCCCACTCATTTGTTATAATTAAATTGTAATTATTCTTTCATTATACTGAGTTGTATAAGGGTAATCCGACTACCCATTTCTTTTTCATGTTGTACGGCGGTACCTGACTGCACCGGCCTCTTATTTTTTACGTTAGCTTTATAAAATTGTTTGATATTTTGTTTAGCTTGTGGATTAGAGAAAGTATGTCTCTTCATAGTTTATTTATGACTGGTGATTATTATATGACCTGGATGGAATTAGGCTCTTAGGATAAAAAATAAATTTTCTACCATAATAATAACTCATAACTAAACTTTTAAAATAACTCATAACCTCACATAAAGCCTAGGCATTAAATCAAGATAATAAAATATTTAGCAACCCCTTTGTTAGATGTTGTATGTTTAACATCACACATATAATCTTATTTCACTCTTATTAAGAGAGAGCTTCCATCATTGCAAGATAGAATGGGCTTAACCTTTGAGAGCCTATGATGAAAAATACCTCTTTCTCTTTAATTTAGCCCATAATCAACTTCATCATGCATTTAGGCATATAAAGATCATATAGATGCATCAACATAAAGAGTCAAAAATCAAATAAAACTTGATAAGATTTGACTAAGTCATTAGTATACCACTCATGCTCTAGTCTCTTAAGGAGTAGGTTTAAGGACTTTAGCTTCTTTTCTAAATAATAACAACATAACAATCTTGCAAAATCATAAGACTTGCCTACATAGTTTTAACACGTATGAGGAGTTAGTTGGCTGCCACTTTAGACAGTTATAAGTCTAGCAATCAAGTGATTTACTCTCTCTCATTAAGGTAAATAATATACTCACTTTTGCCTTAGATTTAGCTCATGCTTTGGCCCTCTAAGAAACTCCCTAGATTTAGGATCTGAGGTTGTTGTTTTCTTTTGAGGCTACAAGCATAAATCCTCACCTCTTAGCCATTTCCACAATCTTGTATTGTGGAATCATAAGTCCTAGATTTCTAATAAAATTTCAACTCAAACATATAATTCTCCTCAATTTCAAATATATAAAGCCCAACTATAAGATAGTCTAGGATGCTCACTAGGCTTCCTAGTATCATGAGCATCCCCTACTCATCTCCATTTGGTTTCGATAATAAGCCTTTCTTTTTGATCTATCCCATTTGATCTTCTAAATTTATCCAATTTATTGATAGTCCTATCTTTGAATTCTTTTGATATAATAATCACCAACTTTAATCGAGAGTATTCTTAAGAAATTCACCTTCCTTAGGATATAATTAACTATGAGGGCTTGCCCCAATAGGGAACTTTAGAACCCAGTTTAAATAAACCCTACTTTATTCATCCATATAAAGTAGGAGAAAAATGTCAAGTTCATTTGAAGACCCATCATGCCTTAGAGTTCTTATTAAGTGATTAGGTCTATCATAGGGTAGTGATTTTTATCTTTCGAGATAGTGCACTATTCCTTGACGTTGTACCCAATCACCTCAATAAGTACTTCCTCAGATCTTCGTGGTGTCCCTCCCTATATACACACGCACATACACATGAACCAAAAATAAACACCACATTTAAGCTCTTTAAGTAATTTTATTTATGATTGATCTAATCATTTTAGTTTATGTTCCTTATAGATGACATTAGGTGGTGGTGATGATTCTTCACAACGCTCATTTATGATCATTTTCAAGTGAAAGAAGAAGGTCATGAGTCGACCCACTAATCGGCTACCTCACAATCGCACTGACCTCCCTTTCGATTTCATCATCTCGAACTTCTGACTAGCTAGTACATGTGCCTACCATTCTCTAGAGCTTACAAACACTACTCCATTCTTCCCATAATCGCCACCCACAAATTTTACAGAGCCCAAATTTCAGCATACACATCCAGATCAGCCCGGTACTTCTATGGCCACTGAACTGTCGATGACACACATTTTTATTGAGTCTGAGGGTGACACATAGGCATATTTTAAAAGTTATACTTTTGGCATATTATGTTTCTAATATAAATTACAATTTTTAAATTCAATCCATCCAAGGAAGTTAATAATAAAATCAAGGAAATTATATGAGCAAGTACAATGCCCATATGTATCATGGAAGAATGTCCCAATTGAGATTGTGAAATGTAGTTTAGGACGTTTGGGATATTGTCTAAACTTTTATAAATATTAATGTATTAGTTGATCTTGAAAAATTACTAATTAGCATTTATTTGTTTGATGTTATAAATGGATTTCAGCTGGTTGCGAGATCACAACCAAAAGATCAAAATAAACTTCGAGTCTAGAAGTGCTACTCACATACGCAATATGTTCACTAATATATGCAAGTCTGGGCGAAGATCTCTTTGGATTGGAGATGACGTGTGGGATGACCTCTAAAGAGTATAGGCCTCCCTAGATTATATTTGCAAGAGGGAGCTGACAAAGCAGAATCTCACTTCTCATTATGGGGGCATGGGCGCCTCTCTACACAATAAAGGTTCAGTATTGCACACCGAGTACCGAGAGAGGATGGTAATTCATTTATTAGTTTTATTAGCTGAACCTATAATTACAGTTAATGAATTTTATTATATTATTTTCAGGCTAATGTTCTTGGCCAAGAGTGTTGAATTGCATAGTAGATACATACATTAGACCAAGAAGTGGGTTGATGTTCATTCACGAGAACATACGTAAATTAATATTAAATTTTTTAAAATATAATTAAGTTAATAATATATTATGGTTAACTTACATTCTAATTACTCATAGGATGACTAGATGTGGTTGAAGAACATTGTTAGTTAGGGCTCCGCTGGTGCTGGCAGTTCAAGTAGGCAGTCTAATTAGTTAGAATATGATATATGGAAGGAGATTGTTGGGGGGGATGTGGTTGAAGAAGAAGGGGTGGATTTATGGCCTGGCATACAAGGAGTATCATATGATGCACATCATTCATTCTCTAGAATGTGCAACCAATTGATTGATTAGATTATTTAGAGGTGGGTTATTATGGTGTCCGAGGAGATGGAAGCCAAGATGAGTATATAAATGGAAGCCCATATGGTTGAAATAAAGGTGATAATGAAGAATATCAGCAGGAATAATCTCAAGGGGAAGGAGCCAGTGGTGGAGATGGATGGCAGAAGGAGTAGGATGATGAAGAGACTAATGAGAAGTAGGCCTCATTTTTGTTTTATTTGTATATGTAAGTAGTTTATTCATTTTTCATATTTTAAACTATATCATTTAAACGTTTTAAAACTAGTAGTTCATTTTAATGATTTTCAAAATTAAAACATATGAATAAATGCTTGAGATTAGTTGTTTGTTAGTCATATATGGATGCTGAGTGTATTCTTGCATGTAGTTGTTTAAAAATCTTATGTCGATGTAAAAAATCAAAGCATGAATGAAGCTCGATTTTTTTTTCTATAGGTTTTAGTGCTTGATTTTTTGTCGGTAATCTTGATATGAGGTGTCGACAAACAAACAACCACCATCCATTTTTCGACCGACAGCTTTACGATTTCCAACATATCACCTCCACCAAACATTTTGGTAGGACGCTACCACAAGGCTACCTTAAATAGAGCAATCAAAAAATTTCCTATGGTGTTATTCGCTAGGTGTATGTTCTTTTGATAATGTTTTCGCCATTTGATATCCGATGGAATTCATTTTTCATTGGCTTTTTGGTCGATTGAAAAACATTTTCAACCTGGGTTTTACCGTCTAACTGCCATCCGTCAGAAATCCGTTAGAAAATCTTATTACTGATGGATTGGTCCGTCGAAAATTAGTAGTTTCCATATAGTGTTCTAATGACGTCAAAGCCAATATTGATACTTGGCATGACTAATGCTTGACATGGATATTAATAAAAAAAAAAGTAAACTCCATCATGAGCGGTACATGATATGAGCATACACATTCACATTAGAAGGAAGTGCATATTAAAGACAACATTACAAAAAAGACATGACAATAAATAAAAACAATAGGAAAAAGTAGACCACTAAGTTTTCCTTTCATGGCATCAATTGAGCTAAAAAAATCATTCATTTGAGGATTCAATGTATTTTCTTATGGTGGTAATGTTGTGCATAAATTAATAACTAATAGCTCCTTAAAGATTTAAAATAACATAGAGAAATTTTTTAATTGTTTTATAAAGTCTTTACACATTCATGGGAATATTTACACAAAAATTTAACTTAGTTTGATTACTAGATAAATCAAAGTAAATTTTTAAAGTGTGATATGAGAAAACTTATTTAATACATAAAGTTGCTTATTATGAAATTTCTATCCTATCAAATGATAGTAATTTTAGATGAAAAGAGTCATGAAATTGAATAAAGATGTTATCTATATTTACAAAAACTAATTAAAATTTTATGATCATTGTGACAAAAAATTATGAAAAAATGCAATAATTTCTGCAGCGACAATTGATGATAAAAATTCTCTTAAAAATTTAAATGATAGAATTTAAAGATACAATATTTTGGAGAAATATATAGATGCACATAATAATTTAATTTAAAATGGGGAATTGCATGCTTACATAATTCTTATCTATTTACCTATATGACACTTAAATTTTAATATATACTTATATAACAACTAAATCTTTAAATTACATAAAAATACTACTAATATTAATATTTTTGAAGCATGTCTTTTCATGCAAATATTTGGATGTGATTGAAACACTAAAGTATTATATGAATAAATAGCAAAGTTTAGGTATTATTTATGTAAATTCATAAGAATTATGTGGCATCAATGTAAATCACCTTTAAAATTTGGACCATAAGTAAAAATTTTTTGGATGCGAAAGTTAAAGCCTCAAAATAAGGTTAATAACTCTCACACATCGGATCTAATCTGTTTAAAAAGATATGGTCAACTTATTTTCAAACAGTGTTGGAGCTTCATTGTTGGTTTTGAGAATCACTATCTCAATTACAAAATAATAATAATAATAATAATAATAATAATAATCAAATGGTGAATTGTAATAATGCAGAAATATGTAAATACTGAAATTTCTATCATGCAAATCCTATGTGAACTCAAGCAATGTACGCAGGCACTTGGAAGACTAAGCCACTATAGCTTAATTTTGCTTGCTTTATCTTTTCGGCGATATTTTAGTTTTACAACTAATTATTTCTCGTAATTATTATTACTAATACTATAATGCAATACTCTAATTAAATAGGTTCCTCATAATTTTTATTCAAAAGTTAAACTTGATTTCTATTATGAAATTGCCTATAGAAAAATTTGCTTAGAGTTTAATTAATGTATCATATTACTTTAATTTATTGTAAATCTCAAATTTAGATTATCAATCATTATTTCGAAAATATTACATCCATATCATTATTGTAAGAAAATAGTCAATAAAAATATTTTAATTAATTGGTGAATGCTATTTATCTTAATTAAAGAAATGAAAAAATTTCTTACTAATTTAATCAAATATAGTAAATAAATTTGAAGAGAAATATTTTCTATTTTATAAGAATTTTTAAAATAATTTACTCCTGCCCCTATTTGTTATATCACAACATTCAGATTCAATTAAAATTGAATATATATTTCACATTGCAAATGCTCATATATGCAATATCTTGTTGTTGGAGCTAAAGCACCAAACATGCTCATATTTTTTTTCCATATTTTAGACTATATCATTTAAATGTTTTAAAACTAGTTGTTAATTTTAATGATTTTCAAAATACTAAAACATATGAATAAATGCTTAAGATTAGTTGTTTGTTAGTCATATGTGAATGTTGAGTGTATTCTTGCAAGTAGTTGGTGTAAAAAAATCTGAGCATGAATGAAGCTCAGATTTTTTTTTTTTTCATTTCTCTATTGGTTTCTGGAGGATTACTTGGAGTTTTCTCGATAATCTTGATAATGAGGTGTCGACAAATGAACAACCATTAGAAGTTTTTCGACTGGATAGTTTCTGTTGGCAAGGCTGCCTGAAATAGACCAATCAGAAAATTTTCTGCGGTGTACTATTTTGATGGAATTTTCGGCCGATTCTTCCTGATAATGTTTTAGATGGATAGTCATTTTTCATTGGCTTTTCAGTCGATCAAGAAATATTTTCAACAAAGATTTTACCATCTGACTGCCATCCATCAGAAATCCATCATAAAATCTTATTACTAATGGATTGGTCCGTCGAAAATTAGTAGTTTCCCTATAATGTTCTAATGACATCAAAATCGATATTGATACTTGGCATCACAAGTACTTGACATGGACATTAATCTAAAAAGCAAACTCCATCATTAGTGGTACATGATATGAGCATACATATTCACATTACAAGGACGTGAATACTAAAGACATTATTACAAAAAAGACATTACAATAAATAAAAACAATAGCAAAAAGTAGACCACTAAGTTTTCCTTTCATTGCATCAATTGAGTTAAAAAAATCATTTATTTAAGGATTCAATGAATTTTCTTATGGTGGTAATGTTGTGCATAAATTGATAACTAATAGCTCTTCAAGGTTTAAAAAAAACATACATAGGGACAAATTTTAATTATTTTATAAAGTCTTTACACATTCATGAGAATATTTACAAAAATATTTAACTTAGTTTGATTACTAGATAAATCAAAGTAAATTTTTAAAGTGTGATATGAGCAAATTTATTTATTACATAAAGTTGCTTATTATGAATTTTCTATCTTATCAAATGGTAGTAATTTTAGACGAAAAGAGTCATGAAATTGAATAAAGATGTTATCTATATTTAAAAAATAATAATTAAAATTTTTTTATGATCATTGTGATCACAAAAATTTATGAAAAAAAGCAATAATTTCGGCAGCAACAATTGATGATCAAAATTCACTTAAAAATTAAAATGATAGAATTTTAAAATACAATTTTTTGGAGAAATATATTGATACACATAATAATCTAATTAAAAATGGGGAATTGCTTACCCCAAAATTCTTATCTATTTACATATATGACACTTAAATTTTATATATACTTATATAACAACTAAATTTCTAAATCACATAAAAAACACTACTAATATTAATATTTTAAAGTGAAGTGTTTCTTTTCATGCAAATATTTTGATGTGATTGAGACACTAAAGTATTATATGAATAAATAGCAAAGTTTAGGTATTACTTATGTAAATTCATACGAATTATGAGGCATCAATGTAAATCACCTTTAAAAATTGGACCATAAGTAAAATTTTTTGGATGCAAAAGTTAAAGCCTTAAAATAAGGTAAATAACTCTCACACATTGGATCTAATCTATCTATAAGATTTGGTCAACTTATTTTCAAAGAGTGTTGGAGCTTCATTGTTGGATTTGAGAATCACTCTCTCATTTAAAACTACTTTATATAAAAAGATCTAGACATCCAATTCAATTTCAAAGAAGACGACAGCTCTATCACAAGTATTGAGAAGCTTGAATGCATTGACTTCATTTCATCAAATTAAGACAAACACCTGTAGAGGTATTTATAGATGATTAGAGCTCCATGGCTAAGATTTTAAGTACTAGTGTGAGTTTTTTAATTAACCTGTAGAGGTATTTATAGTTGAAGGAATAAAAAAGGTTATAAATCTTGGAGGAAGAGAGTCACAAAACTAAAAGCTATATGCATGAATCAATCCTTATTAGTAAGAGTAACAAATATTTAAAGAATAGAGTTAAAAAAATTAAAAAGAGAATTATACTCAATTTCTTTTATAAAGAGTATTAACTATTACGAGAATAGAGTTACAAAATTTATAGATGAGATCCACGCTAAGTTCATCATGGAGACTTATTATGATGTGATGTGATGCATTATAAGAAATAATGATAGGAAGACCCAATTCACCATCAATAATATTGATTAAGATAGTTATAATGATGTGGCATGCAATAAAGTCTACAAAGAGACTTTCAAAATTAAATTCAATATCATTTGAAGTTTTATTTTAGCAAATTTAAGGTCAAATTAAATTTTAAATAAGATAAACTCACTAACACCAAAATGAATTGATTTAACCTTAAATGTCCCAAATGAAACATTTGGAGTGTGGATAAAAATTTTAAGATTTTAATTGGATGGCCAAATGATTGTTTGTTCTTGCATGTTTTTTTTCCAAATTGAATGTACCGATATGAAGATTTTAGTGGCAAAGATTACGTAATAAAATTGTTATTAGCATAATTATATGCTAAATGAGGGGTATATGATAAACAAATCAACAAGCTATTAGATTGAGTATTTAAGACTTTGGTTAAATAATCAAAATATCACTCTCAAAAAATATAAATAGGATCTTACTCTCTACATAAAAAGCCTAAACTTAAATTTAGAAAAAGCTTAAAGAATTGAAATTCTTTAGAGCTATGTCTAAAAGTACTAATAACCACTTTCATAATCCAATCATCATCACCCAGGTGCCAACTCCTAATCATCATTGATTGACAGTCATATGTTGACCATTATCACTTAATTTTCATTTCTCAGTCACCATCGCCTAAATGTCATCACTTAATTATCATCTCTCAACTGTCATCGTCTGAAAAATATATCCTAATCATCATCACTTGATTATCATTATCCGACCCCCATCATCAAACTATCATCATGCGATCATCATCACGTAAATATTGTCTCACCCTTCGTCACCTAATTAGTTTCATCTGACTACCATCATTACACTCCACTACTTCTATAATCTATACTACTGTCATAATCCTATCTTTATATTTATAAGGAATATTAGACATTTATTACCTCGATATTTCTACAAGGCTAGACTATATAATTCTTTTTTTAGATTTGAAATATAAAAACTCTAGTATCTTTTAACACTTCTATTTAACTATGTGTGTAAGATCTCTATAAAAAAATCAAGTCATTAAACTCTCTCACTTTACCACTTTGAATATCTTATATATATATATATATATATATATATATATATATATATATATATATATATATATCATTGTATAATCTTGTATGTCACTATGGCTTTTTATTTTCTATTTTGCAAATGATCATGAGGTCCTTTTTCTTCTATATCTTTGAAGTACCTTTTTCTTCTATATCTTTGAAGTACCCTTTTAGCATCATCATTACAAAGGCTAGCATGATGCATTTTGCTACATTTATCATGAATTTAGGTGTTGTCTTCTTATGTTTCATATTATCTATTATATTGTAAGAAAGAAACTTCTCTAGATAATAAATATTTTATGAAGGCTTTGATTATTGGAAGTCCTACCTCATCACTATAGACATTTGTTGATCTAAACCCTTTAAACTCATCATTGTCAATCTTTGTGGATCTAAACCCTTTTAAGGGGAAATTAGTCTTTGATGATACTTTTTTTGTAGATTTTAAATCCTTTGTTTCCTCACTTATTGAGAAGTTTAATGTCATCCTTCCCTTGGTATTCTAAAACTACAAGAATATTGTTTCTTTGCAAGGACATAATTCATTGTAAAACTAGCTTTAAACACTCCTCTACAAATATCAAGTATGTGTGTGTCGATATTTTGCAACTAATATCATCACAATTCCAGAAACAAGGGAATATTACTCAAATAATAATTTACTACTTTTTTTACACCAATAAAAATACAAAAAACAAACAATACAAAATTTTATTATGCAAAATTTAGAGCAATTTCATAGAATCATAACTTAAATAACACAACTAAATAAATTTTTTGTTTTTTTTATTACTTTATGTTTTTCTTACATAAATATATTGTAAATAGTAGTAAAATACTTTTATTAATTAAAATAGAAAATACATAAGAAGTTAAACTCATCACTCAAGGAATATTGGGCTGCCTATATATCTTGAATAGGGATCAAATTTCACGGAGTTAAGTCTTAAAAATAAAAAAAAATGATTAACACACACAATTAAAATTTTATTATAAAATTTAAAATTAAAAATATACTAATATGATGTGGATCATATTGTCTAATATGTTATATGCAAAAGTAATTTTGAGATAATCAATTAATAAATCAAATAATTTAAAATTCAATTGTACAATACAATAGTGATTGTATTGAATAATCCATACTCTGATTTGATTTAATTTATATGTGTATCAATCTGCCTAAAATTAAATTCAATAAAGTATACTACAAAATTATATCATATGATGTATATCATAAAGTATAATATTGAATCAAATTGATCATATCATATGATTATATTTTTAAAGAAGAACTAAAATTGCATCAAAAAAAAAAATGGTACAAAGAAAAAGCCCTCAAGACTCAAAGATCAAGATCCAATCAAAATCAAAGCTCAAAAGAGCAAAACATGAAATGCATCTAAGCTTAGAAAAGATTGGACCCAAGTAAGAGAAAAATACATAAGTATAATAGAGAAATAATGGAAACACCTATAACATATATATGATTGAATAGTTTGTGTTTTAAATGACAAAAATTTATAACAAAAATATGATATAACTGAAATTGAATTGTAGCATCCCAAGTCTTGAATAAACTTTTAAATTTGGTCCTTAAATAAGAATTTATTAAAAATAAAATCAAAATGAAACATATTTAATCTAGAATTTGAATGCATTAGAATGATGTATCCTATGTTTTTTGAAATTAACCATTTCCATCTCTTATGGTCCGACACTAGTGAGAATACAAGTATAAGAGCATCAAGATCACAAAACACCAAAATTAAGGTAAAGAAACCATTAATACAACACAAAGAAAGTATCATACGACACAAGAGAGGTATCTTTATATAAATGAAAATCATTTATTCCATAAATTAACTTGTAAAATACATAGGAACACAAGTTTCCTAAAATGGAATATCTAATGGTTCAAGCTTATTTCTGAATTTAAACATTTCAAGTTTTATGAAATATATAGTTTTTATGAAAAATTAGTATAGGAAAAACATTATTGCTCAAGATACAAAAAAAGAAAAAAGTAAATACACCATCCAAAGCATAAAATTGAAAGAAAAATGATAAACGACAATCATAACAATGATTATAAATGAAAAATTATCATATTAAGAATATGTAAACAAATTAAGAAAATAATTTCATACAAGAAATAAAGAACATCATTAAATGGATCTAATAAAGCTTATTTCTCCAGAATATTAAACATTTCAAGTATAGTATCATATATAATCCAACATTTTGCAAGAAAAAGAAGAACACAATCTTTGAAAAGTCACCAACTTCAAGGAAGAATGGCATCTAAATAAAAGATTAGTCTCCGCCTTCAAATATTTTCAACTCAATAAATGAAGCAAATCATCATCACCATTCTGACCCTTAAAACCAATTAAGAACCAAGCTGCAGCAATCCATATAGAGTCTCAGGCAACCGAAATCTAGCAAAAAGAAGAGTCATACAGGCCCAATTTGAGATAGCCTAATTAGGCTCTTCTCCATCTAGACAGCATAATACAATGGAACGAGGTTGCAGCAACCAAACAGGGGAAAATGGTACAGTAAACACAACAAAGGATTATGGCAACAATCTAGTCCATAGATGTATAGTCCAAACCAGAAAATGAGAAATATGTAAATACTGAAATTTCTGTAAAGCAGCTACAAAAAGAGAGGTTTCTATAGCTTACGTTAGCAAAAGAGAAATTCATGCAAATTCATGCAAATTCACTTGGAAGACTAAGCCACTATACCTCAATTTTGCTTGCTTTATCTTTTCGGCGATATTTTAGTTTTACAACTAATTATTTCTCGTAATTATTATTACTAATATTATAATGCAATACTCTAATTAAATAGGTTCCTTATAATTGTTTCTTCAAATAAAAGAAAATAAAAAGTTAAACTAAATTTTTATTATGAATTTCCCTTTAGAAAAAATCGCTTAGAGTTTAATTAATTTCGAAAATATTACATCCAAATCATTATCGTAAGAAACAAGTCAATAAAAATATTTTAATTGACTGGTGAATGCTATTATCTTAATTAAAGAAATGAAACAAATTTCTTACTAATTTAATCAAATATAGTAAATAAATTTGAAGAGAAATATCTTTATTCTATAAGAATTTTAAAATAATTCACCCCAGCCCCTATTTGTTATATCACAACATTCAGAATTAATTAAAACAGAATATATATTTCATATAATATGTCAATCTGTCACTTAATGATGAAAGTATTGTATGCACGGAAAATAAGTTTTAGTGTTTTAGAGCATACACGAAATAAATAAAATCAAAGTAAAAGCAATCATATAAAGGAACACCATTTTTACCTGGGAAAACTTGAAAGCTGAAAAAAAAAATCACAAAGCTACATGACAATATCTCTCGTTTGATTAATAAAATCTCTTCACACTTTAGTCACTTTAGGGAACTTCACTTCACTCTCATACATGACAATATCTCTCGTTTGATTAATAAAATCAGGCTTCACAAAATAACAAAAAAAAAAATTAGCAAGCAAAGGCCATTACATAATATTTTGAATTATTGCATCAAAGTCTTAGATGGATAATAGATTCATCATTTATTATTGATGAAGATGAAAGATAAGATGAAGAATATGAGGAAGAAATTGAATCTACCAATACTTCTAGAGGCACATAATTTCATTGCATTTTTTTTGAGTCATTTTTCAACTTCATTAAAATTCTTGGTATACTTTTCAATCATAATTTTTGAACTATTATTTTTGATATTGTGTCACCACACATTAAATATATTTGAAGTTAAATTAAAATTATATCACATGTCATATTTAAATTTAAAAATAATGATAACCTTGAAATTAGATTTTTTTTAATGTCTTGAATTTATATTGAAAATTATAATGCGTGACAATCATTTAATAACCCCGGATCTTTTATAAATTAATTTAGTATAAAAATTTCAATGTCACCAGCTCATTGCCTAAAAAATCTTAATATGTTGATAGAAAAGATGTAAAATAAAGGGAGATTTACATACATATCACACAATTCATATGTATTTACATATATAATATCTAAATTTTAATATATATATATATATACACACACACACTTTTAAGAATAGAAATATGTTAGATAAATAAATATCTAATTTTAGGTGTTAAAAATGTAAATGCATAAGAATTATATGGTATATATATAAATCTTTCTAAAATAAAATAAACTTAATAACTTTATAGCACTATACATTATACTCATGTCAATTTTATATATACATATAACAACCTAACTTTTTTTATTATTTTTTTTATTTTTTTTATTTTTATTTTTTTATTATTTTATTATTATTATTATTATTATTTTAATTTTTTTAATTTTTTAATTTTATTTTTTTGTTTTTTTTGTTTTTTTTATTTTTTATTTTTTTTATTTTTATGTTTTTTGTTTTTTTATTTTTATTTTTATTTTTATTTTTAAATTTTTTCTTAGTTATCTATTAGGTAGCTTAATTTTCCCAAATTCCATATCAGAGGCGGCCATTGCAGTTTAGTCTTGAAAATGACCTCATAATTGTATTTTCTTTCTTGGTTAAATTTACATTTAGTGAGCTATCTTTTGCCTAATTTTCAAATTAACACGAGACTAACAGGTCAAGGTATTGGATTCTTTCGGGATTTCTAGTAATAAAACCAACTAGCGTTGTAGCTTTCGAGTCGCCTTGTCGCATTTGACTTTGTTAATACTCGTCGGCAAAAAATGTTTTCATTTTCTACCTAACACTCGTTGATTTTTTTAAAGATTGTTATTTATAAATCTCTATAAACTTTCATTATATAATAGGCCTTACTAACACGTCACCTGATTCATTCTGGTTAGTTAATTTAAGAAAGGAGGATTTACATACATATCACACAATTCTTATGTATTTACATATTTCAATCCAAACTTTAATTTTTACTTAAATAGAACTTAAATCTTTATTATTATATCAAAAATATCACCCTGATTACTTTTTTCCTAAAATAATCCTTTTCTCGCATAAAGCTAATTTTATAAATATTCAAATTTGAATATGAAATATATAAATGCATAAGAATTCCAGTATGTATATAAATTTCCCTTTGATGGTTTACGTGAGGCATAATGAAAAGAAAGTAGTATTATGATCAATTTACTTAAATGTATAGTGGCTGTAGTTACGTCTTACATAGAGAGATGTCACAAAACAGATTGGTCGTGATTAGAAGAGAGATGATTTGAGGTGATTGGGTACAACAGTTTTTGACATCTCCATGCGATATTTTTGCCATCCCTTGGAGTCATTAGCTTATCTTTGCGATAGCAGAGATATATTATCGTAATAAAGAGAAGTTGTTGAAATTAGGAGAATAATGAATTCAGTGAGCAATTGATGAAACCAAATTGCATCAGTAGCTACTATAGCATCTAACTATGTGTCTACATAGAGCATGATTAGAGTAAGTCGTGCCTAGTATTATCTAATTTATGTGTCTACATAGAGCAAGATTGGAGTAAGTAGTGCTAACGGTATAAACAAAGACTTTAAGGATCCTTCATCTCCAAAATACACAAATTTGTTAAAAATATAAAAAAAAGAACCTTCAATCAGGCATCACTTATAATAGGATATCTTAGCACTATCAAAATATTAAAAAATTTTGTTTTTTGTTTTTATTTATTTTTAAACATATGATGCTCCCATCTTAATCTAATAAAATTCCAGTAAGAATGCAAGCCTCACAATCTCACTTCCCCAAGTATTATTTATTAAGGTAAATATAATGGAAGGCAGGGGTGGAGCTACACTGAGGGCACTAGGAGCCTTGCCCCAATTAGCTTGCGAATGACTTGAGCATTTTTTTTTTTTTTTTTTTCAGTTTGTCATAGTGTAAGTCTTCAAATCCCGTAAGCAGGTGTTACCCACCATGCCCATCCTAAACTCGGATAAATTTTTAAATTATGCCTACTTATAACCTTAATTAGCAAAATAGGCATGACAAAAAAAAATTAGCAAAATAGGTCCAGTCTCCCGTTCAACGGGAGATTGGCGCCAATGTGGCAGCTCAGTTATCACAAATGCGCGCAAAGACTACGTTGCCAACTTGAAATATTGGAGCAGTTCTCGCATTTTGCCCATATCGGACTTATCCGGTATCAAAATCGAGTGAGCTTAGTATCGTCGGAATCATAACAAAATTCCCAATGACTTTTATGTTGATTAAAAATTATGATTGTGGCCCGATACGCATCTGTTTTAGCAAATACGCACAAAAATGGTGGCACATACCTGAAATATTGGAGCAGCCCCCTTATTCTGCCTGTATCGGACTCATCCGGTATCAGAATTGAGTGAGCTTAGTATCATTGGAATCATAACAAAATTTCTCACAACTTTTATGTTGATTAATAATTATGATTGTGGCTCGATACGAAGCAGTTTTTGTGAATGTGCGCAAAAACTGCGATGTCAACTTGAAATATTGGAGCAGCCCCCTTATTTTGCTCGTATCGGACTCATCCGATGTCGGAATTGAGCAAGCTTGATATCATTGGAATCATAACAAAATTTCTCACATATTTATTGTTGATAAAAAATTACGATTGTTTCGATACATATAGTTTTTATGAATGCATAAAATCATGCGGTCTTTGAAATGTTGAACCAACCTCCTTGTTTTGCCCTAATCAGACTCATCCAGTATCAGAATCAAGCGTGCTTAGTATCATTGGAATCTTAACAAAATTCCTCATGACTTTCATGTTGACCAAAAATTATAATTATGGCCCGGTATGTAGCAGTTTTTGCAAAATGAACAATTAGAAAATTTTGAAATGACTCCCTCTAAACAAACGCTCTTAATGAAGTGCAATTAACAAATTTTAAGAGAGATGACATATGAACAGGTGCTTATATCCCATTACTCTTATTATTTGGAGATAATTATTCAAAGTAATTACATTCACATAAGAAAAATCAATATGCTAGTAATAGAAAGGCAACCATTTTCAAACAAGGATAACAAACCAACTCAAACTAAGCTCACAACACAAACAAACTCCCTCTCTAATCTTATTAACAAAGGGAATATCATCACTAGAAAATATACATCAACGTACAACCTCTTCTAAATACTTGAAGTTGTACAAAAAAAAGTTGTCAAAAAAATTTGAATTTAAAGTTGATTTAAAGTAAGCTAATCCAAATAAAAAAATACTTCATCAAAATTCTTTACTATAATAAAAGAGGTACATATATAATAAAATGGAATCCATTATTGACAAAAGATAATAATACAAACAACTATCTGCGACGATGCCTGCTTGACGGAATCGCATCACTATCAGGCGTGTAATGGCATGGTGGTCATCGTAGCCGATCTCGTAGATGATGTTCCTGATGCTGCTCCTCCTCTTCAATTACTTGGAGGGTTGTTGCGAGTAATCCAGGTGTGTAACACTAGGTATATCGGCTGAAGACTGCGTAGGGAGTGAGAAATCATGGTACACTCCATAATGAGGCCCATATATAGGAGGGACTGTTGGCTGCCACGGGTACATCTGTTTCCACATAGCTTCCTGGTATGAATACTATGACGGCTATGTGAATGTATATGCAGAGGGTCCGACCACTGATGGTGATGATGGACCAACATCCATCGCCGGCCCATCTGGCTGCTCAGACGATGAAATACCTGGAATGTCAGTGTCCCTGTACCAAGTGGTAGAGATATGCATGTTGCACCACAGCTCCCAACACAATCTCTCTTATTGGTTGACAAATTGTTAAAAATCTGTATCCTCATCTTTCCCAAAATATAGATAAAATATATCCTTGGTATTCAGGATGTGCTCACGCTGTGTTGAAAGAACTTTAGTTATGATTGAATCATTAAAAAAACTATATTCAGAGTGATCAAATTAGGGCTTACCATAATTCGGTCTTTGGTGCTCGAGTAATAAGTGTCTTGTATGTGCCTTCAACATGTAGAGTGAATCCCAAGGCCCTAAACCCTAAACCCTAAACTAATAACTAACTAATAATAAATTGAATAAACTAAATTAATAACTAAAACTAATAAAGGCCCTAAATCAAACTCAAGCAATGAGTCAAGCTTGATAAAAAATGACCTAAAGTTCAAAGTACAGGGACACTGACACTTTCTCAAAGCCTATCTCATATAAAATGACCTTAAGGGTAGATGCACTAGCCACTTTCTCAAAACCTATCTCATATAAGACTTGATAGATAAAGAAGAGAGCTTTCTTATTCTTCTTCTACTTTGTTTAACAAATCCCTTTGAGTTGTTCATAATGTTGCTTCATCTTGAGGCACAACATAGCCTTTTTCAACTATCTCCCAAATATCTTGGGAACCAAACAATGCCTTCATTTGAATAGTCCAATTCTCATAATTCTCCTACATAAGGTGAGGCACTTATTGATTCATATCACTTTCCATCTCTTAACAAATCTAGCTCTGATGCCACTTAGAGAAAGATTATTTGTAGAGAATAGAAGAGGTAATGAAAAAATTATTATGGAAGACAAAAGAAGAGGAACTTCTGTTAAAACTCAACTTTTCTTTCTTGCTACAAAATGATAAGGCCAAAGACCTTTTATACTTATATAAAGACAATTTTATAAATATTTTATATAGTAGCATAATCTAGAGAATTCTACAAAAAATTTATTAAATAGAGATTTTAGATTATAGTAGATGTGGAATACAAAAGACACTTACATAAATACACTTTTATATTTTTTCTAGAGAATTTTAACATAGAATATTACAGACTTGTAATAAAAAATTTGGTTTAATTTATCAAATAGGCACACCTAATATTACAAGTTCATTGAAGAAGTTGGAAAGAAACAAAAATCATGTAGAAATGCATAATCCAACCAAATTATTTCATGAATTGTCATTAGATCATGCAATTTATATTCAATCAATATTAACTGACTTCAATTATGAATTTGACTCTAAAATTCATCTAGATGCAGATTCACAACACCAATTTAATAATTTAGATTCACAACATCAAATGTAATAATTTATTATACTCAAATTATTTGTTTCTTTCATCTAATCATATATTTACAATCTCAAAATTAAAATATAAAGATTTTGAATAATATATTGATGTTGTAATTAGTAAGAAGTATATTTTTAGGAAAAGTATTCAAACTCATGACTTAAACTAAATCAATAACATAAACACACGAATATACAAACTAGCTAAATTAATTATGTTCGAGTAATAAAAATATTCTAGCATCATATAGAAATCAAAGTAAAAAAAAATAGATCTAGAGGAAAGTGGAAGATAATTTAAAACAATGCCTAAATTGAGAGAGATGAGCTGAGGCAAGGAGATCGAGGACTGTTGAAGTGAGTGGGTCGCCGAAGATGTGTCGACACCCAATAGCGAAGGGATTGACTACCGTGGGGGGAGCTAGAGCTTGAATGTGAGAGAGGGTATCACTAGTCAAGCCGAGAGAAGTAAGGGCTATTTAGTTGCAGACAGATTTAACTTAAGTATGATTAGTAAATCCTAAAAAATTATTTGGCATGTTGATAGTTAAATCTAGTTAAATTATGTGCTATTGTTTGGTTACTTATATTAAGATTTAAGTTAATTATTTTATTTAATATTTAAATAATGAATATTTGGAGATTATCTTTTGTTGTATTTTTTATCACAAAATAAAATTAGAAACGATTAATAGAACAAATAAGTCAAAAAGATGTAAGCCAAATAATTAAAATTACAATAGCAACATAAATGAGAATACTTAAATTACATATAAATTAAAACTATAATAAATAATATCTGATATATACTTGAATGAGAGTTATAAAAGCAACAATGAAAAAATAATAGTAAATGATAACGATTAACATAGCCTCCTCAAATATATTTTAAATAATCAATAAAATATATAATTCTCCTATGTGTTTAGAATATGACTGACGATATCTAATAAGAAAATTAAATAATAATTTTTATTTAGTTTATTTATATAAAAATAATATAACTATAATTAAATTAATTAAAATATAATTATCATAATATAATATATCAATTAATTATAAATCTATTCATCAACAACTATGTTGGACAACTTACCTAAATTTTAATTGAGGTATTTACAAGCATACCACACAAATCTTATATATTTATATTTTAATGCATAACTTTTTTTATATTTACATGCATAACACTCAAATATTTAACATTTCATCAAAATATCATTATTAATATTTTTTTAAAACGAATATAGCTTTTCATGCATAAATAAAGTATTAAAAATATATGAAATTATAGAAGATAGATATATATAAATAAATATATAAAAATTATGTGATATATATATATATATACACATATATGTATGTCTGTCTGTGTATATGTACACATATGTGTAAATGTAAATATTTCATTTTAATTTTCAACAAATATTATTCTCTTGGTATAGATTACTATTACAAAGATAGTTAGAATTTAAGGAGCATCTTATCGATTTTTTTGAATAATAAGTATCAACAAATAAAATTTGTATATATGAAATTCAAATTCATAATCTTGATATAAATTATAACGTCAAATTGTTTCATTTTTAAGCATTTTTATATATATATATATATATATATATATATATATATATATATATATATATATCCAAATATCATTAAATTAATTTGGTGGACCTCCGGAAGAGACAAAAAGTGATTATAAAAGTCCACTTTCATTTCCTTCATATAATAAAATACGGTACATAAATTTTCTTGCAATCCAATTGACAAGCATGCTGGTCTTATTCTTCAGTAGCTAAGATTATTCATAAAGAGTCCGGTGCTTAGTTGTGCCCTCCAACGCCACCGCCATATCCGGAACCACCACCAGAACCATAGCCAGATCCAGAGCCCGACCCGCCACCAGATCCTCCTCCACCTCCACCGCCGCCGCCACCGCCAGAGCCTCCACCATGGGCTCCACCACCGCCGGAGCCTGAACCAGAGCCATAGCCAGATCCGGACCCGCTCCCACTTCCTTCTCCACCACCCGAACCACCACCGCCACCTCCCCCGCTCCCATAACCTCCTCCTGCACCACCTCCACCTGACCCAGAACCATATCCCTCCCCAGACCCATGGCCTGAACCATCACCACTACCTTCACCTCCACCGCCTCCACCGCCACCACCTTTGCCATGACCACCACCGTTTGCTCCACCTTGTCCGCCTCCCTCACCATATCCCCCACCTTCTCCATAGCCGGATCCTGAACCCAAACCACCACCTGACCCGCCTCCACCACCGCCGCCCTGACCTCCTCCTCCTCCGGCCCCGCTAATGCCCTTCAAGGACCGAGAAGCGGAGGAGAAGCCAACGCTAATGCTAAGGAGAAATATCATTGCAAGAGCCTTGAGCTTACTACTAGTAGCCATTGTGGTTTAAGGAATGGCGAATGAGAAGCAGAGGTGGTCGAATGAGTTGTATTTATAGCGAAGGCTTGCACTGTATGGTAACTTTCCAACTTTAAGCGTGTTCATACTGTGGCCAGAAAAGAAGGATGGAGATTTCTACACATTGGTTGCCATTTTTGAATATTAGCTCTCATGAGATAATGGAATAAATTTTGTCAAAACATCTAGATCAACTTTTTAGTTAAAGATATAAAACATTTATAATTAAGATGTAAGGCATTATAATTGGCAAGTTTCAAGGGTTTTTTTTTTAAGTTTTAAAAATAGTAACAATATGATTAATATTTTTTAATATAAAAAAAATTTGTCAGGAGTTTCACATATGAATTTATATTAAGGTGCATGAAAATAATTAAAACAGAAATAAAATTGATTAAAAATACAGCAAAACCTATATTATTGTAGAAAAAAAATTGTATTTGAATGTTATTTTGTACTACAAAACAATAGAATTATAGATATTACATTATTATTTTTATTTTCTCATAATGAATTCTTTTTATAATCCATTATCTTGCAATCGTACTATTAAATTTTCTTTAAATAAGATCAGCTCTGTTTCATTATAAAACATAGGGAAATTTCTTGTAAATTCAAAATAGCTATTTGTATTCAGATCATATTATGAAAAGATGATCTTAGAGAGAATTTTTACTGATACGATTTTCTTTTACTTCTTTTTTTTTCTGCATTAAGAGTAGGTTCTTGTTAGAAGAGTGGATCCTATCATAACTTTATGGATAGTGTAAAGCTGTGATGATAGAGGACTAGGTAAAAAAAATAGGCCACATTGAAGAATGAATTTTTTAAAATCATGAAATATTTACATATATATATATATATATATCACATAATTCTTATGCATTTACATATCTAATATCTAAAATTAGATATTTACTTATATAATAATTTTTTATGCTTAAAAAGATATATTTCACTTTTAAAAAATAAGTGATGATGATATTGAAGATTGGGATATTATATATGTAAAAATAGATGTTTAGATATTAGATATATAAATACATAAGAATTATATGGCATCACTCAAATTTCAATTAATTTTTTTGCAACACAAATATATTTCAAAGTTAAATAAAATGATTAACGCACTAAGAGGTAGATGAAATTTTAATTTGGCGTGCTAGAAGAACTTAGTAATAGTCTTTCGAAGCTTCAAAATCGAGCTGCACGTTATGAATTGTATTTTGGGTTCATCTAGAAACTATTAGGTTCAGAAAACTTAGGTTCATCTAGAATGTGATGATGATGACTCTTCATTTTATAGCTCAATAGGTACTTGCTCTTCCTCTTGTGTGATTCTATTCTGCCAATCTCATACTCCTTCATTGAACTTCACATTCCTACTAAAAATATTTTTTGTTTAGAATCAAATAATTTATAAGATTTAAATTGATACCCGATGAAGATGAGTTTAGAGCTACAATCATCTAGCTTAGTTTTTCTTTGTTCAGAAACATGTGCATATGCATTACTCCCAAACACCTTTAAATGTGAGATCTCAGGCTTTCCCCCTATCTAAGCATCTTGTGGCATCATATCTTTTAGGCTTGAAGTTAGGCACTGATTGAGAATATAGAAAGCACATATCACCATGCTTCAGCCCAAAATTTTGTAGGCATATTCTTACTTTTAATCATGCTTCACACCTTATTAAGCATAGTGCAATTTTTCCTTTTTACTACACCATTTTATTAGGGTGAAAAAGGTGTTGTTAGTTAATGTCAAATGTCATGCTCTTCATAATATTCTTCAAATATTTTGGAAGTAAATTCGCATCCTCGATTTGATCGGATGGATTTTATCGAATAACCACTTCCATCGTTACACTTGCTTTGAATTTCTTAAATATAATAAAAGCTTTTGATTTTTCTTCCAAAAAAATAAACCCAAAATTTTCTTGAATAATCATTAATAAGAGTAAGAAAATAGCAATGCTTACTAAAGGATGTTGGAGCAACAGGTTCACATACAACCATTTGAATTAATTGAAGAAGTTTTTTTGCTCTAAAACATCCTTCATTTGGGAAACTTTTTCTAAGTTGCTTTTCAAAAATACATTCTTCAAAATTTTAATTTGGATGATTGATATTTGGCAGTCTATATATTAATCCATTTCTTGGCATATTATTTAAAATCTCTTAAATTTAAATGTCGAAGTCTCAATTGCAAAGCAATAATGGATCTTTTACGCATTCCTTTAAGCATTTCATTATACCCTTTTTTATATTACGAATAAACATTCTATTACTTGTCATCTCTACTTGGGCAATTAACTCATTCAAATTATTTTTAATAGTGAGTTTTCATTTTCATATGAAAGTCAAATCTTTTACAAATAGTTGCCAATATCTTCACATTTATATATCTAGTTCACTTAAGGTATCTCCCATCATCGCTTATATGTGCAATGATTTAAAACAATATCTATATGTATGCGTGCGTATGTATGCATAGTCGAGGAAAGAGTAAAACAAATTTTTTTCTCCTCTTTAATATAGTACTTATGAATTTTCATTTCAATTTCTCATATGCTTCTGCTAATTAATTAAAAAAAACAATATATAACTTCTTATATGTTAGTTTATGTTTCAAAAAGAAAATTAAAAGAAAACCAAGATAGTTTTTTATTCTCTTTTTAATTTAAAGGGTGGCTCTTGTCCTTTATGAAAGAGCATAAATTAGAAGAGTGGATCCTATTATAACTTTATGGATAGAGTAAAGCTCAGATGACAGAGGACTAGGTAAAGACATAGGCCATGTTTTTTTTTTCTTTTTGAACTAGATATATATACTTTGTACAATGCATCTTAGCCTAATGGTTGAGAGCTTATATTATCAACAAAGAGGTCTTGTATTTAAATCATTGCACATATATTGCACATGAAAATTTGTGATTAAATTCACTCAAATGTCCCGAAAAGAAAGACCTACTTCTAGACCATCTTGTATAATAAATCCAAGTTCAAGACTCCTTAGACTTGCATGTTATATGTACCTCACAAACATGAATTTATGATGTTTGTATATGGTTTAATTGGATTAGGACTTAATTTTTTCTTTCTTTACCTAAGCCATTGAGGTCCCCATAAAATAATACACTACCTATCACTACATCAAAATGCTCTATTACCAATAAAAATGTATACCATTAATTGACAAAAATGTGTAAGACATAATGATTGTGATAGAAATTATGAGGAACATATAACAGTCGATAGCCATGGCAAAATTTCTTTTATAGAATCTCCAACATTTTAATAATTATTTATGTATCTTTGTGTATGACATTTTAAAATTAAATTAATAATATAAAATATAAAGCTTTAAATTTAATATTTTTCAAACTTTGATGTTTATGCATTTTGAATTAATAAATTTGTTTAAAAATTTAGCCAAAAAATGTGTATTTTTTTAATGTATGCCTTTAAGTTTTCGTCTTAAGAGGTGTATAACCTTGTTGCTATGCTTCCAAGAACCTTTAACACTGTTGCGTGCCAGAAAATCAGTTACGATAGAATAAAACTTCTCGCCTTAACTTGTATGGAAATCTAACACACACACACACATAGATAGTTGAAAATAGAATAAAAACTCTATAATTTTTATTTAAAAAAATCCCAAAAATAATGGGAAAAATCACGGGGCCTCACCCACTAAAAATGCTCAACTATATATCTACTTTGGAGTACAAAATTTAAGTAGTTTTCTCGATAACGGGATTACAAGGTTGTATATGAGAAAGCTTGACAATGGGAATTCCAAAATCAGATAACAACAATTATGCAATGGTAGTTGGGCTGTAACGATTGTTGGTGGCAGTCGGCGACAACAATAAGCGGTTATTGGCAACAATAGTGGTGATGATGAATTTTGAACTTCTAGTTCTCTTTCATCTTTCTCTCAAGTTCGCCTCTAGCTCCTCCCCCCTTTCATGACAAGAATGGGCACCTATTTATAAGATTTTGAGAGGGACATTTTAGTCATTGTCGCTAAAATCCCAAAACACTCCATCAGATGGTGTATATCGATTCATTTGATCATAGATAGTTTTTTTGGTGATTTGACCATTTAAACAATCATAGATTTGAGTGATCTTAGACTCATTGGATTTGTCTCGTCGAGCCGCTCGATTCGACTATAAGCACGTCAAATTTGAAAGTCATGTGATCATCCAATCAGCATTTCAAAGTTTTTATATATAGCTTTTAAGCTTGATTTGAGCTCATTTTGGTTCGATTTAACTCGATTTTAGTGTTTTTGGACTCATCTCACTGAGTCGCTTAATTTGATTGTATACATGCTTTTTAACTTCAGATTTGTGCTTGATTTATAAATTTTAGAGGGATATATCATTTGTCCCTCATATTTTTGGAAGATAAAACTTATTTCATCCAAAATTATATTAAATTTTAAAAATAAAATCACTTTGGCTAAAAATTATTAGGATTTGTTATTTAGATTTGTAACTATATATATTTATGTTATGTGTATCAATTTTTATTTTATTTTATTAATTATTAATATTTATTTGTTTTATTATATATATATATATATAATGATAATTTTTATAAATACATAAAAATATTTTAATAAATTTCTTTATGGGTGGCATTTATTTTGAAAGAGAGGGTGCTGCGTGCCCCTTGTTTTTCTTTCTTCTTCTTTTTTTCACTCATTTTTTCATGAGTGTGTGTGTGTGTGTGTGTGTGAGAGAGAGAGAGAGAGAGAGAGAGAGAGAGAGAGTGAGAGAGAAGAGAGAGAGGGGAGAATTTTATCATGAGTGTGTGTGTGTGTGTGTGTGTGTGTGTGTGAGAGAGAGAGAGAGAGAGAGAGAGAAAGAGAGAGAGAGAGAGAGAGAGAGAGAGAGAGAGAGAGAGGAAGACACGAAAAGAGGGGGAGAGAGAAAGGGGCGTGGAGAGAGAGGCGTGCCGAGAGAGGGAGAATTTTATTTTATTTTTAAAAGTCTCTTTTTCAAGTATAAATACCTCTCAAGGGGTAATGAAAAACTCGCACCTTACTTTTTTATTTTTTTTTCTTTGATAGCCTTCACTGATATGTATAATGGTGCCGACCCCCCTCGTAGGCTCCAGTTTTCCCCGATCTCAGAGTTTCCAATTGAGCTAGTATGGCGACATGCATCCCGAATTTAGGCTCCAATATGCTTCCATTTTCTTTTCTTTGGCAGCCTCCACTGACTTGTATAATGGTGACGACCCCTCTCACAGGTTCCGGTTCAACCTAATTTCAGAGTTTCCAACTGACCTGATTAGGCAACGCGTATCTCAAATTCAAGCTTTAGTTTTATCTTTTATATATGTTATGGCCTTTGCCACCAGCCCCCCAATTATAGAAGATATATATTTTTCTTTAAAATTTTGCCCCCGATGACGACAATAATCATATATTCCTATTTCAGACTTTGACTTCGAAAGCATTATGACTTATATATATCTCCTGAGAATTTTGGTATACTTATATCTTTTGAGGCTTTTGTCTTCTTAGATTTTCAATGTATCTGTACCTTCTAAGGCTTTTGCCTTCTGAGATTTTTAATGTACTTATAACTTTTGAGGCTTTTGCTTCTGAAGTTTTTAATGTACCTATAACTTTTGAGGTTTTTTCCTTCTGAGATTTTTGATGTACATGTATCTTCAAAGGCTTTTGCCTTCTGAGGTTTTTGATGTACCTATACTTTCTGAGGCTTTTGCCTTTTGAGATTTTTGAAGTACTTATACCTTCTGAGATTTTTGCCTTCTGAGATTTTTGATGAGTGGAGACTCTGTTAACCACTTGATCTTTTAGAGTCTTTTTAGTGAAGGCATTGTCCACTACTAGCTTTCCATCGAGGCTTCCTCAGGGGCGTGCCTTCTAAGGGAAGAATCCATAAAAGATTTTTGACCTATCTGATGTTATTTGTCAGATTGTTTCTCGGTGACATTTAACTTGTGTGAAAGGAGTCAATAGTTTTAACTCTCATCCAAGATTATTTTATCAAAGTATTACTCGATGATATTAACCTGTGTGGAAGAGGTTAAACATTTTGATTCTTTCGAGATTATTTGTTAGAGTATTACTTGATTACATTAATCTGTGTTGAAAGGTTAAATCAAAATATCCGTTTGAGATTTTAGCCAAAGTTGCTTCTTATTCTTTGTATTATTTTTCCATGAGTATGATTAAAAGAACATAAATTGCAAAGCTACCTCTCTTTTTTATCAATGTTGAAATTACTTCCCATCATTGACTTGTGTCTCAAACTGATAATCAATTAGATATCCAGAATATTAATTTAATGATCTTTTGAGATCAAGAGTTGCCCCCTAGTTTCTGATACGAATTAAAGGATCAACATTTGATGTTTCTTCATTCTTCATGTGTGTTACTCACAAGTAAGATTTTCTTCATCATATAGATGGTGCTACTCTTAACTTGAAGTCAGATTGTCAACCATTGTGAAGATGCAAATGGAATGTTTCTCATAGATGGCGTCAAACTGTTACATGCCAGAAATCAGTAGTAAATTGTCTTTTAGGAAATTGTCTTTTTCTAAAAGTCTGTTTTATATTATTAAAATTTTTCTTATTGGTTTTTCTAAAGAATTTTTTCTTATTGTAACAATTTGGTCCTTTACAGACGGACCCCATGTAACCATCTTCTCTCCTGTCCTTTTCTTCCTTCTCCCCTCACTCACTCTGCCACCTCTCCACCTACCTTTCACAGCCAGCGTGGTGATCAAGACAAAATTATTCAATCCCATTTATCCAAACCGTCTCCTCTTCGCTTTTCTGAGCTTGATAAATTAACCTCTATTCGCCATTTTGCTGAAACCTTATTTTCCAAAACATTCTCCGAAAATCCTTTACAGTTTTGGCACAAAGACGAACCTGTTGCTCAAATTATTCCTTTAAATCCTGCCTTAATTATTAGTGTTCGACCCATGAAGTATACAACCGATGATAAAATTGAATTTCAAAATCAACTCACTAAGTTACTACACTGGTGATCAAGAAGCGTACTGGACCCATAAGATAAAGCTTATATATATAGTCATAGAGAAGCTTTTTATTAGGATGACATCAAGAAAAGAAAAAATAGAACACTTAGAAAAACAATTAGAAAAGACAAACAAGCAGCGTCAATAATCATAAACAAGCTAGAAAATTAAACTCTACTGATAAACAGATAGAACAGATAGAGCCCGCAAAAATGGTATCGAGCACAAAAGATCACATGTAGAGGTCTTGCTCATACTTTTATACACCATCATATACATATGAATCTATTTTCTCGTCTTATGAAACAGAAATAAAGAAGAACAAAAAATTAAAGAAAAGATTATTCTTAGAAGAATTAGAAGCTGACATTTTTCATGACTAAGCTTACCAAGGAATTCTTAGAAAAGGAATTTCAACATATACAAGAAAACTTAACACTAAACATTATTAATAATCAGTTAGAAGTTTTCTCTGAAGAACAACTATTTCACATTAAAGTATCGCTTGGAAATCTTAATGAATGGATTGTTCTTACATATATGAATTTAAAACAATATTATAAAATAGGACAAACAAAAAATAGACTCCCACAATTCCATGGAACCATTAGAATTAATGAAATAGTTGATATACAAGAACCATCGCAGGAAATAGAAGACTTAATAAATGTTCTTACACAACATCAGTTCATGAACACACCCCAAAGTCCAACCTTAGATACACCTATGAACCAATCTTCACTAACTACTATAGAAACACAAGCAAGCACAAGTACTAATACACAAAGAACACCAACTACCCATAAATACATACCTGCCCCTAGAAACTATCAAAACTATCAATACTCTAAAACAACCTCATGTCCTGCAGAACCAATAAGAGGACATGGAATATATTTAAATATTGACTGTTGTAAAAATATTTGCAAAACCATTGATAAATGGACTATCGAAAATAGCCTAGCCATATATAATTATAATTTACAAGTTGATGATGTTTTTGAATTTTAGAAAACACACTCACAGGAATTTGTAAAAAATGGTTTCTATGTTTACCACCTGAACAAAAACCTACTATCCGATCCACATGCGGATCCGAAAACTCTATAAATACTCCCGAAAAATGGCCAACCATATATGCTGATTATATCAAAAGTGAATTTTTAGGATATACCATGCGTCATTCCATAGACAAAGAAAAAATAAAGAAACAGTCTGAATTAGCAAAGTAAAAACTTACTTATCTAAGTATTTGTAATATCTGCTATTTACAAGATTACAGTTGTGAATATCAAAAACATTATTATAATATTTCAAGTAATGAATGACTATTATTCCTCAACATGTATTTTACAATTACCCGAACCATATAATACTATATGGAGTCAACAATTTATACAAATATATCCAAATGACATTACTCTAGAAGTAGAATACAATTTAGAAAAACGCTTGTCAACAAATAGACCTACATAAACAAAACAAAAGATATAAGCAATCATTATGTTGTAATAAATCAGATATGGTACATCAATGGGGCTGTACAAACACAAATAAAATAACATCCTGTAAAGGACCAAATTGTTACAAAAAAAAAAAATTCTTTAGAAAAACCAATAAGAAAAATTTTAATAATACAAAACGGACTTTTAGAAAAAGACAATTTCCTAAAAGACAATTTACTAAACCAAAAATCAGAATCGGTTATGTAAGGAAGAAGGTCATTATGCGAATGAATGCCCTAAACGACAAAAAATAGCTAATCTTAAATCAGTCTAAATAATCGAAGAAAATGATTTAGAACCTATATTTGATATATTTGAACTCGATACTGAAGACGAACTCTATGAGTTAACTGATACAGAAGAAACTTTTATAAACTCTGCCTGTTATGATGATTTTGATATAAATGAATATTTATATTCTGATTGATTCATGTAAGATATAGAAATAGTTTCAAAAACAGATACAATTATAGATGACCAGTTAGAATATAATAGGCACTTAACTCTTTCAGAAACCGAATACCAAAAAATCAGAAAAAGAAAATTATCTCTAGGAACTAAAGATTGTTTCAACATGCCAATCTTAACATGGAAGAGAAATGTATATTATACTATACGTCAAAGGGAATACCCAATAGAAATAACTGAAGCACAAGGTAGTACAAAAATTCTTTATATAATTTAAGCATGAGAAATCAGGATCTACAAAAAATACCACATCCTGAAAAATACAGACATGTTTTTTTGGAGGAATTCAGATTTTAATAAAAGCATATTTTAGAAAAGGGATTGATAGCCCTATTACCTTATGGGTCTACGATGATAGAATTATACACTCAAAAATCGATGCCTTATTAGGAGTTATTCAAGGAAATTTATGCTATCAATCTACATCCTAATTATGCAATCAATATCAATGATAAAAATCTTGACCATACTCTCAGCTTAAAACATAAGCTTGATCGAATACAACTATGACACGGAAGTGCTGTTTATAGTATTACCTATCAAGACATGATATATACAATAACCACAACACGTAATATTTAAACCACAAAATGAACCAATTCATTTAGATCCACTATGACATCTTTTACCCAATTTCATGATCATCTCAAAATATAGACCCCATGTAACCATCTTCTCTCCTGTCCTTTTATTCCTTCTCCCCTCACTCACTCTGCCACCTCTCCACCTACCTTTCACAGCCAACGTGGTCATCTCGACAAATTTTTCAAACCCATTTAACCAAACTGTCTCCTCTTCGCTTTTCTGAGCTTGATGAATTAACCTCTATTCTCCATTTTGCCGAAACCTTATTTTTCAAAACATTCTCCAAAAATCCTTTACAGTTTTGGCACAAAGAAGAATCTGTTGCTCAAATTATTCCTTTAAATCCTGCCTTAATTATTAGGGTTTGACCTATGAAGTATACAACTGACGATAAAATTGAATTTCAAAATCAACTCACTGAGTTACTACACTTACAACTCATCTCTCACAGCACTAGTCCACATAGTAGTCCTGCTTTTCTCGTACGTAATCATGCCGAACAAATTCGTGGAAAAATACCACATCCATATGGTTTCATTATATATTTGAATATGAATGAAGGAATAATTGATTTATAAAGAAATTAATCAAACTTGATTTGATTTAAAGGGGGTTTTGATTAAGCTTATGAAAGTGGTTCATATTGCTTAGGAAGGGTCTTGTGATTTGAATTTGATTTTGGTTTTCAATCATTTGGAGTCAAATTTGGGATATCGATTTGGAATTTGGATTTGAATTTGAGGTTTGGTTTGAGATTTGAATCTGGGTTTGATTTGAGAAAGTGTATCTAGATTGGGTTTAGGCTATAGGATATGTAATTTTCTTAAGCCCTAAGACATAGCCTAATCTTATGATTAACCCTTCTAAGTCTCTAGGCTTAGGTTAAGTATTCACCTAATCACTAGATAAGTCTTATGACTAAGAAAATCTTAATGTCTAAAAGATTCCTACATCTAAGAGGATGAGGTTGAGAGTTCACTCCAAAAGTGAGGTCAACAATAAGCTATCCTCATGTTGGCTACGTTTAAGAGAATGTAAGTCTACTATGCCTTCATCTTAAACTAACCATCATGAACTGACTTGGTTGAGTATATATGACAAACACAAACACATATCGTTTGTCTTGGGCTATCTTAATGTGGGAGCAAGCCTCTTATGGCACTCACTCATTAGTTACTCTAGGTCGGGCTGACGTGCTACCTTACTAGTGTGTCAGCCTAGTGGTCCCTTGTTCAGAAAGATGTAAGTCTGTTATGCTTTCTTTCGTCACTTGACCACTGCATACCGACGAGCGCCTTGTTAGCATGGTAGGCCTTACTGTGCAACTAGTAAGCTACATCATAATGACTTTGTTTGAGAGGATGTGAGTCTGATATGCCTTCTTTTAAACTAGCCATTATGAACCGACTTGGTCGAGTATATTTGAGGATTAGGGTAAGTCCTCTAGTGGCTTCTTTTCTCCTGACTACTTCAAGTCTGGGTTTAGTTCTTACGCGAGACTCCCCACTTGGTAGTCATCCTAGGTTAGATAACACCTGTTGAGCTGACGACAGACTATCCCGGTAATCAATTCTGCTTTAGAGAGATGTAAGTCTACATGTCTTCTTTCTAGACTGATTGTTGCACACCGACGGGCACCTTAGATTGGTAGACTATTGCACACCGAAAGGCATCCCTTAGGTTGGATAGCTCTACCTGATGGTTGGTAGACTATCTATTTGGACTTGTAAATCTAAGATATGGCTAGGTTGATATTATTTCCTTCTTAGTGGATCCATCGCACACCGACAGGGTCCATTTCATCAGATTTACCATTCTCTCTCTAGTGGAGTCTGATTCAATTCATATATTGAATTTACCTTATCCCTAGCAAATACGAGCTCATATCTCTAGCAGATGTGCCTTCAAAACCAGATCATTTCCTCTCCCGTGCTCTCATAAAATCAAACCTAGTCAAATCCCTATCCCTAGTGGATGATCGGAACCTACTTCTCTAGTGAAAGGTTCATGCACTCATCCCTACTGAATCTTTTCTTCCCAAATCATTATCAAACTCAACCTTTACATAGTTTTTGCATGCCCATTTTATATACTGTAGGTTAAATGTGTAATTTTGATTATAATTTTGTATTGTTTCTGTTAATGTTGACCTCACTTTTGGGAGTGAGCTCTCAAGTTTCTCATCATAGATCTAAGACTCTTATAGACACTAAAGTTTCTTAGTCTTAAGACATTTCTAGTGATTAGGTGAACATTTAACCTAAGCCTAAAGACTTAGAAGAGTTAGCCACAGGAATAGGTTATGCCTTAGGGATTTAGGAAGACTTGCTTACCCTATAGCCTTAAACCCATTCCTTCCTTCCTTTTTCCAAACAAAACCTCAAATTCAAATCCAAAATCATAAATCCCATCCTAAATCAAACGATTGAAACCCATGATTGAATTCAAATTCCAAATCCTTTCCTAAGCTCTTTGATTTTATCCTATGGACTTAGCATTAACCAAATTCAAATCAACCCCAACTCAATTGATTTTCCCAAATATCAAATTCAATCTCAAATCAAATCCAACTCAAAATGATTGAAACCCATGATTGAATTCAAACTCCAAAACCCATTTCTAAGCCATATGAACCATCTTCATATGCTTAGCCCAAACCTCCTTCAAATCAAATCAAATTTGGTTGATTTCTTTATAAATTAATCATTCATTCATTTATATTCACAAATATAAATGAAATCTAAATTCAAATCATTCAAATCAAATCAAACTAAATGAAACCAAACCCTATCCAACCCTATATTGACCTGTTTTGACTTGAAATTGTCATATGAACTAAAATTCATTTGACTCCAAACCACTTGCAATTGGATTTATATTTCTATCCTAAGTCTATATGTGAGTTCAATTAAACTTGAATAAAGCCATGATCAAGCCAATTGACCCATTTAGGTCCACTTGACCTAAAGTGACCTAAAAGTCATTTTTGAGCCAAGTTCTAATTCAACCCAAATTGGATTGAACTAAGCCCATCCAAACCCCATATCAAGATCAACAATCATCCTAGGTTAATTAATTATATTGAATTAGGTCAAATCAAGTCAACATATCCCTTTGACAAAGTCAACACTTAACCCAAATGAAACCCAAACAAAATTCACCATATACCAAATTGATTGAAACTATTGACTCAAACCCACTCATAATAAATGATTGAACATAAGCCACAATTGATCCAAACCAATTCCAATTGGTCGTTTGATCTAAGTTGACCCAAATTGGCCTAAAAAGTCAAAATGAGTCAAATCATGATTTGATCCAAATTGATTGCAACCAATAGCTCAAGTTCATTCCAAATCATTTATTGAACTTAACCAAAACCATGATTGAGCCCAATTTGACCAATCGATCAACTTGACCCAACCAAGGCCAAATTGGCCTAAAGGGTCAAATCGGCCAAAATCTAAATTAAATTCATATTAAACCAAACTAAAGCATATATTCATTTTCAATTAACCAATTGAAATTGACTCAACATCTAACCCAACCCAATTCGATCAAATTGTTCAACTTCATCCATTTGACCCTTTTGAATCCAAATGAGAAATTCAAACCTAAGCCAAATTAATCAAAACTAATTAAACTAAAACATCCCAAATAATCATATGAATCTAACCCAAGTCTTGGTTTGACTCAATTTGACCAATGGGCAACCCAACCTAACCCAAATGAACACATTTTGACCATATGAAGCCAAATCATGCAAAACCACTTTTTGGAACCTTGGTGGCTGACCTAACTAGACCCAAATGAACCCTAGGTTAGCTCCAAGCTAGCCCAAATCCATGTGGGGCCCATCCCAAGGGGATTAACCAATGGACACCCTCTCATTGCATTGGATTCTTGCCTTAAGTTGCAACGTCCACTTTGCCTCCCTCATGGCAGCCCTCCACTTGCCAAATGAGGAACTCCTAAGCTTCCTAGCCCAACCTAAGCCATCCTAGCATCTGCCATGGACCAAGGGAAACAAGCCAACCCATTCCCCTTATGGCCGAACCCAATGGTTGCAAGGAAGATCAATCCAACACAATCTCCCCATATCAAGCCTTGAGACTCCAGCCACCACTTCGTCCACTCATGGCGTGCCACATGGAGCTAACGTCGACCCCTCTGTTGACTCGACGCTGGCCAATCGGTGGATTTTATTGGATCAATCTCTTCTGTCCATCATGTCCAATTGTGGGCAGATTTGATACCAAATCACTTTGTGTGAGTCCTTGAGGCCATTTCAAAATCCCTTAGAGCTTTCTAGAGCATCCTAAGCCTTCCTCGATCGGCATTCCTCCTCCTCAAGCAAAGCCAAAATAGAACATCACTCTTCAGATCAATACTCTCCCTCCGCTAAATCAAAGTTCAATTCCTTGAACCCACACCATTCTCGTACTCTTCAAAGCTAACCAAAGCACTCCTATGCCTTCCTGAGCCTCGGAGATAGGAGTTTGACCAAAATCGATTGCCAAATAGGAGGAGTTTGGCCTTAAGAGCAACCTACACCAAATCAAGCACAAAGCTTCTCAACAGTGCCTCGCCTCAACTAGGCGAAGCTTCCACCGTTGATCAACCACCAGGCATTAGCTCCGGTGAGGTTATTTTATAAACTGAGCTTTATATGATAAAATTATTTAGTCTTTTGTAAAGTAAATTCGCACGTCATGTGTTTTTAGCCGTTGGATGTGTGTGCCTCCCGTCTCTGAAGGTGTGGGATGAATTTGGAGGCAATCTAAACTTGAGTGAGCTCGGATCAAACGGGAAAAGATTGACGGCATCCATCTTTTACCACTCGTGAACATGATAGATCATGAGATGTCCGTTCTGCATTATTGGAACAAACAAATCTGATTAGATCTCACATTAGAACCTTTGATTCTTTTCCTAAATCATAGATTTGATCGTGACCATCCGATCTTAGATCAAATGATCCACAGAGTTAATGCATCCACTGCCTTCCAAGTTAGCCTTTAGATGTAACAACATAAATAGCCAATCCCGTAGCATCATGTGGTCTGATGGGATTAAGGCTTTAATTAGGTCTAATTAATTTATTTTTAAGCCCAAAACTTCCTAAATTCATAACTAATCCTAGAAAAATTCAAAAAATACAAACGTAGGCTCATTTTAAAGATATTTCAAAGTATAATCTAGAAAATTATTATTAATTAATTTTGAAGAGTTATTTTGGCTTAATTAAGGTTTAATTAAAAAAATTAATTAGCTTAATTACTCCTTAATTAATTACCTAATTAATCTCAAATTTTATCTGAATGTTTAGGGGCATGACCTCTGCCTCCCCTATTTTTTTGGAATTTTATTGGTTGCTTAATTGTAGAAATCCATTGATTAATCCTTAATCACTTTCTTAATTTAATTAGTGATAACTAGTGAATGAACATTGGCTTTATTAATCATTTAAGCTTAATTATCTCTATTGTATAGGAAAGGAACTTAGGGAATGAGATTGGGATACTTTTCCTAATTCATTTTATAAATTTTCTTTAACTTTTTAGAATTTGATTAATCAATGATTAATGAGGTAATTAAGTACTTAATTAATTAATTAATTAATCTCTAAGATAAAATTAGAGCCTAAATAATCAAATATGAGACTTAGGGATTGAGATTAAGGCCCCTTTCTTGATCTCTTTCCTCAAGTTAATTTCATTAATTGAAAATGTTTAATGTTTAACCAAATGGGTTAATGAGCTTAATTAACTCAATCTAAAATCCACTTCACATCTAATTACCTTTAATCCATCTTGGGTAGCTCTTTGGGTGTTTAAAAACCTAAAGAGAGAGCTAATAAAATTATGGTTAACTCACATGTGTGAAAATAAATCATAAAAGTAATTATGTGAGATCCCTTAAGCTTAATTAACTATTAATCATGAGCCAATTGCATTAAGCCCCTTTCATTTCTTAAGAGCATTGCAAATTTACTTTTCATGTGGTTGCATATCATATTGGCTCATTATTAATTAGTTAATTAACTTGATGTAAAGGGTTAATTATTTGACTTTATTCATACCCTAACCTAATTAAGATATAAAATCAACCTAATTATTCTTCATTAAACCAAATTAACTCACACATGGGGAATGAGATTAGGATTAACAAACCTCCTTCACTTTTCTTAAGTCAAATTAAACATGAAAATGAAATGACATTAAAGAACTTTGATTTATTTTAAATAATCTTATTTAGTTTGATTGTCCTTAGGACTTAGTTGGATTGAATGAAATCACATGCTTGTGTTGTTTTATTTCCTCCCAATCATGTTAAATATTATATGACATATGATTCATGCATCCATCTTTTAAAAAAGTAATTAAATAAATTGATTTCCTTTATGTCAAATTGCATGTGTTGATTTAAATTAAAAATATGTGTGGCTAGTATCACTATTAAATCTCAAATATATTTTCAAAAGTTTAAAAATGAATGAGTATACATATATGTAATAAATTTAGTTATATATACATAGGAAATACAAGTGAATATAAATCTAGTGTATGAAATGAAGTCTCTTCCTTACATTCATGTGTTAATTTGCATAAGTAAGAATTTTATCAGTATATTAGTCTGGACATCCCAGGGACGCACAATTTTAAGTAGCCCTAAGGAGGTTCTTACCTCGTTCCCTTGGTGTAGAACAATAGCGACGTACCTGCTTGATTTCCTTCTTATGCATTTGGACATTAGAATTTAGATAGAGATGTAATTCATTTACACAAAATAAATTAATCAAATCAAAATGTAATTTTTTGCATAGTTTTCTATTCTTGTAGTTGTTTGTATATCCATATGTATCTAAGAATAGCAGTATATTAGTCTGGACATTCCAAGGACGTATGGCTTTAAGTAGCCCTAAGGAGGTTCCTACCTCATTCCCTTGGTGCAGAATAATGACAACATACTCACTTAAAACTTCTATACGTGAGGATGTGTACTTAACTAATAAATAAAAACCCTCACTTTTTATTAAAAATCAGACTTTGTTTATTTGGTTGAGTTGAGTAGTCATGTGATTTAAGGTTCTTTCCTTATGCTTTTGCATAAAAATTTAGATAGAGCTTTAAATTAATATGAAAAATTATTCAACCAAATGAAATATTAATTCCAAATATATTCACTCACATTCATCATTTAAGTGTGCTAAGATACAAATTGTATGTATAGCTATGCTTAGGCTCTAATCATATGCATGATATACATGATGGAAAGAAATGAATAAATATGTGTTATGTGATAGTAATTCATTCCAACTAACCTTAAGATGTCTTTCTTATTGAATGCATTTATTTAAAATGAACCTGAACTTAGGATTAATTAAAACATGTAATAAGCTATTCACTAAAGGGAATTGATTAATTAATTTGCTTTAAATGTGACTTAAGGTAGAGATAAGAGAAAGTGATCCTCTCTTTCTTTCTCTTCATAACTCTTAGTTATTTTGTGTAGGTCAAATGAGACAAAAAAAAACATTAATTAAAATTTACAAATCAATTAAACCACTTAAAGTGAAACCACCCTTTAAATTGAATCTTTCTACATTTAGAAAATTTTAACTCTAAAGCCTAGCTAAGACATACCATACAAGCCTTAACACACACACACACACATTAGATTAAGTCACCACTTCTAGCTTTATGTTAGGGTAGTGTATGGTTTGTTGTATATTTTATTTTGTGATGTAATATTATAGACTGAATGTTAGAGTGTATGTGCATATACTGGATGTTAGGCCGTTATTAGCAACATCATATTTTTGTAGGAGATTATACTTAAAGGGTGCTTAAAATAAAAAAAATAAATATTTTGATGTGCAGGTTGCTTAACCCCTAAGCATAATCTACATTAGGACAGGTGGACTTGGTTACCCATGTGCAGGGTGCTAAGTCTAAATTATTCATATAACTGCTTGGGTTGTATGATATGTTTAGCTAACTCTTACTTTGCAAGTATAGTTAGATTTACTTTTCCTATTTTTAATGTAATTTTACATTAGAAATTTGGAGTACTGCTATGGGGCTTAGGATAAAAATTGGTTACAAGACCAAGTCTTATGTACCATGTGATCTTATGGAGCTTGCCCAACTAAATGGAAGAAGGAAATGAAGGAAAGAAGGAGAATATTTGAAGATCCCCCATAGCTCCCACTCATTTATTATAATTAAATTGTAATTATTCTTTCATTATACTGAGTTGTATAAGGGTAGAATCCGACTACCCATTTCTTTTTCATGTTGTATGGTACTAATATACCTCTTATTTTTTGTTAGCTTTATAAAATTGTTTGATATTTTGTTTAGCTTGTGGATTAGAGAAAGTATGTCTCTTCATAGTTTATTTATGACTGGTGATTATTATATGACCTGGATGCAATTAGGCTCTTAGGATAAAAAATAAATTTTCTACCATAATAATAACTCATAACTAAACTTTTAAAATAACTCATAACCTCACATAAAGCCTAGGCATTAAATCAAGATAATAAAATATTTAGCAACCCCTTTGTTAGATGTTGTATGCTTAACATCACACATATAATATTGTTTCACTCTTATTAAGAGAGAGCTTCCATCATTGCAAGATAGAATGGGCTTAACCTTTGAGAGCCTATGATAGAAAAATACCTCTTTCTCTTTTAATTTAGCCCATAATCAACTTCATCATGCATTTAGGCATATAAAGATCATATAGATTGCATCAACATAAAGAGTCAAAAATAAAATAAAACTTGATAAGATTTGCTTTCGACTAAGTCATTAGGCATACCACTCATGCTAGTCTCTTAAGGAGTAGGTTTAAGGACTTTAGCTTCTTTTCTAAATAATAACAACATAACAATCTTGCAAAATCATAAGACTTGCCTACATAGTTTTAACACGTATGAGGAGTTAGCTGGCTGCCACTCTAGCAATCAAGTGATTTACTCTCTCTCTCATTGAGGTAAATAATATACCCACTTTTGCCTTAGATCTAGGTCGTGCTTTGGCCCTCGCTAAAGCTCCCTAGATTTAGGATCTGAGGTTGTTGTTTTCTTTGAGGCTACAAGCATAAATCCTCACCTCTTAGCCATTTCCACAATCTTGTATTGTGGAATCATAAGTCTTAGATTTCTAATAAAATTTCAACTCAAACATATAATTCTCCTCAATTTTAAATATATAAAGCCCAACTATAGCATAGTCTAGGATGCTCACTAGGCTTCCTAGTATCATGAGCATCCCCTATTCATCTCCATTTGGTTTCGATAATAAGCCTTTCTTTTCGATCTATCCCATTTAATCTTCTAAATTTATCCAATTTATTGATAGTCCTATCTTTGAATTCTTTTGATACAATAATCACCAACTTTAATCGAGAGTATTCTTAAGGAATTCACCTTTCTTAGGATATAATTAACTATGAGGGCTTGCCCCAATAGGGAACTTTAGAACCCAGTTTAAATAAACCCTACTTTATTCATCCATATAAAGTAAGAGAAAAATGTCAAGTTCATTTGAAGACCCATCATGCCTTAGAGTCCTTATTAAGTGATTAGGTCTATCATAGGGTAGTGATTTTTATCTTTCGAGATAGTGCACTATTCCTTGACGTTGTACCCAATCACCTCAATAAGTACTTCCTTCTGCATGGTGTCCCCCTCTATACACACACATACACATGAACCAAAAATAAACACCACATTTAAGCTCTTTAAGTAATTTTATTTATGATTGATCTAATCATTTTAGTTTATGTTCCTTATAGATGACATCAGGTGGTGGTGATGATTCTTCACAACGCTCATTTATGAGCATTTTCAAGTGAAAGAAGAAGGTCATGAGTCGACCCACTAATCAGGCTACCCTCACAATCAGTACCTCGACCTCCCTTTCGATTTCATCATCTCGAACTTCGGACTAGCTAGTACATGTGCCTACCATTCTCTAGAGCTTACAAACACTACTCCATTCTTCCCATAATTAGCCACAAATTTTAGAGCCCAAATTTCAGCATACACATCCGGATCATGGACTTCTTGAGCGTCGATGACACACATTTTATTGAGTCTGAGGGTGACACATAGGCATATTTTAAAAGTTATACTTTTGGCATATTATGTTTCTAATATAAATTACAATTTTTAAATTCAATCCATCCAAGGAAGTTAATAATAAAATCAAGGAAATTATATAGAGGAAGTACAATGCTCCATATGTATCATGGAAGAATGTCCCAATTGAGATTCAGGAAATGTAGTTTAGGACGTTTGGGATATTGTCTAAACTTTTTATAAATATTAATGTATTAGTTGATCTTGAAAAATTACTAATTAGCATTTATTTGTTTGATGTTATAAATGGATTTCAGCTGGTTGCGAGATCACAACCAAAAGATCAAAATAAACTTCGAGTCTAGAAGTGCTACTCACATACGCAATATGTTCACTAATATATGCAAGTGCAGGTGAAGATCTCTTTGGATTGGAGATGGCGTGGGATGACCTCTAAAGAGTATAGGCCTCCCTAGATTATATTTGCAAGAGGGAGCTGACAAAGCAGAATCTCACTTCTCATTATGGGGCATGGGCCTCTCACACAATAAAGGTTGATTGCACCGAAGTAAGAGAGGATGGTAATTCATTTATTAGTTTTATTAGCTGAACCTATAATTACAGTTAATGAATTTTATTATATTATTTTCAGGCTAAAGTTCTTGGCCAAGAGCCTACTGTTGTTGAATTGCATAGTAGATACATCAACATTAGACTGACCAGTAGTGGGTTGATGTTCATTCACGGAGAACATACGTAAATTAATATTAAATTTTTTAAAATATAATTAAGTTAATAATATATTATGGTTAACTTACATTCTAATTACTCATAGGATGACTAGATGTGGTTGAAGAACATTGTTAGGGCTCAGTGTGGCTTCAAGTAGGCAGTCTAATTAGTTAGAATATGATATATGGAAGGAGATTGTTGGGGGGGATGTGGTTGAAGAAGAAGGGGTGGATTTACGGCCTGGCATACAAGGAGTATCATATGATGCACATCATTCATTCTCTAGAATGTGCAACCAATTGATTGATGAGATTATTTAGAGGTGGGTTATTACGGTGTCCGAGGAGATGGAAGCCAAGATGAGTATATAAATGGAAGCCCATATGGTTGAAATAAAGGTGATAATGAAGAATATCAGCAGGAATAATCTCAAGGGGAAGGAGCCAGTGGTGGAGATGGATGGCGAGAAGGAGTAGGATGATGAAGAGACTAATGAGAAGTAGGCCTCATTTTTGTTTTATTTGTATATGTAAGTAGTTTATTCATTTTTTCATATTTTAAACTATATCATTTAAACGTTTTAAAACTAGTAGTTCATTTTAATGATTTTCAAAATTAAAACATATGAATAAATGCTTGAGATTAGTTGTTTGTTAGTCATATATGGATGCTGAGTGTATTCTTGCATGTAGTTGTTTAAAAATCTTATGTCGATGTAAAAAATCAAAGCATGAATGAAGCTCTGATTTTTTTTTCTATAGAAGTTTTTGGAGGAGTGCTTGATTTTTTTGCTGGTAATCTTGATATGAGGTGTCGACAAACAAACAACCACCATCCATTTTTCAACTGGACAGTTTCTTACGGATTTCCAACATATCACCTCCACCAAACATTTTGGTAGGACTGGCTACCGACAAGGCTACCTTAAATAGAGCAATCAAAAAATTTCCTATGGTGTACTATTTCAGTCGCTTTTTTGGCAGGTATTTCTGCTGGTTCTTTTTGATAATGTTTTCGACGAACAGTCCATTTGATATCCGATGGAATTCATTTTTCATCAGCTTTTTGGTCGATTGAAAAACATTTTCAACCTGGGTTTTACCGTCTCTAATGAATCGAAAATCTTATTACTGATGGATTGGTCCGTCGAAAATTAGTAGTTTCCATATAGTGTTCTAATGACGTCAAAGCCAATATTGATACTTGGCATGACTAATGCTTGACATGGATATTAATAAAAAAAAAAGTAAACTCCATCATGAGCGGTACATGATATGAGCATACACATTCACATTAGAAGGAAGTGCATATTAAAGACAACATTACAAAAAAGACATGACAATAAATAAAACAATAGGAAAAAAGTAGACCACTAAGTTTTCCTTTCATGGCATCAATTGAGCTAAAAAAATCATTCATTTGAGGATTCAATGTATTTTCTTATGGTGGTAATGTTGTGCATAAATTAATAACTAATAGCTCCTTAAAGATTTAAAATAACATAGAGAAATTTTTTAATTGTTTTATAAAGTCTTTACACATTCATGGGAATATTTACAAAAAAATTTAACTTAGTTTGATTACTAGATAAATCAAAGTAAATTTTTAAAGTGTGATATGAGAAAACTTATTTAATACATAAAGTTGCTTATTATGAAATTTCTATCCTATCAAATGATAGTAATTTTAGATGAAAAGAGTCATGAAATTGAATAAAGATGTTATCTATATTTACAAAAACTAATTAAAAATTTTTATGATCATTGTGCTGACAAAAAATTATGAAAAAATGCAATAATTTCTGCAGCGACAATTGATGATCAAAATTCTCTTAAAAATTTAAATGATAGAATTTAAAGATACAATATTTTGGAGAAATATATAGATGCACATAATAATTTAATTTAAAATGGGGAATTGCATGCTTACCACATAATTCTTATCTATTTACCTATATGACACTTAAATTTTAATATATACTTATATAACAACTAAATCTTTAAATTACATAAAAATACTACTAATATTAATATTTTTGAAGCATGTCTTTTCATGCAAATATTTGATGTGATTGAAACACTAAAGTATTATATGAATAAATAGCAAAGTTTAGGTATTATTTATGTAAATTCATAAGAATTATGTGGCATCAATGTAAATCACCTTTAAAATTTGGACCATAAGTAAAATTTTTGGATGCGAAAGTTAAAGCCTCAAAATAAGGTTAATAACTCTCACACATCGGATCTAATCTGTTTAAAAAGATATGGTCAACTTATTTTCAAACAGTGTTGGAGCTTCATTGTTGGTTTTGAGAATCACTATCTCAATTACAAAATAATAATAATAATAATAATAATAATAATCAAATGGTGAATTGTAATAATGCAGAAATATGTAAATACTGAAATTTCTGTCATGCAAATCCTATGTGAACTCAAGCAATGTACGCAGGCACTTGGAAGACTAAGCCACTATAGCTTAATTTTGCTTGCTTTATCTTTTCGGCGATATTTTAGTTTTACAACTAATTATTTCTCGTAATTATTATTACTAATACTATAATGCAATACTCTAATTAAATAGGTTCCTCATAATTTTTTATTCAAAAGTTAAACTTGATTTCTATTATGAAATTGCCTATCGAAAAATTTGCTTAGAGTTTAATTAATGTATCATATTACTTTAATTTATTGTAAATCTCAAATTTAGATTATCAATCATTATTTCGAAAATATTACATCCATATCATTATTGTAAGAAAAAAGTCAATAAAAATATTTTAATTAATTGGTGAATGCTATTATCTTAATTAAAGAAATGAAAAAATTTCTTACTAATTTAATCAAATATAGTAAATAAATTTGAAGAGAAATATTTTCTATTTTATAAGAATTTTTAAAATAATTTACTCCAGCCCCTATTTGTTATATCACAACATTCAGATTCAATTAGAATTGAATATATATTTCACATTGCACATGCTCATATATGCAATAACTTGTTGTTGGAGCTAAAGCACCAAACATGCTCATATTTTTTTTTCATATTTTAGACTATATCATTTAAATGTTTTAAAACTAGTTGTTAATTTTAATGATTTTCAAAATACTAAAACATATGAATAAATGCTTAAGATTAGTTGTTTGTTAGTCATATGTGAATGTTGAGTGTATTCTTGCAAGTAGTTGGTGTAAAAAAATCTGAGCATGAATGAAGCTCAGATTTTTTTTTTTCATTTCTCTATTGGTTTCTGGAGGATTACTTGGAGTTTTCTCCGATAATCTTGATACGAGGTGTCGACAAATGAACAACGATTAGAAGTTTTTCGACTAGATAGTTTCTGTTGGCAAGGCTGCCTGAAATAGACCAATCAGAAAATTTTCTGCGGTGTACTATTTTGATGGAATTTTCGGCCGATTCTTCCTGATAATGTTTTAGATGGATAGTCATTTTTCATTGGCTTTTTAGTCGATCAAGAAATATTTTCAACAAAGATTTTACCATCTGCCATCCATCAATCCATCATAAAATCTTATTACTAATGGATTGGTCCGTCGAAAATTAGTAGTTTCCCTATAATGTTCTAATGACATCAAAATCGATATTGATACTTGGCATCACAAGTACTTGACATGGACATTAATCTAAAAAGCAAACTCCATCATTAGTGGTACATGATATGAGCATACATATTCACATTACAAGGACGTGAATACTAAAGACATTATTACAAAAAAGTCATTACAATAAATAAAACAATAGCAAAAGTAGACCACTAAGTTTTCCTTTCATTGCATCAATTGAGTTAAAAAATCATTTATTTAAGGATTCAATGAATTTTCTTTATGGTGGTAATGTTGTGCATAAATTGATAACTAATAGCTCTTCAAGGTTTAAAAAAAAACATACATAGGGACAAATTTTAATTATTTTATAAAGTCTTTACACATTCATGAGAATATTTACAAAAATATTTAACTTAGTTTGATTACTAGATAAATCAAAGTAAATTTTTAAAGTGTGATATGAGCAAATTTATTTATTACATAAAGTTTCTTATTATGAATTTTCTATCTTATCAAATGGTAGTAATTTTAGACGAAAAGAGTCATGAAATTGAATAAAGATGTTATCTATATTTAAAAAAAAATAATTAAAATTTTTTTATGATCATTGTGATCACAAAAATTTATGAAAAAAAGCAATAATTTCGGCTGCAACAATTGATGATCAAAATTCACTTAAAAATTAAAATGATAGAATTTTAAAATACAATTTTTTGGAGAAATATATTGATACACATAATAATCTAATTAAAAATGGGGAATTGCATGCTTACCCCAAAATTCTTATCTATTTACATATATGACACTTAAATTTTATATATACTTATATAACAACTAAATTTCTAAATCACATAAAAACACTACTAATATTAATATTTTTAAAGTGAAGTGTTTCTTTTCATGCAAATATTTTGATGTGATTGAGACACTAAAGTATTATATGAATAAATAGCAAAGTTTAGGTATTACTTATGTAAATTCATACGAATTATGAGGCATCAATGTAAATCACCTTTAAAAAATTGGACCATAAGTAAAATTTTTGGATGCAAAAGTTAAAGCCTTAAAATAAGGTAAATAACTCTCACACATTGGATCTAATCTATCTATAAGATTTGGTCAACTTATTTTCAAAGAGTGTTGGAGCTTCATTGTTGGATTTGAGAATCACTCTCTCATTTAAAACTACTTTATATAAAAAGATCTAGACATCCAATTCAATTTCAAAGAAGACGACAGCTCTATCACAAGTATTGAGAAGCTTGAATGCATTGACTTCATTTCATCAAATTAAGACAAACACCTGTAGAGGTATTTATAGATGATTAGAGCTCCATGGCTAAGATTTTAAGTACTAGTGTGAGTTTTTAATTAACCTGTAGAGGTATTTATAGTTGAAGGAATAAAAAAGGTTATAAATCTTGGAGCAAGAGAGTCACAAAACTAAAAGCTATATGCATGAATCAATCCTTATTAGTAAGAGTAACAAATATTTAAAGAATAGAGTTAAAAAAATTAAAAAGAGAATTATACTCAATTTCTTTTATAAAGAGTATTAACTATTAAGAGAATAGAGTTACAAAATTTATAGATGAGATCCACGCTAAGTTCATCATGGAGACTTATTATGATGTGATGTGATGCATTATAAGAAATAATGATAGGAAGACCCAATTCACCATCAATAATATTGATTAAGATAGTTATAATGATGTGGCATGCAATAAAGTCTACAAAGAGACTTTCAAAATTAAATTCAATATCATTTGAAGTTTTATTTTAGCAAATTTAAGGTCAAATTAAATTTTAAATAAGATAAACTCACTAACACCAAAATGAATTGATTTAACCTTAAATGTCCCAAATGAAACATTTGGAGTGTGGATAAAAATTTTAAGATTTTAATTGGATGGCCAAATGATTGTTTGTTCTTGCATGTTTTTTTTCCAAATTGAATGTACCGATATGAAGATTTTAGTGGCAAAGATTACGTAATAAAATTGTTATTAGCATAATTATATGCTAAATGAGGGGTATATGATAAACAAATCAACAAGCTATTAGATTGAGTATTTAAGACTTTGGTTAAATAATCAAAATATCACTCTCAAAAAAAATATAAATAGGATCTTACTCTCTACATAAAAGCCTAAACTTAAATTTAGAAAAAGCTTAAAGAATTGAAATTCTTTAGAGCTATGTCTAAAAGTACTAATAACCACTTTCATAATCCAAATCATCACCCGGTGCCAACTCCTAATCATCATTGATTGAGTCATATGTTGACCATTATCACTTAATTTTCATTTCTCGGTCACCGTCGCCTAAATGTCATCACTTAATTATCATCTCTCAATCATCGAAAATATATCTAATCATCATCACTTGATTATCATTATCCGACCCCCATCATCAAACTATCATCATGCGATCATCATCACGTAAATATTGTCTCACCCTTCGTCACCTAATTAGTTTCATCTGACTACCATCAGTACACTCCACTACTTCTATAATCTATACTACTGTCATAATCCTATCTTTATATTTATAAGGAATATTAGACATTTATTACCTCGATATTTCTACAAGGCTAGACTATATAATTCTTTTTTAGATTTGAAAATAAAAACTCTAGTATCTTTTAACACTTCTATTTAACTATGTGTGTAAGATCTCTATAAAAAAATCAAGTCATTAAACTCTCTCACTTTACCACTTTGAATATCTTAACATTATATATATATATATATATCATTGTATAATCTTGTATGTCACTATGGCTTTTTATTTTCTATTTTTCAAATGATCATGAGGTCCTTTTTTATCTATATCTTTGAAGTACCCTTTTAGCATCATCATTACAAAGGCTAGCATGATGCATTTTGCTACATTTATCATGAATTTAGGTGTTGTCTTCTTATGTTTCATATTATCTATTATATTGTAAGAAAGAAACTTCTCTAGATAATAAATATTTTATGAAGGCTTTGATTATTGGAAGTCCTTCCTCATCACTATAGACATTTGTCGATCTAAACCCTTTAAACTCATCATTGTCAATCTTTGTGGATCTAAACCCTTTTAAGGGGAAATTAGTCTTTGATGATACTTTTTTTTGTAGATTTTAAATCCTTTGTTTCCTCACTTATTGAGAAGTTTAATGTCATCCTTCCCTTGGTATTCTAAAACTACAAGAATATTGTTTCTTTGCAAGGACATAATTCATTGTAAAACTAGCTTTAAGCACTCCTCTACAAATATCAAGTATGTGTGTGTCGATATTTTGCAACTAATATCATCACAATAAACAAGGGAATATTACTCAAATAATAATTTACTACTTTTTTTACACCAATAAAAATACAAAAAACAAACAATACAAATTTTATTATGCAAAATTTAGAGCAATTTCATAGAATCATAACTTAAATAACACAACTAAATAAATTTTTTGTGATAATTATTACTTTATGTTTTTCTTACATAAATATATTGTAAATAGTAGTAAAATACTTTTATTAATTAAAATAGAAAATACATAAGAAGTTAAACTCATCACTCAAGGAATATTGGGCTGCCTATATATCTTGAATAGGGATCAAATTTCACGAAGTTAAGTCTTAAAAATAAAAATATGATTAACACACCCACAATTAAAATTTTATTATAAAATTTAAAATTAAAAATATACTAATATGATGTGGATCATATTGTCTAATATGTTATATGCAAAAGTAATTTTGAGATAATCAATTAATCAGTAAATCAAATAATTTAAAATTCAAAGTAATTGTACAATACAATAGTGATTGTATTGAATAATCCATACTCTGATTTGATTTAATTTATATGTTTATCAATTTGCCTAAAATTAAATTCAATAAAGTATACTACAAAATTATATCATATGATGTATATCATAAAGTATAATATTGAATCAAATTGATCATGTCATATGATTATATTTTTAAAGAAGAACTAAAATTGCATCAAAAAATAAAAATGGTACAAAGAAAAAGCCCTCAAGACTCAAAAGATCAAGATCCAATCTCTAAAAAATCAAAGCTCAAAAGAGCAAAACATGAAATGCATCTAAGCTTAGAAAAGATTGGACCCAAGTAAGAGAGAAATACATAAGTATAATAGAGAAATAATGGAAACACCTATAACATATATATGATTGAATGTTTAGTTTGTGTTTTAAATGACAAAATTTATCCCAACAAAAAATATGATTTTCTTTTTCATGAACTGGTCCCCTTTAATATTGAATTCAGATAGCATCCCAAGTCTTGAATATTCCTTAACTTTTAACCATTTCCCTTGGTGCCTTACAATCCCTAGGAGAATAAGGGCATTGGAGAGCAAATAAAATCAAAATGCCAAACATATATTAATCTAGAAAATTTGAATGCATTAGAATGACGAATTGCTAGGGTGTTTTTTGAAATGTGACTCGGATTTGATCCTGATCAAGTCTTATAGGTTCCTGACACTTAGTGTGTTATGAAAATAATTTATATAGTATAGGAAAAAGTATTGCATCAAGATCACAAAACACCATGTAAATTAAAGGTAAAGAAGACCATTCTGACCATACAACACAAAGAAAGTATCATACGACACAAGAGAGGTATCTTTATATAAAATGAAAAATCATTTATTCCATAAATTAACTTGTAAAATACATACGGAACACAAGGAAACACATTTCCTAAAATGGAATATCTAATGGTTCAAGCTTATTTCTCCAGAATATTAAACATTTCAAGTATAGTATCATATATAATCCAACATTTTGCAAGTAAAAGAAGAACACAATCTTTGAAAAGTCACCAACTTCAAGGAAGAATGGCATCTAAATAAAAGATTAGTCTCCGCCTTCAAATATTTTCAACTAAATAAGAACCAAGCTGCAGCAATCCATATAGAGTCTCAGGCAACCGAAATCTAGCAAAAAGAAGAGTCATACAGGCCCAATTTGAGATAGCCTAATTAGGCTCTTCTCCATCTAGACAGCATAATACAATGGAACGAGGTTGCAGCAACCAAACAGGGGAAAATGGTACAGTAAACACAACAAAGGATTATGGCAACAATCTAGTCCATAGATGTATAGTCCAAACCAGAAAATGAGAAATATGTAAATACTGAAATTTCTGTAAAGCAGCTACAAAAAGAGGTTTCTATAGCTTACGTTAGCAAAGAGAAATTCATGCAAATTCATGCAAATTCACTTGGAAGACTAAGCCACTATACCTCAATTTTGCTTGCTTTATCTTTTCGGCGATATTTTAGTTTTACAACTAATTATTTCTCGTAATTATTATTACTAATATTATAATGCAATACTCTAATTAAATAGGTTCCTTATAATTGTTTCTTCAAATAAAAGAAAATAAAAAGTTAAACTAAATTTTTATTATGAATTTCCCTTTAGAAAAAATCGCTTAGAGTTTAATTAATTTCGAAAATATTACATCCAAATCATTATCGTAAGAAACAAGTCAATAAAAATATTTTAATTGACTGGTGAATGCTATTATCTTAATTAAAGAAATGAAACAAATTTCTTACTAATTTAATCAAATATAGTAAATAAATTTGAAGAGAAATATCTTTATTCTATAAGAATTTTAAAATAATTCACCCCAGCCCCTATTTGTTATATCACAACATTCAGAATTAATTAAAACTGAATATATATTTCATATAGTATGTCAATCTGTCACTTAATGATGAAAGTATTGTATGCACGGAAAATAAGTTTGAGTGTTTTAGAGCATACACGAAATAAATAAAATCAAAGTAAAAGCAATCATATAAAGGAACACCATTTTTACCTGGGAAAACTTGAAAGCTGAAAAAAAAAATCACAAAGCTACACCACCAAGAAATCCACTATGAAAAAAAGTGAGGAGAATTATATAGATTATACTTATCTAAAATCTCTTCACACTTTAGTCACTTTAGGGAACTTCACTTCACTCTCATACATGACAGTATCTCTCATTTGATTAATAAAATCAGGCTTCACAAAATAACAAAAAAAAAAAATAGCAAGCAAAGGCCATTACATAATATTTTGAATTATTGCATCAAAGTCTTAGATGGATAATAGATTCATCATTTATTATTGATGAAGATGAAAGATAAGATGAAGAATATGAGGAAGAAATTGAATCTACCAATACTTCTAGAGGCACATAATTTCATTGCATTTTTTTGTGAGTCATTTTTCAACTTCATTAAAATTCTTGGTATACTTTTCAATCATAATTTTTGAACTATTATTTTTGATATTGTGTCACCACACATTAAATATATTTGAAGTTAAATTAAAATTATATCACATGTCATATTTAAATTTAAAAATAATGATAACCTTGAAATTAGATTTTTTTTAATGTCTTGAATTTATATTGAAAATTATAATACGTGACAATCATTTAATAACCCCGGATCTTTTATAAATTAATTTAGTATAAAATTTCAATGTCACCAGCTCATTGCCTAAAAAATCTTAATATGTTGATAGAAAAGATATAAATAAAGGAGATTTACATACATATCACACAATTCATATGTATTTACATATATAATATCTAAATTTTAATATATATATATATATATATATATACACACACACACACACTTTTAAGAATAGAAATATGTTAGATAAATAAATATCTAATTTTAGGTATTAAAAATGTAAATGCATAAGAATTATATGGTATATATATAAATCTTTCTAAAATAAAATAAACTTAATAACTTTATATCACTATACATTATACTCATGTCAATTTTATATATACATATAACAACCTAACTTTTTTTATTATTTTTATTATTATTTTTATTTTTATTTTTTTATTATTTTATTTTTATTATTATTATTTTTTTAAATTTTTAAATTTTTTAATTTTATTTTTTTGTTTTTTTTTATTTCTTTTTATTTTTTTATTTTTTTTTATTTTTATGTTTTTTGTTTTTTTATTTTTATTTTTATTTTTATTTTTAAATTTTTTCTTAGTTATCTATTAGGTAGCTTAATTTTCCCAAATTCCATATCAGAAGCGGCCATTGCAGTTTAGTCTTGAAAATGACCTCATAATTGTATTTTCTTTCTTGGTTAAATTTACATTTAGTGAGCTATCTTTTGCCTAATTTTCAAATTAACACGAGACTAACAGGTCAAGGTATTGGATTCTTTCGGGATTTCTAGTAATAAAACCAACTATCGTTGTAGCTTTCGAGTCGCCTAGTCGCATTTGACTTTGTTAATACTCGTCGGCAAAAAATGTTTTCATTTTCTACCTAACACTCGTTGATTTTTTTAAAGATGGTTATTTATAAATCTCTATAAACTTTCATTATATAATAGGCCTTACTAACACGTCACCTGATTCATTGTGGTTAGTTAATTTTAGAAAGGAGGATTTACATACATATCACACAATTCTTATGTATTTACATATTTCAATCCAAACTTTAATTTTTACTTAAATAGTACTTAAATCTTTATTATTATATCAAAAATATCACCCTGATTACTTTTTCCAAGTGAAATGCACCTTTTTCTGCATAGGAAAAGTAATTTTATAAATATTCAAATTTGAATATGAAATATATAAATGCATAAGAATTCCAGTATGTATATAAATTTCCCTTTGATGGTTTACGTGAGGCATAATGAAAAGAAAGTAGTATTATGATCAATTTACTTAAATGTATAGTGGCTGTAGTTACGTCTTACATAGAGAGATGTCACATAACAGATTGGTCGTGATTAGAAGAGAGATGATTTGAGGTGATTGGGTACAACAGTTTTTGACATCTCCATGCGATATTTTTGCCATCCCTTGGAGTCATTAGCTTATCTTTGAGATAGCAGAGATATATTATCGTAATAAAGAGAAGTTGTTGAAATTAGGAGAATAATGAATTCAGTGAGCAATTGATGAAACCAAATTACATTAGCTACTATAGCATCTAACTATGTGTCTACATAGAGCATGATTAGAGTAAGTCGTGCCTAGTATTATCTAATTTATGTGTCTACATAGAGCAAGATTGGAGTAAGTAGTGCTAACGGTATAAACAAAGACTTTAAGGATCCTTCATCTCCAAAATACACAAATTTGTTAAAAATATAAAAAAAAGAACCTTCAATCAGGCATCACTTATAATAGGATATCTTAGCACTATCAAAATATTAAAAAAATTTGTTGTTATTTTTTATTTATTTTTAAACATATGATGCTCCCATCTTAATCTAATAAAATTCCAGTAAGAATGCAAGCCTCACAATCTCACTTCCCCAAGTATTATTTATTAAGGTAAATATAACGGAAGGCAGGGGTGGAGCTACACTGAGGGCATTAGGAGCCTTGCCCCAATTAGCTTGCGAATGACTTGAGCATTCTTTTTTTTTTTTCAGTTTGTCATAGTGTAAGTCTTCAAATCCCGTAAGCAGGTGTTGCCCACCATGCCCATCCTAAACCCGGATAAATTTTTAAATTATGCCTAATTATAACCTTAATAATTATAACCTTAATTAGCAAAATAGGCATGACAAAAAAAAATTAGCAAAATAGGTCCCGTTCAGATAATAATATGTCGCCGCCCATCGCTTTAATTTTTTAAAAAACGGGTAGATTATTTTGCCCATATCGGGCTCATCCGGTGTCAAATCGAGCATGCTTAGTATCATTGGAATCATAAAAAAACTATCCACGACATTCATTCTGACCAAAACTTATGATTGTAATCCGGTACACAGCAGTTTTCACAAATGCGCGCAAAGACTACGTTGCCAACTTGAAATATTGGAGCAGTTCTCGCATTTTGCCCATATCGGACTTATCCAGTATCAAATCGAGTGAGCTTAGTATCGTCGGAATCATAACAAAATTCCCAATGACTTTTATGTTGATTAAAAATTATGATTGTGGCCCGATACGCAGTTGTTTTAGCAAATACGCACAAAAATGGTGGTGCATACCTGAAATATTGGAGCTCTTATTCTCCTCAGACGACTCATCCCAGACGAATTGAGTGAGCTGAGTATCATTGGAATCATAAAAAAATTTCTCACAACTTTTATGTTGATTAATAATTACGATTGTGGCTCCATACGAAGCAGTTTTTGTGAATGTGCGCAAAAACTGCGATGTCACCCTAAAATATTGGAGCAGCCCCCTTATTTTGCTCGTATCGGACTCATCCGATGTCGGAATTGAGAAAGATTGATATCATTGGAATCATAACAAAATTTCTCACATATTTATTGTTGATAAAAAATTACGATTTTGGCCCGATACATAGCAGTTTTTGCGAATGTGCATAAAAACTGCGGTGCTGACTTGAAATGTTGAACCAACCTCCTTGTTTTGCATTAATCGGAATCATCCAGTATCAGAATCAAGCGTGCTTAGTATCATTGGAATCTTAACAAAATTCCTCATGGCTTTCATGTTGACCAAAAATTATAATTATGGCGATGTAGCGCTTTTGCAAAATGAACAATTAGGAAATTTTGAAATGACTCCCTCTAAACAAACGCTCTTAATGAAGTGCAATTAATAAATTTTTAAGGGAGATGACATATGAACAGGTGCTTATATCCCATTACTCTAATTATTTGGAGATAATTATTCAAAGTAATTACATTCACATAAGAAAAATCAATATGCTAGTAATAGAAAGGCAACCATTTTCAAACAAGGATAACAAACCAACTCAAACTAAGCTCACAACACAAACAAACTCCCTCTCTAATCTTATTAACAAAGGGAATATCATCACTAGAAAATATACATCAAGGTACAACCTCTTATAAATACTTGAAGTTGTACAAAAAAAGTTGTACGAAAAAAATTTGAATTTAAAGTTGATTTCTGAAGTAAGCTAATCCAAATAAGAAAATACTTCATCAAAATTCTTTACTATAATAAAAGAGGTACAAATATAATAAAATGGAATCCATTATTGACAAAAGATAATAATACAAACAACTATCTGCGACGATGCCTGCTTGACGGAATCGCATCACTATCAGGCGTGTAATGGCCTGGTGGTCATCGTAGCCGATCTCGTAGATGATGTTCCTGATGCTGCTCCTCCTCTTCAATTGCTTGGAGGGTTGTTGCGAGTAATCCAGGTGTGTAACACTAGGTATATCGGCTGAAGACTGCGTAGAGAGTGAGAAACCATGGTACACTCCATACGGGGCTGTCATATAGAATGGCAGAGGCCCATATATAGGAGGGACTATTGGCTGCCACGGGTACATCTGTTTCCACATAGCTTCCTGGTATGAATACTACGACTATGTGAATGTATATGCAGAGGGTCCGACCGCTGATGATGATGATGGACCATCCATCGCCCCCATCCGTCGCCGACGATGAAATACACGGAATGTCCCTGTACCAAGTGGTAGAGATATGCATGTTGCGCCACAGCTCCCGACACAATCCCTCGTATTGGTTGACAAATTGTTAAAAATCTGTATCCTCATCTTTCCCAAAATATAGATAAAATATATCCTTGATATTCAGGATGTGCTCACGCTGTGTTGAAAGAACTTTAGTTATGATTGAATCATTAAAAAAAACTATATTCGTAGTGATCAAATTAGGGCTTACCATAATTCGGTCTTTAGGTGCTCGAGAGTAATAAGTGTCTGGGAGAATTGTATGTGCCTTCAACATGTAGAGTGAATCCCAAGGCCCTAAACCCTAAACCCTAAACCCTAAATCCTAAACCCTAAACTAATAACTAACTAATAATAAATTGAATAAACTAAATTAATAACTAAAACTAATAAAGGCCCTGAATCAAACTCAAGCAATGAGTCAAGCTTGATAAAAAATGACCTAAAGTTCAAAGTACAGGGACACTGACACTTTCTCAAAACCTATCTCATATAAAATGACCTTAAGGGTAGATGCACTAGCCACTTTCTCAAAACCTATCTCATATAAGACTTGATAGATAAAGAAGAGAGCTTTCTTATTCTTCTTCTACTTTGTTTAACAAATCCCTTTGAGTTGTTCATAATGTTGCTTCATCTTGAGGCACAACATAGCCTTTTTCAACTATCTCCCAAATATCTTGGGAACCAAACAATGCCTTCATTTGAATAGTCCAATTCTCATAATTCTCCTACATAAGGTGAGGCACTTATTGATTCATATCACTTTCCATCTCTTAACAAATCTAGCTCTGATGCCACTTCGATAGAAAGATTATTTGTAGAGAATAGAAGAGGTAATGAAAAAATTATTATGGAAGACAAAAGAAGAGGAACTTCTGTTAAAACTCAACTTTTCTTTCTTGCTACAAAATGATAAGGCCAAAGACCTTTTTATACTTATATAAAGACAATTTTATAAATATTTTATATAGTAGCATAATCTAGAGAATTCTACAAAAAAATTTATTAAATAGAGATTTTTAGATTATAGTAGATGTGGAATACAAAAAGACACTTACATAAATACACTTTTATATTTTTTCTAGAGAATTTTAACATAGAATATTACAGACTTGTAATAAAAAATTTGGTTTAATTTATCAAATAGGCACACCTAATATTACAAGTTCATTGAAGAAGTTGGAAAGAAACAAAAATCATGTAGAAATGCATAATCCAACCAAATTATTTCATGAATTGTCATTAGATCATGCAATTTATATTCAATCAATATTAACTGACTTCAATTATGAATTTGACTCTAAAATTCATCTAGATGCAGATTCACAACACCAATTTAATAATTTAGATTCACAACATCAAATGTAATAATTTATTATACTCAAATTATTTGTTTCTTTCATCTAATCATATATTTACAATCTCAAAATTAAAATATAAAGATTTTGAATAATATATTGATGTTGTAATTAGTAAGAAGTATATTTTTAGGAAAAGTATTCAAACTCATGACTTAAACTAAATCAATAACATAAACACACGAATATACAAACTAGCTAAATTAATTATGTTCGAGTAATAAAAATATTCTAGCATCATATAGAAATCAAAGTAAAAAAAAATAGATCTAGAGGAAAGTGGAAGATAATTTAAAACAATGCCTAAATTGAGAGAGATTAGCTGAGGCAAGGAGATCGAGGACTGTTGAAGTGAGTGGGTCGCCGAAGATGTGTCGACACCCAATAGCGAAGGGATTGACTACCGTGGGGGGAGCTAGAGCTTGAATGTGAGAGAGGGTATCACTAGTCAAGCCGAGAGAAGTAAAGGCTATTTAGTTGCAGACAGATTTAACTTAAGTATGATTAGTAAATCCTAAAAAATTATTTGGCATGTTGATAGTTAAATCTAGTTAAATTATGTGCTATTGTTTGGTTACTTATATTAAGATTTAAGTTAATTATTTTATTTAATATTTAAATAATGAATATTTGGAGATTATCTTTTGTTGTATTTTTTATCACAAAATAAAATTAGAAACGATTAATAGAACAAATAAGTCAAAAAGATGTAAGCCAAATAATTAAAATTACAATAGCAACATAAATGAGAATACTTAAATTACATATAAATTAAAACTATAATAAATAATATCTGATATATACTTGAATGAGAGTTATAAAAGCAACAATAAAAAATAATAGTAAATGATAACGATTAACATAGCCTCCTCAAATATATTTTAAATAACCAATAAAATATATAATTCTCCTATGTGTTTAGAGTATGACTGACGATATCTAATAAGAAAATTAAATAATAATTTTTATTTAGTTTATTTATATAAAAATAATATAACTATAATTAAATTAATTAAAATATAATTATCATAATATAATATATCAATTAATTATAAATCTATTCATCAACAACTATGTTGGACAACTTACCTAAATTTTAATTGAGATATTTACAAGCATACCACAAATCTTATATATTTATATTTTAATGCATAACTTTTTATATATTTACATGCATAACACTCAAATATTTAACATTTCATCAAAATATCATTATTAATATTTTTTTAAAAACGAATATAGCTTTTCAAGCATAAATAAAGTATTAAAAATATATAAAATTATAGAAGATAGATATATATAAATAAATATATAAAAATTATGTGATATATATATATATATATACATACATATATGTATGTCTGTCTGTGTATATGTACACACATGTGTAAATGTAAATATTTCATTTTAATTTTCAACAAATATTATTCTCTTGGTATAGATTACTATTACAAAGATAGTTAAAATTTAAGGAGCATCTTATCGATTTTTTTGAATAATAAGTATCAAGAAATAAAATTTGTATATATGAAATTCAAATTCATAATCTTGATATAAATTATAACGTCAAATTGTTTCATTTTTTAAGCATTTTTATTTTATATATATATATATCCAAATATCATTAAATTAATTTGATGGACCTCCGGAAAAGACAAAAAGTGATTATAAAAGTCCACTTTCATTTCCTTCATATAATAAAATACGGTACATAAATTTTCTTGCAATCCAATTGACAAGCATGCTGGTCTTATTCTTCAGTAGCTAAGATTATTCATAAAGAGTCCGGTGCTTAGTTGTGCCCTCCAACGGCACCGCCATATCCGGAACCACCACCAGAACCATAGCCAGATCCAGAGCCCGACCCGCCACCAGATCCTCCTCCACCGCCGCCGCCGCCGCCGCCGCCGCCAGAGCCTCCACCATGGGCTCCACCACCGCCGGAGCCTGAACCAGAGCCATAGCCAGATCCGGACCCGCTCCCACTTCCTTCTCCACCACCCGAACCACCACCGCCACCTCCCCCGCTCCCATAACCTCCTCCTGCTGCACCACCTCCACCTGACCCAGAACCATATCCCTCCCCAGACCCATGGCCTGAACCATCACCACTACCTTCACCTCCGCCGCCTCCACCGCCACCACCTTTGCCATGACCACCACCGTTTGCTCCACCTTGTCCGCCTCCCTCACCATATCCCCCACCTTCTCCATAGCCGGATCCTGAACCCAAACCACCACCTGACCCGCCTCCACCACCACCGCCCTGACCTCCTCCTCCTCCGGCCCCGCTAATGCCCTTCAAGGACCGAGAAGCGGAGGATAAGCCAACGCTAATGCTAAGGAGAAATATCATTGCAAGAGCCTTGAGCTTACTACTAGTAGCCATTGTGGTTTAAGGAATGGCGAATGAGAAGCAGAGGTGGTCGAATGAGTTGTATTTATAGCGAAGGCTTGCACTGCATGGTAACTTTCCAACTTTAAGCGTGTTCATACTGTGGCCAGAAAAGAAGGATGGATATTTCTACACATTGGTTGCCATTTTTGAATATTAGCTCTCATGAGATAATGGAATAAATTTTGTCAAAACATCTAGATCAACTTTTTAGTTAAAGATATAAAACATTTATAATTAAGATGTAAGGCATTAGAATTGGCAAGTTTCAAGGGTTTTTTTTTTTAAGTTTTAAAAATTGTAACAATATGATTAATATTTTTTAATATAAAAAAAATTTCTCAGGAGTTTCACATATGAATTTATATTAAGGTGCATGAAAATAATTAAAACAGAAATAAAATTGATTAAAAATACAGCAAAACCTATATTATTGTAGAAAAAAAATTGTATTTGAATGTTATTTTGTACTACAAAACAATAGAATTATAGATATTACATTATTATTTTTTATTTTCTCATCGAATGAATTCTTTTTATAATCCATTATCTTGCAATCGTAATATTAAATTTTCTTTAATTAAGATCAGCTCTGTTTCATTATAAAACATAGGGAAATTTCTTGTAAATTCAAAATAGCTATTTGTATTCAGATCATATTATGAAAAGATGATCTTAGAGAGAATTTTACTGATACGATTTTCTTTTACTCTTTTTTTTTTTCTGCATTAAGAGTAGGTTCTTGTTAGAAGAGTGGATCCTATAATAACTTTATGGATAGTGTAAAGCTGTGATGATAGAGGACTAGGTAAAAAAAATAGGCCACATTGAAGAATGAATTTTTTAAAATCATGAAATATTTACATATATATATATATATATCACATAATTCTTATGCATTTACATATCTAATATCTAAAATTAGATATTTACTTATATAATAATTTTTTATGCTTAAAAAGATATATTTCACTTTTAAAAAAATAAGTGATGATGATATTGAAGATTGGGATATTATATATGTAAAAATTGATGTTTAGATATTAGATATATAAATACATAAGAATTATATGGCACACTCAAATTTTAATTAATTTTTTTGCAACACAAATATATTTCAAAGTTAAATAAAATGATTAACGCACTAAGAGGTAGATGAAATTTTAATTTGGCATGCTAGAAGAACTTAGTAATAGTCTTCAAGCTTCAAAATCGAGCACGCTTATGAATTGTATTTTGGGTTCATCTAGAAACTATTAGGTTCAGAAAACTTAGGTTCATCTAGAATGTGATGATGATGACTCTTCATTTTATAGCTCAATAGGTACTTGCTCTTCCTCTTGTGTGATTCTATTCTGCCAATCTCATACTCCTTCATTGAACTTCACATTCCTACTAAAATATTTTTGTTTAGAATCAAATAATTTATAAGATTTAAATTGATACCCGATGAAGATGAGTTTAGAGCTACAATCATCTAGCTTAGTTTTTCTTTGAAAACATGTGCATATGCATTACTCCCAAACACCTTTAAATGTGAGATCTCAGGCTTTCCCTATCTAAGCATCTTGTGGCATCATATCTTTTAGGCTTGAAGTTAGTAATCGATTGAGAATATAGAAAGCACATATCACCATGCTTCAGCCCAAAATTTTGTAGGCATATTCTTACTTTTAATCATGCTTCACACCTTATTAAGCATAGTGCAATTTTTCCTTTTTACTACACCATTTTATTAGGGTGAAAAAGGTGTTGTTAGTTAATGTCAAATGTCATGCTCTTCATAATATTCTTCAAATATTTTGGAAGTAAATTCGCATCCTCGATTTGATCGGATGGATTTTATCGAATAACCACTTTCCATCTTTACACTTGCTTTGAATTTCTTAAATATAATAAAAGCTTTTGATTTTTCTTCCAAAAAAATAAACCCAAAATTTTCTTGAATAATCATTAATAAGAGTAAGAAAATAGCAATGCTTACTAAAGGATGTTGGAGCAACAGGTTCACATACAACCATTTGAATTAATTGAAGAAGTTTTTTTGCTCTAAAACATCCTTCATTTGGGAAACTTTTTCTAAGTTGCTTTTCAAAAATACATTCTTCAAAAATTTAAATTGGATGATTGATATTTGGCAGTCTATATATTAATCCATTTCTTGACATATCATTTAAAATCTCTTAAATTTAAATGTCGAAGTCTCAATTGCAAAAACATAATGGATCTTTTACGCATGCCATTAAGCATTTCATTATATCATTTTTTATATTAAGAATAAACATTCTATTACTTGTAATCTCCACTTGGGCAATTAACTCATTCAAATTATTTTTTAATAGTGAGTTTTTCATTTTTCATATGAAAGTCAAATCTTTTTACAAATAGTTGCCAATATCTTCACATTTATATATCTAGTTCACTTAAGGTATCTCCCATCATCGCTTATATGTGCAATGATTTAAAACAATATCTATATGTATGCGTGCGTATGTATGCATAGTCGAGGAAAGAGTAAAACAAATTTTTTTCTCCTCTTTAATATAGTAGAATTTTCATTTCAATTTCTCATATGCTTCTGCTAATTAATTAAAAAAAACAATATATAACTTCTTATATGTTAGTTTATGTTTCAAAAAGAAAATTAAAAGAAAACCAAGATAGTTTTTTATTCTCTTTTTAATTTAAAGGGTGGCTCTTGTCCTTTATGAAAGAGCATAAATTAGACGGATCCTATTATAACTTTATGGATAGAGTAAAGCTCAGATGACAGAGGACTAGGTAAAGACATAGGCCACGTTTTTTTTTTCTTTTTGAACTAGATATATATACTTTGTACAATGCATCTTAGCCTAATGGTTGAGAGCTTATATTATCAACAAAGAGGTCTTGTATTTAAATCATTGCACATATATTGCAAGAAAATTTGTGATTAAATTCACTCAAATGTCCCGAAAAGAAAGACCTACTTCTAGACCATCTTGTGATTAAATTCACTCAAATGTCCCGAAAAGAAAGACCTACTTCTAGACCATCTTGTATAATAAATCCAAGTTCAAGACTCCTTAGACTTGCATGTTATATGTACCTCACAAACATGAAATTATGATGTTTGTATATGGTTTAATTGGATTAGGACTTAATTTTTTCTTTCTTTACCTAAGCCATTGAGGTCCCCATAAAATAATACACTACCTATCACTACATCAAAATGCTCTATTACCAATAAAAATGTATACCATTAATTGACAAAAATGTGTAAGACATAATGATTGTGATAGAAATTATGAGGAACATATAACAGTCGATAGCCATGGCAAAATTTCTTTTATAGAATCTCCAACATTTTAATAATTATTTATGTATCTTTGTGTATGACATTTTAAAATTAAATTAATAATATAAAATATAAAGCTTTAAATTTAATATTTTTCAAACTTTGATGTTTATGCATTTTGAATTAATAAATTTGTTTAAAAATTTAGCCAAAAAATGTGTATTTTTTTAATGTATGCCTTTAAGTTTTCCTCTTAAGAGGTGTATAACCTTGTTGCTATGCTTCCAAGAACCTTTAACACCTGCTATGCGGAAAATCATTTATAGAATAAAACTTCTCGCCTTTAACTTGTATGGAAATCTAACACACACACACATAGATAGTTGAAAATAGAATAAAAACTCTATAATTTTTATTTAAAAAATCCCAAAATAATGGGAAAAATCACGGGCCTCACCCACTAAAATGCTCAACTATATATATACTTGGAGTACAGTTTAAGTTTTCTCGATAACGGATTACTAGGTATACGAGTAAAGCTCGACAATAAAAATCGATAACAACAATTATGCAAAGTTGGTCAGAACGAACGATATGGCGACAATGTTTTGCTTATCGCAACAATGATGAATTTTGAACTTAATTCTTTCATCTTTCTCGTCTAGCTCCTCCCCCCTTTCATGACAAGAATGGGCACCTATTTATAAGATTTTGAGAGGGACATTTTAGTCATTGTCGCTAAAATCCCAAAACACTCCATCAGATGGTGTATATCGATTCATTTGATCATAGATAGTTTTTTTGGTGATTTGACCATTTAAACAATCATAGATTTGAGTGATCTTAGACTCATTGGATTTGTCTCGTCGAGCCGCTCGATTCGACTATAAGCACGTCAAATTTGAAAGTCATGTGATCATCCAATCAGCATTTCAAAGTTTTATATATAGCTTTTTTTGATTGTTCATTTTGGTTCGATTTATTTCGATTTTAGTGTTTTGGACTCATCTCACAGTCGCTTAATTGTATACATGCTTTTAACTGATTTGTGCTTGATTTATAAATTTTAGATATATCATTTGTCCCTCATATTTTGGAAGATAAAACTTATTTCATCCAAAATTATATTAAATTTTAAAAATAAAATCACTTTGGCTAAAAATTATTAGGATTTGTTATTTAGATTTGTAACTATATATATTTATGTTATGTGTATCAATTTTTATTTTATTTTATTAATTTTTCTTTCTTCTTCTTCTTTTCACTCATTTTATCGTGAGTGTGTGTGTGTGTGTGTGTGAGAGAGAGAGAGAGAGAGAGAGAGAGACACAAAAGAGGGGAGAGAGAAAGGACGTGAGAGAGAATTTTATTTTATTTTAAAGTCTCTTTTTCAAGTATAAATACAGAATGAAAACTCAAGACCTTACTTTTTTTATTTTTCTTTGATAGCCTTCAGCATATGTATAATGGTGATGAGTGTTTGAGAGTTTAAGAGGGTAAGGCGACATGCATCGAATTTAGGCTCAGCTTCCATTTTCTTTCTTTGGTAGCCTCCACTAACTTGTATAAAGACAGAGTAGTCAACCCAGAGAGTTTCCAAGAGAGAGAAGAGATCTCAAATTCAAGCTTTAGTTTTATCTTTATATATGTTATGGCCTTTGCCAAGTAAGAAGATATATATTTTTCTTTAAAATTTTGCCCGATGACAATAATAATCATATATTCATTTTACTTTGACTATTATGATTTATATATATCTCCGAGATTTTGGTATACTTATATCTTTTGAACTTGTCTCTTAGATTTTCAATGTATCTATCAAAGCTTTTCTCCGAGATTTTTAATGACTTATAACTTTGAGGCTTTGCAAGTTTTTAATGCATATGAGGTTTTTCCCGAGATTTTGATGTACATGTACCTTCAGGCTTTCTTCGAGGTTTTGATGTCTATACTTTCCGAGGCTTTTGCCTTCCGAGATTTCAAAGTATATACCTTCTAAGATTTTGCCTCGAGATTTTGATGAGTGGAGACCTCATAACCATTTGATCTTTTCTTTTAGTGAGGGCATTGTCATACTAGCTTTCCATCGAGGCTTCCTCACTATTTTCTGGGAAGAATTAAAGATTTTATTATATCGATGTTATTTGTCGATTGTTTCTGACATTTAACTTTGTGAAAGAAGTCAATAGTTTTAACTCTCATCCAAGATTATTTTATCAAAGTACTGATGATATTAACCTTGAAAGAGGTTAAACATTTTAATTCTTCGAGATTATTTGTTAGTATTACCATTTAACTTTTGAAAGGTCAAATCAAAATATCCGTTTGAGGTTTTAGCCAAAGTTGCATCTTATTCTTTGTCTTATTTTTCCATGAGTATGATTAAAAGAACATAAATTGCAAAGCTATCTCTCTTTCTGAGGTTTTTGATGTACCTATACTTTCTGAAGCTTTTGCCTTCTGAGATTTTTGAAGTACTTATACCTTCTAAGATTTTTGCCTTCTGAGATTTTTGATGAGTGGAGACCCTGTTAACCACTTGATCTTTTAGAGTCTTTTTAGTGAGGGCATTGTCCACTACTAGCTTTCCATCGAGGCTTCCTCAGGGGCATGCCTTCTAAGGGAAGAATCCATAAAAGATTTTTGACCTATCTGATGTTATTTGTCAGATTGTTTCTCGGTGACATTTAACTTGTGTGAAAGAAGTCAATAGTTTTAACTCTCATCCAAGATTATTTTATCAAAGTAATCTTGATGATATTAACCTGTGTGGAAGAGGTTAAACATTTTAATTCTTTCGAGATTATTTGTTAGAGTATTACTCGATTACGTTAATCTGTGTTGAAAGGTCAAATCAAAATATCCGTTTGAGGTTTTAGCCAAAGTTGCTTCTTATTCTTTGTCTTATTTTTCCATGAGTATGATTAAAAGAACATAAATTGCAAAGCTATCTAAGTCAATAGTTTTAACTCTCATCCAAGATTATTTTATCAAAGTATTACTTGATGATATTAACCTGTGTGGAAGAGGTTAAACATTTTAATTCTTCGAGATTATTTGTGAGTATTACTTGAGCAGTTTGAAAGGTCAAATCAAAATATTTTGAGGTTTTAGCCAAAGTTGCTTCTTATTCTTGTCTTATTTTTCCATGAGTATGATTAAAGAACATCCAAAAGTTTCTCTTCTCTTATCAATGTTGAAATTACTTCCCATCATTGACTTGTGTCTCAAACCCATAATCAATTAGATATCGAATATTAATTTAATGATCTTTTGAGATCAAGAGTTGTAGTTAAAATTGAAGGATCAACATTTGATGTTTCTTCATTCTTCATATGTGTTACTCACAAGTAAGATTTTCTTCATCATAGATTGCTACTTTTAACTTGAAGTCACAATTACCAGAAGATGCAAATGGAATGTTTCATAGATCGCCAATCCTCGCTTAAATCGAGTAAATTGTCTTTTAGAAATTGTCTTTTCTAAAAGTCTTTTATATTATTAAAATTTTTCTTATTGGTTTTTCTAAAGAATTTTTCTTATCGTACAATTTGGTCCTGACTGACCCATGTAACCAATTCTCTCCTCCCTTTTCTTCCTTCTCCCCTCACTCACTCACACCTCTCCATACCTTTCACAACATGGGATGATCAAGACAAAATGATTCAATCCCATTTATCAAACCGTCTCCTCTTCAAGCTTTTACTTGAAAATTAACCTCTATTCGCCATTTTGCTGAAACCTTATTTTCCAAAACATTCTCCGAAAATCCTTTACAGTTTTGGCACAAAGACGAACCTGTTGCTCAAATTATTAGAAAAAAAATTAAAGAAAAGATTATTCTTAGAAGAATTAGAAGCTGACATTTTTCATGACTAAGCTTACCAAGGAATTCTTAGAAAAAGAATTTCAACATATACAAGAAAACTTAACACTAAACATTATTAATAATTAGTTAGAAGTTTTCTCTGAAGAACAACTATTTCACATTAAAGTATCGCTTGGAAATCTTAATGAATGGATTGTTCTTACATATATGAATTTAAAACAATATTATAAAATAGGACAAAAAAATAGACTCCCAACAATTCCATGGAGCCATTAGAATTAATGAAATAGTTGATATACAAGAACCATCGCAGGAAATAGAAGACTTAATAAATGTTCTTACACAACATCAGTTCATGAACACACCCCAAAGTCCAACCTTAGATACACCTATGAACCAATCTACACTAACTACTGTAGAAACACAAGCAAGCACAAGTACTAATACACAAAGAACACCAACTACCCATAAATACATACCTGCCCCTAGAAACTATCAAAACTATCAATACACTAAAACAACCTCATGTCTTCCAGAACCAATAAGAGGACATGGAATATATTTAAATATTGATTGTTGTAAAAATATTTGCAAAACCATTGATAAATGGACTATCGAAATAAATATATATATAATTATAATTTACAAGTTGATGATGTTTTTGCAATTTTAGAAAACACACTCACAGGAATTTGTAAAAAATGGTTTCTATGTTTACCACCTGAACAAAAACCTACTATCCGATCCACATGCGGATCCGACAACTCTATAAATACTCCCGAAAAATGGCCAACCATATATGCTGATTATATCAAAAGTGAATTTTTAGGATATACCCCATTCCATGACAAGAAAAATAAAGAAACATGAATTAAAAAGTAAAACTTACTTAATAAAGAAACAATCTGAATTAGCAAAGTAAAAACTTACTTATCTAAGTATTTGTAATATCTGCTATTTACAAGATTACAGTTGTGAATATCAAAAACATTATTATAATATTTCAAGTAATGAATGACTATTATTCCTCAACATGTATTTTTACAAATTACCCGAACCATATAATACTATATGGAGTCAACAATTTATACAAATATATCCAAATGACATTACTCTAGGAAGTAGAATACAATTTAGAAGAAAAACTGACCGAAGCTTGTCAACAAATAGACCTACATAAACAAAACAAAAGATATAAGCAATCATTATGTTGTAATAAATCAGATATGGTACATCAATGGGGCTGTACAAACACAAATAAAATAACATCCTGTAAAGGATCAAATTGTTACAAAAAAAAAATTCTTTAGAAAACCAATAAGAAAAATTTTAATAATACAAACGGACTTTTAGAAAAGACAATTTCCTAAAAGACAATTTACTAAACCAAAAATCAGAATGCTGGGAAGAAGGTCATTATGCGAATGAATGCCCTAAATGACAAAAAATAGCTAATCTTAAATCAGTCTAAATAATCAAAGAAAATGATTTAGAACATATATTTGATATATTTGAACTCGATACTGAAGACGAACTCTATGAGTTAACTGATACAGAAGAAACTTTTATAAACTCAGCCCGTTATGATGATTCTGATATAAATGAATATTTATATTCTGATTGATTCATGTCAGATATAGAAATAGTTTCAAAAACAGATACAATTATAGATGACCAGTTAGAATATAATAGGCACTTAACTCTTTAGAACAATACCAAAAAATCAAAAAAAGAAAATTATCTCTAGGAACTAAAGATTGTTTCAACATGCCAATCTTAACATGGAAGAGAAATGTATATTATACTATACGTCAAAGGGAATACCCAATAGAAATAACTGAAGCACAAGGTAGTACAAAAATTCTTTTATATAATTTAAGCATGAGAAATCAGGATCAACAAAAAATACCACATCCTGAAAAATACAGACATGTTTTTTTTGGAGGAATTCAGATTTTAATAAAAGCATATTTTAGAAAAGGGATTGATAGCCCTATTGCCTTATGGGTCTACGATGACAGAATTATACACTCAAAAACCGATGCCTTAATAGGAGTTATTCAAGGAATTTTATGCTATCAATCTACATCCTAATTATGCTATCAATATCAATGATAAAAATCTTGACCGTAATCTCAGCTTAAAACATAAGCTTGATTGAATACAACTATGACACGGAAGTGCTGTTTATAGTATTACCTATCAAACAGCATACGCATATAGCAATAACCACAACACCGTAATATTTAAACCACAAAATGAACCAATTCATTTAGATCCACTATGACATCTTTTACCCAATTTCATGATCATCTCAAAATACAGACCCCATGTAACCATCTTCTCTCCTGCCCTTTTATTCCTTCTCCCCTCACTCACTCTGCCACCTCTCCACCTACCTTTCACAGCCAACGTGGTCATCTCGACAAAATTATTCAAACCCATTTAACCAAAGCTGTCTCTTCTTAAGCTTGATGAATTAACCTCTATTCTCCATTTTGCCGAAACCTTATTTTTCAAAACATTCTCCAAAAATCCTTTACAGTTTTGCCACAAAGAAGAATATGTTACTCAAATTATTCCTTTAAATCCTGCCTTAATTATTAGGGTTTGACCTATGAAGTATACAACTGATGATAAAATTGAATTTCAAAATCAACTCACTGAGTTACTACACTTACAACTCATCTCTCACAGCACTAGTCCACATAGTAGTCCTGCTTTTCTCGTACGTAATCATGCCGAACAAATTTGAGGAAAAGCCCATATGGTCATCAATTATAAAAAATTTAATGATAATACTAAATTTGACGGTTGCTTTTTACCCAATAAAGGAGTCTTAATAAACCAAATAAAAAATGCTAAATGGTTTTCTAAGCTAGATTGCAAATCCAGTTTTTGGTAAATCAAAATGCAACCTGATAGTATTGATTTAACTACTTTCAGTACTCCTCAGGGTCACTTTCATTAGAACGTTATGCCCTTCGGACTTAAAAATGCACCACAAATATTTCAATGAAGAATGGATTATTTATTTGCTGAATTTAACACCTTTTTACTTGTCTATGTAGACAACATTCTTATTTTTAGTCTAACTTTAACCGCTCATATGAAACATCTCACCCTCCTTGCAAATAAAGCTTATCAACATGGAATCGCTTTAAGTAAAAGGAAAGTCATATTTGTAACCCCTGCCATTGAATTTTTAGGATGAAAAATTGACAACGGAGCAATTGAGTTACAAGACCATATTTTACAAAAAATAGATAAATTCAAAACTATCTCTAATCAGAAAGAGTTACAACATTTTCTAGGATGCATTAATTATGATGAAGCTTTCATCAAAAATTTAGCCAGCTTAAGAGCACCTTTATAAAAGAAATTATGAAAAAATACACTCTGGACATGGGATAACTCTGACCAGAATATCTTATAGTACATCCAACAACATTGCAAAACTCTTCCAAAACTAACCTTACCAACCAATGAAAAATTAATTATTGAAACTAATAGCTCTGATGCAAGTTGGGGAGCCATTCTTAAAGCTTTAAGACAAAATACAGAAGTCTTATGTCGTTACACTTCTGGCACTTATACATCCACAGAACAAAATTATCATATTAATGAAAAAGAACTCCTAACAATAAAAAAGGCTATCAAGAAATTTGAATTATTTCTCAATGAGCATTTTATTATAAGAACAGATAATAAAACTGCCATTTCCTTTATTAAAGGAAAAAATTGTAGATTCCTTACCTAATAAATGATTAATTAGATGGCAAAGTTGGTTTTCTGCATATAATTTTGATATTGAATATATTGAAGGTAAACATAATGCTTTAGCTGATACTCTAACCCGATAATTTTGCAGGTCATGAGTTCTCCAGATAATGATTTCGAATTACCAGATATGCTCGATATGGAAATAAACTCTACATCTAAGGAATCAATAAAATCTATTGATCCCAAAATTACAGATTATATCGAAATACTCGATCAGCTATGAAATTGCCTATAGTAATCACTTATTGAACGAACTACAAAATGTTAAGAAATATCTCTTTGGTGAAATAGATGAAGATCAACTACCGTCCATGACAACATTACAAAAACACGATATAAAAACTCAATCAGAAGAAGATACGCAAATATCAGAAGTCAACTTATCAGCAACTTTTGCCCAAATTCTTAAAAAAAAAAGCAAAAGAAAAATCAATAGAAGAAATAGCCAATGATTGGCCAAGATACTCTTTATATCAAGAGCGAATTAACCCGCAAATATATTTTCATACAACAGGAAAATATCATGTTGTATTTATTTATGGTATCACTGATGCCAACCTTATAAAAGAATTATATGAAGTAGGATTAATTCGAATGATTTATCTAGAGGATTTATCTCCTCTTAAACAATTACCAAAGGTTCTTTATGAAGCCATCGAAACATTTCAAGCTGTTGTTTAACATTGAAATTTGTATATAAAATTATTCCAAACATATCCCGAAATTCCAGAAGGACACATATCTTTAGTACAAATCGGCATCAGTAAAGAACCCTTTTATCCAAAGTATGTGATGGAGAAAACATTCTATCAGAGACAAAAGGATGAAGACTTATTTCAGATCTTAATGGAAACCAGGAAAATAGACGCCTCGAATATTTGGGTATATCATTGCAGTAATACCTTATTTATCTATAGTTATAGTAAAACACCAACTTAGCGAATCCATGAAGTATTATATCAAAAATGGGTAAATATGCTCCACAAAAAACATGATCAAAGCCAGTCGTCAAGTAAAAGAAAGATTCTGTGCAAAACTACAAACAGACAAACTACATCAATGTAATTATTGCAAAAAGAAGCAAACACTCCAAAATTTTTTAGAACATTTGGAACAACGAAAAAATAATTAACAGAAAGGTAGAACAATTATTAACAGCAGTACTAAAGAAGAATAAAGAAGAAATAGACAAAAAGGCAGAACAATTATCAGCTCCATTATAAAAAGCAGCAGCACTCAGAAAAAAGTAGCAAAAAGTAGCCACAAAGGACAATTATGCAACGCACTCAGCACCACTTAGTCAAAAAGATGCACTCTACGCAAATATCAGAGGTCATCCCCTAAAATGAACCCTAGAAATTTAAGATCAATTGGTGACCTAATTGAAGAATAATTACCTAATTAAGATTCCTAAAGAAATCCAAATTTAGAGAAAATGGGAATCCAAAATCCACTGAAAATATTTTTAAAATATTCTAGATGAAAGTGTCATTCCATAGCATTTTTACTTTTATTTTTCTAATTTTTTATGAAGAGTTATAAATTTTATAAGATCTAAAGATTAATTAGGAATAAATTAAGCAAATAACTAATCCTTGATTAATACTCAGCCCACGGTGCGACGCATGGCGGTGGCGATCAGCGTGCTTTACAGCGTCACGCCGAGAGCCACCCACTTAAACATCATATCAAGAAGGCGACTGGTGGCGCACATGCTTAAATCATTGGCCTTCTGATCAAAGATCAGACGGTTAAGGATGCACTTGCATTTTAAAATTGATAAAGGATTTATAAAACATGCCAAATAATTTCAGTCGTTCATCTAAAATGTGCGAATGGACGGCTGAGATGAGCCAAGTTCTTCCCTGAGGATCCATGATCCAAGGGGAGATCCAAACCTGATATGGCATGGAATCATACAAGACTCAACCCACACCATCTAGGCATCATTACCAACCTATCCAATGGTTGATTTCTCATGCAATGAAAATTCTTTCATAATGGGCCAACACCTATCAAGCTAAGTGGCCAAAAAAATACATACCTCGCTAGAGGTTATCACCGACTCTTGAGCTCATTGAGGTAGCTTCATCTGGTGGAGACAAAGCCCTATTGAAAGTTTCAAGCCTTAGGTTTGAGCGGATCCTCCTATGGACCAACACCACTTGATCTCCCTTACGGCTTTGATCCAATTGAGGCTCTCCTTGCTGTGGTAAATCAAATGGGTGCTTGGGCAAGTTTGAATTGGTCCTTAGAAGGAGTGTGTAGAAGGAATTGGGTTAAGATCAAGTGTAGAGGAAGTTGGCAATTGGAATGAGCTCTCCTGTTTTGCACTATGCAAAATCGAGAATTAGGAAAATCAAATCCTCTCTAGAGACCTTGGGAAAGCTCTGAGGTGATTGCTAAGAGTTCCTAGGCTCTAATTGAGTGTGACTGAAGTGAATTTTCATTGTATTAGGGGTAGTATATCTCCCCCTATGGCAATCGGACGACTGACCCATTAGTTATCATTTTGATCCAATTGACCATATAGAGTGACCTGTTTTGGTTGTTAGATCATTTCACATGGTCAGTTTGGCCAGAGTAGTGGCATGATAACTTCCCATGTGTTGAAATTGAGCTTAGGGGGGAGTTTGAAAATTGAATTTTAAGCTATGTGGTCGGGTTTGGTCTGTGGGTAAAATGGGCTGAACCAAACCCATTGGATTGGGTGCACCACACATCACTAAGTCCCCTTGAGCTTTTAGGAAAGCCTCAGTGATTGTGAAGAGGGTATGACCAAAATACCCATGGCAGCCAAAATTTGTTCTATTAGGGTAAAATGATCATTTTGCTATTTTTTTTTTTTCAATTTGGGTATGTTTTGTATGTTGAGAAAATAGGTTTGGCCAAGTTTCATTGATTTGGAATCCATTTGATAGGGTTTGGCTCATGTTGACCCATTTAGGTCAAAATGGGTCAACTTGGGTCAAGTTAACCAATAGGTCAAATTGGGTCAAACCAAGGGTTTGGTCAAGTTCATATGAGCATTTAAAATATTTTGGTGGCTTTGGTTTGGTTCAATTTGGAATATATTTGGTTTTGGCTCATATGACTTTATTTAGGTCAAATAGGTCAAGTTGACCTATTTGACCCATTTGACCTATTTGGGGTAGGTCAAGGGTAGGTTTAGGTTTGGTTAATCATATGGAGTGGATTCGTATCTTTGTTTCTAATCAATTTGGGCTAAGTTCAATTTTGGCTCAACATGACCCCTTTAGGTCATGTTGGGTCTAAGGTCAACTAGGCTAGGTTGGGTCTAGTTGGGCAATTGAGGCTTTGGTCAAGTTTTCCGAGTGATTTGGAATGGACTTGACCCATTGGTTTGACTCAATTTGACTTAGATCAAGTTTTGACATATTTTGGCCCTTTAGGTCAAAATGGGTCAACTTGGGTTAAGTGGGCTAATTGGGTTAGATTATGCCTAAATGTTGTCTTGGTCAAGTTCAAACATAGGTCATGAGTGAACTTTAGATCAATGGTTTCAACCAATTTGGCCTATGATGGATTTTGGCTAAGATTTCATTTTAGGTTAAGTGTTGACTTGGTCAACCCTTAGGTTTGACTTAGTTTGATCCAATTTGACTGATTGATCATCTCATGATGATTGTTGATCATGATGAGAATGATATATAAGTTTGGATCAATCCAATTTGGTTAGGATCAATTGTTAGCTCATAAGGGTACTTTAGCTCACTTTGGGTCAAGTGGGTCTAGTGGGTCAAATGGCTTGGTCAAAGCTTGATTTGAAGTTGGTTGATCTTGTATATGGACTCATGATTGAAACATGAATCCATTTACAAGTGGTTTGAAGTCAAATTGATTTTGATCCATTTGAAAATTTCATATTCAAAGGAAGAATATGAAGAGGTTTTGGGTTTGGTTTTTTATTTGGGTTTTGATTGTTTGATTGAAGTTTGGATTTATATGTGAGCTCATGATTGCAAGATTGATTGAACCATGAGAGAAAATCAAGGGTTTGGCTTGATTTGAAAGTGATTTGGCTAAGTTCAAGATTTTGACTTGAAAGGCTTAGATTTGATTTTGAATGGATTTGAGTTTGATTTCTTTAATTGATTTTGATTTTTTGAATTTATATTTCATTTATATATGTGAATATAAATGAGAATATAAATGAATCATGAGAAAATTTCAAGGATTTGAAATGGTTTAATCATGACTTAGGATAAATCCATTAAAGGGAATTTAAAGGATTTAAGGAAACTTTAAATTTAAAATTTAATTTTTGAGTTGGATTTGATTGATTTATATTTATATTTCATTTATATATGATAATATAAATGAGAATACAAATAGGTTTTGAGAAAATCCCATGAGTTTGAAATGGTTTGATCAAAGTTTAGGATAAATTCATTACAGGGAATTTCAAGTATTTTAAATTTGGAATTTAATTTTTAAGTTAGATTTGATTGATTTATATTTATATTTCATTTATATATGAGAACATAAATGAGAATACTAATATGGTTTAAGAAAATCCCATGGATTTGAATAGATTTAATCAAAGTTTAGAGTTGATTTTAGCTAAGTCCTTTAATGGAAAATTAAAGGGACTTAAGAAAATTTTCATGAATTGATTTTGAATTTTGAATTCGATTTGATGGATTTGAATTTATATTTCATTTATATATGTGAATATAAATGAAAATATAAATGGATTATGAGAAAGTCTTAAATATTTGACTAGGTTTGATTCTTAATTTTGGTTAAGTCCTTAAGGCAATATTAAGGGCTTAGGCAAAATTTGGACTTAGAATTTTTCTATGAATTTTAATCATGAATTTTCAATCATAGATTTCAATCATGGAGTTGATTTAGATTTGAAGAAAATCAAATAGAATTTATTTGGAGTTTGACTTGAAAGAAGGAAAGGTGTGATGTTTTCACTCCCTTTTGGTATGGTAGTAGCTCATGTGATGTAACCCTTCTAATGAAGTTTGGATGCTCAATTTTGCATCGCCCAATTTGGTGTGATTGAGCACGAGCCTTCTTTATCAACTTTCCTTATTATGCTCTCGGTTTTTATTATTTTCATTTATCTCTATTTTTATTACTTTACCTATTCTAATCTCCTCTAGTGTCACTTTTAAGTGATTCTCCCTTGTTCTCTTGCGGGTTTGCTCCATATTACCAAGCTCTCTTACAACCATCAGAGCATTGGCCTTAATCTTCCTTTCGATTATTATGTTAGCCATATTGTATCTTTTGATTGCTTTAATGTTTTCTCTTGCTTTTGGATGTACTTAGATGGGGATTTACTCCTTAGGTCGATTGTAGCTCTTTGGCGAGATTGAGTTTATCCTCTTTAAGGATCTTGTAACTCTTTTTTTTGTGGCAATAAAATACCCCCGTATAATGGGGTTTCCTTAAAAAAAAAAAAGGAAAGGTGAGGAATAGTGCAAGCTAAGGGTTTCCTAACACCCCTAAGGCATGACCTAGTCCTATGGCTAAACCTTTTAAGTGTCTTGGCTAGGTTGAGTGTATATCTAATCACTAGATGAATCTTAAGACTAAGGAACTCTTAAAGTCTAAGAGAAATCATATGTCTAAGATGGAGGTGTTGAGAGCTCATTCTAAAAATGAGGTCAACAAGATGCTAAATATTTCCGTAGTTACTCAAAAGCATCTTAACATTCATAAGTCTACTGAAAATTATTATTTTTAGCTCCCTTTAATATTTTAAGAAATAACAAGTATTTATCTCCAGAATGAGCTAAGAAGCGGGATAAAGCCACAATTCATCCATTTAAGCATTGAACTTCCTTGATATTCTTTGGAGGAGTCATATCTCTGAGCGCTCTAATTTTTTCGGGATTAACTTCAATCCCGCGGTAGGTGATCATGAACCCATGAAATTTTCCTGACATAACCCCAAAAGCACACTTGGTTGGGTTGAGTCGCATGTTATAATGTCGAAAAAGGTTAAAGTATATTTCTAAGTCAAAAATATGTTATGATTCTTTCAAGCTTTTTACTAATATGTCATCCACATATACCTCCATTGTATGACCTAAGAGGTCTTTAAAAACCTTATTCATGAGGCATTGATAGGTAGACCACCATTTTTTAACCCAAATGGTATAACTTGGTAACAATATAGACCTATATGTTTGAAAAGATGTGACTTCTTCATCCATTATATCCATTTTTATTTAGTTATAACCTGAGTAAGCATCTAAAAAAGTAAGCATTTGATGCTCAGACATAGCATCAACCAATTAATCAATTCAGGGGAGGGGAAAACTATCTTTTGGGCAACCTCCATGATTAAGAAGAGGTCTTTAAAAACCTTCTAAGAGCTTGTTAACTTCTTGTTCAATAGCTTGGAGGAAATCAGGTGCAAAACTTTACTTTTTTTAGATTACTGGTTTGAATATTGGATCAATCTTGAGAAAGTGCATGATCACATTAGGGTCGACCCCAAGCATATCTATTAGACTCCAAGCAAAGATGTCATGATTCTTGCACAAGAAGTCTATATATTTTACCCTTTATTCGTCTGAGAGCAGAGATCCGACTTGCACTATTTGTAAAGGTTGGTCATCGGATAATGAAATACGGAGCAAGTCTTCTACAGGAAAAGCCCTCTAAGGTACTTCTTCATCTTGAAAATTAAAATTCTCGATGCTGAAGGTAACTGAAGGGCATGGTTGAGCCTATATGAGGTAACATGATTATGCTATTTGTTGATTTTTATAGACCATTCCAACCCCAACAGGGGTTAGAAATTTCATTTTAAGATGAGGTGCCGAAGTAACAGCACCAAAGATTGATTGGATGGGCCTTCTGAAGATAGCATTGTATGCTAAATCTGACTTGACCACCATGAATTGAATTGAATGAGTCACTTGTCAAGAAAATTCTCTGAGGACAACAGGAAGGGTGATTGCCCCCTCCACCCATACAAGGGAATTATCAGACCCATATAATAGTCTTGCAGTGGGTTGAAGCTTTTCCCTAACCAGACCCATGCTAAGAAATGTGAAGTAAAATAAAACATTGATAGAACTCCCGTTATCAATCAAAATTCTCTTAACATTATAACATGGGTCACTGATCCCCGCACTTATGATAAGTAGATTTTGATGTGGAACTTGGACTCCTTCTAAGTTCGAGTCATTAAAAGTGATAGAATGATCAATATGAATTTATTTAACTCTGGATCTTTAGAGGTGACAATGAAGACTTGATTAAATAGTAGTGATCCTCCTACGATTATTTTAATTTCTCCAACTATCTAGTGACCATTTTATTGTTCATGTGATGATTGTCCCGGTTGCCCCCCAGTTGGAGTTATGTTTGCTTGAGTTGATTCATTTTACATAAATCAACATAAATATCCTTGTTGAATGATCCTCTCGATCTCTTCTTTGAGTTGTTTAAAACCTCAATAGTATGTCCACGACTTCGATGAAAGTGACAATATTGCTCCTGCTTTTTTGAATTTGGTTTCAGTGGATGTGGACACTTAATGGTCTATTCATCTTGAATGGCCATCAAGATATTAACATGAGATGTGTTCAGTGGTGTGTATTACTTTTCTGGTCGTAGTTCACGTCATTGATGTGGGGACCATGGAGGGAAATCATGACTGCCTTGTTGCTTCTTTTGATGGGATTATTGATCTGTGTTCCCCAGGACACTCTTACATTTTCCTATGGATTGTTCAAATTATTTTTGATGGGCATTAATGGCCTCATCAACAAAAATTTGTGCTTCGACACGATGAACCAAGTCGGCATATGGGTAGATCGTATCTCGCATTTATGATAAGTAGAAAGGCCTAGGACGGAGCCCTCCAAGGAAAACTCCTCCTAATAATTTAGGGTCTACCCCAGGTATTTGGCGAGCCTGTAAGGAGAACCTCTGAAGTACTCCTTAAGTGTTTCACCATCATTTTGACAAATGCTTGAGAGATGAGAGGAATTTTTAATGATCCTCTAGTTTGTAATAAACTGTTCTACAAAAATCTTGGCGAGTTCATCAAAGGTATGAATGGATCCCCATAGAAGGGAGTAGAACCAAGTGCAAGCCTGATCCTTGAAGGTCACTAAAAAGACCTGACAAAGCGGTGTAGGAGCTCGTTGGATATGCATGATGGTTTTGTAATGGTAGATGTGTTTATATGGGTCAGTTGCCCCATCATAGGAATTGATGCTCAGAAGCTTAAAACCTATGGGAATAGGATGTTGATGAAGAATAGCTTCAACCAAAGGTGAAGACTCCTGATAGCCGCAATGAGAAGGATGATGATGTCCATCTTTAAGGTGGAATTCTTCTTGCATTAAGCATTATAATTCGGCACATATAACATGACAAGTAGAATCAACAGGATGAGAAGGTTTCAAGTTACCAATAATAATTGGTGGGTTAGCAATCGGTTGAGCTACAAGTGATGGATGAGTAGAACTAGCAGTGTTAAGAAGGTCAACATCACGGTCTAGAAGTAGAGGAACTTTAGCCTGATGGCAAGAAGGCCCCGTATTAACGTTTTGACCTCCCCTGGCTAACAATCGTTCTTGGGAGAGATGCATTTGCCGCAGTAGTGGCTGTCATATTTCTTGTAAAAGTTGAATTATCTCATTTTGAGACTCTTCCATTCGGCAAAGATGATCTTCTAGAGAGGTTCATGTTGCACTTTCACCAATAGGGTCATGTCGGGGAAGTGAGTTGTCCTTATAAGGATTAGTTTAGTGACAGTTGGCAGAAGGTTCCATTGTTGCAAGTATTGCACCTATTGGCCATAATGTAAGTGTTCACAAAGATTGCGATTGTTAGATAAATTTCTCATAAAAGACGCCAAATTATTGCATGCTAGAAAACTAGTTGTGGTAGAATAAAATTTTACGTCTTAGCCTTGTTAAGAAATCCAGCACACACACAAAGATATTTGAAGAGAGAATAAAAAACTCAAGGATTTTTATGTGAAAAAACTCCAAAAAGAGAAAAAAAATTATGAGGTCTAGCCCAATAAAACTATTCCACTATATATCTACTTTGCAGTACAAAGTTTAAGTTTTTCTAGTAATAGGATTACAAAGTCGCATGTGAAAGTCCGATAGAATCAGAATCGATAACAAATATCTGGTAATAACAATTGTTGGTGCATCTGATGGTTAACGGTGGTACTGATGATCCATTATTGTCGAGTATGGCGGTTAGTAGTATGACTGATGGTGAAATAGTGGTTGGTAGCGGTGGCAAATGCGATGGTAGCGGCGATCCGATGATAGTAGTCGATGCGTGATCGGCAATGTATCGGTGGTTGGCGGCTAGCGGTCGCCGGCATGATGTAACGATAGAACCGGCGATGAATCGGCCGTGACCGGCGGCGATGGTCGGCGGTGGTCTAAGGATCTATGGTGGCGGCAACACGGCGGTCGGCGATGATGGCGATTAATCGGCCGTGGAAATATGCTTGGAGGTTCTTCAAGCTTTAGAGCTCTATCTTCTCTTTAGTTTTGGCTCTCCTCATGTGAAAAATGAGATGTTATTTATAGATTATGGGAGTGGCACCTCTGTAAATATAAGAAAAATTCAAACTACTCCATCGGACAGCTCAAAATGATTCATTCGATCATCTTATGTATTTTAAATATTTGAATGCTCAAATGAAGTCAGAATTATGAAATCTTAAGCTTGTTAGATCTGACTTGTCAAGACGCTCACTTTGACTATAAGCACTCCATATTTAGGGATTCAACTGATATCCCAACATTTTCAATGATATTTTAAGTGTTTGATCTAGGCTAGTCTCGACTTAGGTCAAATTATTTTCAATGTCAAGATTTGTGCTTCAACCAGTAGAGTTTTCAGTGACATCAATTATGATATATTGATTTAAATTGAATTAAGAAGGGTTAGTACTATAAGATTAGAGACTATCAGTCTTTATTATTCAATCTACATCCTAATTATGCTATCAATATCAACGATAGATATCTTGACCGTACTCTCACCTTAAAACATAAGCTTGATCAATACTACGACAGTGTTGTTTATATTACTATCAGCGACATGCATATAGAAATAACCACAACACCATAATATTTAAACCACAAAATGAACAAATTCATTTAGATCCACCATTCTCTCAAATAGGACAAACAATTCAACCTACTAAAGTAGATTATACGACTTTAACTCCACCACCTGACACCCTCTCATTAGACTTTGGCGAAAGTAGTTTATTAAATAAAACTTTTAATCAACCAAAACACCGAAGTTTTAATGAAACAAACAAAGGCTTAATTATTCAACCACGACGATCCATCGATACACGCAAAATATAATTCGCTAACAATCAATTATTAATACAAGGATATTATATCTCTCCTGAAAAACGTATTACTATACTTTTAGACACTGGTTCACATCTGTCACATATCGATACAACTTTAATTCCAACTAATCTATTAATTTCACGAACTGAACCATATATTTGTAGAGACTATCATGGCATAAACCATTCCTGTCCAACCGAAACAAATATTCTATTTGGGTTTTGGGATATCTTAAATAATCGTATTGATTTTCAACATACCTTTTTAACCGATGACATAGAAAAAGATAGAGTCCTTGTCGGGATAGATTTTTTACAATAATATACAATTAACTTTACTGTTACCACCATAAAAATTAATACCACCATATTTTCTCGTTACCATGGTCCACTTTCATAGTTATATTCAAATTGAAATCTATATTCCAACGTATGAACCTATCCTTGTACAAACCCTCTGTGATACATGCAGTGATATATGTGTCTGTAAACAATGGCTCTTGCCCTCTCATGTACCTCTTCACCATACCAATTTATTACTTGACACTTTTAATGGACTTCGTACCATTTCTAATTATTGGGCTGATCAATTTTTTTTCCTCAATAATGCCCTTATTAAAATACCCAAACTCTGGTGTCTTACCGAAAATGGTCCCGATTTTACTATTCGCCATTTTGCCGAAACCTTATTTTCCAAAACATTCTCCGAAAATCCTTACAGTTTTGGCACAAATATGAACCTATTGCTCAAATTATTCCTTTAAATCCTGCCTTAATTATTAGGGTTCGACCCATGAAGTATACAACCGATGATAAAATTGAATTTCAAAATCAACTCACTGAGTTACTACACTTACAACTCATCTCTCACAGCACTAGTCCACATAGTAGTCCTGCTTTTCTCGTATGTAATCATGCCGAACAAATTTGCAGAAAAGCCCGTATGGTCATCAATTATAAAAAACTTAATGATAATACTAAATTTGACGGTTACGTTTTACCCAATAAAGAAGTCTTAATAAACCAAATAAAAAACACTAAATGGTTTTCTAAGATGGATTGCAAATCCAATTTTTGGCAAATCAAAATGGGCTCTATCTGTTCATTCTATCGTTTGTCGGAGAGTTTAATTTTCTAACTTGTTTTTATGATTATTTGGCGGTTGTTGTTGTCTTTTCTAATTGTTTTTGTGTTCTATTTTCTTTTCTTGATGTCATCCTAATAAAAGCTTCCATGACTATATTGTACTTTATCTTATGGGTCCAGACCCCAAGTATTTTATCTTCTTGTGTAATATAAGATCCTATTATGAGGATTTTGAGATTTGACCTTGTTTACTCGGTTCATATCAAAGTCTTCTAAACTCTTTTCTCAGGAAGATACAGCAACACTTACCAAACTTCCACACCAGAATAAATGAGAGCACAAACTGTTTCCTACTCATGGCAAATCCAAAAATACACATAATAACATACCATATATTATTGCAAGTAGACAAAACGATCTTACAAAGCATCGAAACATAAAATAGAACTTACAGACATAGCCAAAGAGAAGTATTATTTAGTTAGACTGGCTATAATACATGTTACTTCTCTGAATATTAGCTAGGAGATTCACAAGGGGACTCTCAGGAAAACACAAAAGAAACAAAGTGAAGCTGGTTTTTTCTCTGCCCCGAATATTTCATCTTCCTTCTTATTTATAAACTTTCATCTGTTATCCTTTCGCCAATAATTTGCGTTGAGTGCGTCTTTTTGACTAAATGGAGTGAGTGCGTTGAATAATTATCGTAGAGTGCATCTTTTGACTCAAGCCGAGTGCTGTATAATTGTCCTTTGGGCTACTTTTGCTACTTTTTAAAGGCCGCTTTTATAATGGAGCGATAATGAACGCTTTTTTGTCTATTTCTTCTTTATTCTTCTTTAATCACTGTTAATAATTGTTCTACCTTTCTCATTAATTATTTTTTTCTTGTTCCAAATGTTCTAAAAAAATTTTGGAGTGTTTGTTTCTAATAATTACATCATGTAGTTGTCGTTTAATTTTTTTCTTTCTTTTTTTGACAACTTTGATCATGTTTTTTTATGATATATTACCCATTTTGATATAATACTGTGGATTCGCCAAGTTGGTGTTTTACTATAACTATAGATAAATAAGGTATTATGAATGATATACCCAAATATTAGGCCTATTTTCGGTTTCCATTAAGATCAAATAAGTCTTCATCCGTCTCTCGAGAATGTTTTCTCCATCACATACTTTGGATAAAGGGTTCTTACTGATTTGTACTAAAGATATGTGTCCTTCCGAATTTCTGGATAAGTTTGAATAATTTTATATACAAATTTCAATGTTAAACAAACTTGAAATATTTCGATGGCATAAAGAACCTTTGGTAATTGTTTAAGAGGAGATAAATCCTCTAGATAAATCATTAATTAATCGCTTCATATAATTCTTTTATAAGGTTAAAAAATACCATAAAATACAACATGATATTTCTGTATGAAAATATATTTTATGGTTAAATATAGTATCTTGGCCAATCATTGGCTATTTCTTCTATTGATTTTTCTTTTGCTTTTTTTTTAAGAATTTGGGCAAAAGTTCGATAAGTTGACTTGATATTTGTATCTTCTCATTGAGTTTTTATATCGTTTTTGTAATGTTGTCATGGACGGTAGTTGATCTTCATCTATTTCACCAAAGAGATATTTCTTAACATTTTGTAGTTCGTTCAATAAGTGATTACTATAGGTCACCAATTGATCTTAAATTTCTAGGGTTCATTTTGGGATGACCTCTTTAATTTTCTTGAGATTTATTGAGGACTTAATTAGATAAATTACTATATCATTCCATACTTACCCATTTTACCCTATGATTAAGTTTGATTAAGGTTAGATCCAATGAGTAGGGGTCTTATGGAATAATTTTGGGACATTTGCCCTAAGCGATTCCCTAAACCCCCTTTTCTCTCTTTAATCCCCTCTTAATTAAGGGTTAACTCATTAATCACCCCTCTAATCAATTTTCAAAAATTCTTAAAGTTCTAGAACTTAATTAATCTACCTTGGGTAGATGCTTAGGTGTTTAATAGCCTAGGTTCAATTAAAGAAATTAAAACCCCTTTCATAAGTGTGAAGGGGTGGTTTAGAAGTACTTAAGCTAAAACCCCATAGTTTAATTCAATTTTAATTGTGAGCCAAATGGCATTAGGTTTTTTCATTATTAGGTGCATTGAAAATTTAAATACCTTGTGGGTTTTATGTCATCTCATTAGCTCATAATTATTTAGTTAATTTTTCTAAGGTGGTGTAGGTAAGGGTTAATTAAGCCACTTAATTCATACCTTAACCTAATCAATGCTTAAAAATAGATTTAATTATTTTAAAATTAGAAAAAATAGAAAACACATGTGGGAATGGGTTAGGAATAGAAAACTCATCTCAGGTTTTCAAAATTAAATCAAACTTCAAACTAAACAAAAATCATTTAGAAATTCACTTTGATTTATTCTAAATTTTCTTATTCCTTAAGAATATCTTTAGAATTTAAGTAAAGAGAGTCTGTTCATATGCTTTCATTGCTTTGGATCTATCCCATCATGTTAAGTTGTATGTCAAGTGATTCATGCATTCATAATTTCATATTTCAAAATTTAAAAATGAAATTATTTACTTTATGTCAAAAGTGCATGTGTTGGCTAAAGTAAAATATGAGTGGCTATTATCACTACTAAATCCAAAATATTTTTAAAACTTATAAATGAAATACCAAATCTGAAAGTGTGCTACTTATAATTTTAATTATTAGTTTTCATGTGATAGATTATAAAGGTATGCTTAGCATAGGTTTCCTTTCTTTCTTATGTTGGCATAGTTTTGAGTAGGAGTTGGTAAATGTAGGGTTCATTTGAAAAGAACCCAACACTTACTTAATTCCATATCCTATTCATCCCTATGCTATCATTTAAGGAAGGTTACCTAGACTAACATACATAAATTGCATAAATAAAAATGAAACCATTAAACAATTTTTGCATTCTCCTTTTCCATCTCATTTCTTTTATACATGTGTTTGTATTTAAGAAAAAGTGGTATATTAGTCTGGACAACCCCAAGGTTGCGAGGCTTTAAGTAGCCCTAAGTAGGTTTTATACCTTACACCTCTGGTTAACAATGACCCTGTACTCACTTATGCCTTTTCTACTTTCAAATGTGTATGTGAAATTTTGAATAAGGAAAACCTTTTGTACTTAAGAAAAATCATACACATTCAACTTTTAAATTTTCTTAAATGAATTACTTAGCATGCATCATAAAGTGTGTTAATTACTTTCATTTGCATGTATATATATGCTTAGGGTCCATCCATATGCATGTTATATATGTTGGGAAAGATATGAAGCAATGTGTGTTATGCGAATTTTGATTCATTTTATTTAATCTTAAAATGCCTTTCTTTTTTGAATAGGTTTGTTTAGAGTTTATCTAAGCTTAGGATTAATTAAAAGATTTAATCAAAATATTCACCTAAATGAAATTAAAATATAAACTTACTCTAGAAATTACTTTAGATTAGGGAAGGAAAGAGAAGTTCTCTTCTCTTTCCCTCTCTTCATAACTTAGTAATTAATTATAAATTTCACTTAAACCAAATCAAAACATGAAATAAAATCAACCCAAAACACTTATACAATTTAAATGAAACCCTCCTCTAAGTTGAAAAAGTTCTTTACACTTAAAAAATTTTATCCTGAAGTCCTAATTAAGCATACAACACAAACCTTTAAAGCACACACATTAGCCTAAGTAACAACTTCTAGCTTTAGGTTAGGTCGGTGCATTATTTGATATTTATTTTATTTTGTGATGAATGTTTTAGATTGGATGTTAGGTTGTATGCTCGTAGAATGAATGGTAGGACGTGCTTAGTCTAATTATTCTTTTCTACAGGGGATTATGCTTAAGGGGCGCTATCATAAATAAAAATATAAATGCTTTTGCTTGGTGCTTATACCCTAAGCATAATCCATAGGCTAGGTGGACTTAGTCACTTATGTGTGGGGTGATAATTCTAATATACATGCTTGGGATTTGTGTGGTGTGATTTACTAACCTTTGTTTTGTAGGTGTGAGTTATATTTTCACTTTTCCTTTCCATGTAAAAATTTGTATAATTAGATTTTGAATGATTTGTTATGGGGGATTTGGATGAACATTGGCCATAAGATCTTATTTTATGCACCATGTGAAGCCTTGGAGCATCCACCTTCTAACCATCCAAGAAGAAAGAACCAAAAAAAGAAAGAAGAAAAGTAAAGAAGAAAGAAGAAAAGAAGAAAGAAGAAAGAAGGAAAGCTTGAAGACCCCCATAATAATGAATTCCTTTGCTTAATTGTAATTTAATTCATTTGTAATCTAGGTTGTATAAGGGTAGAGCTCAACTACCCACATTTGAGATTTTCGGGTTTGAACGGTGGTGCTCGACTACAAAACGATGATTTATTCTTTTTGCGCTAGTTTTATAAATTGATTGATGTTTGTTTAACTTGCGCATTAAGTGACATGCTTTTCCTAGTTTCTTCCTTGCTTTATGTATAGCCTGAATGAAGATTAGGCTCTTTAAGAAAAAATAAATCTTTTACGCAACTTAACAACTCAAAATAAAACTAAATAACTCATAACCTCAACTAAAGCTTAGGTTTAAATCAAGATAAAAGAATTAGAAACCCCTTAGCTGGATGAGCATTTCTTTATAATATCATGCAAAAATGCATCTTATTTCACACTTGATTGGAGGGCTTCCACCTTTACCAGAGAACCCGATTTGACTTTTAAGGGTCGTGGTGAAAACTCACCTCTTACATTCTCACTGATTTAGGCCAATAATCTGATTTCTCATGCATTAGTAATAAAAACCCTATTAGCTTGAGTCATAATAATTGTCCAAAATGAAAAATAAAATGAAATTTGAATTGCATTAGATTTAGGTCATTTGAAGCATTTCCCTTTACATGATCTAGTCTCTTTAGGGAGTGAGTTTAAGGACTTAGTCTCTTTCTAAATAGAAACAACCTAACTATCTTGCATTAAGCATAAAGACTTGCTTACTTGAATTTAAAATCGTAGGTGGAATTAGTTGGTAGCCACTCTCAGGAGGTTGTAAGTCCAAGCTGTCAGGTTTGTTCTCTCTTATGGAGGCAAACCAATTACCCATTTTTTGTCTTAGATTTAGGTTGTGCATCTGACCCTCGCCGAGGCTCCTTAGATTTAGGTTTTGAGGTTGCTTTTCTCTTTTGTGGGCCATAAGCATAATTCCTCATCTCTTAGATATTTCCTTAATCTTGTGTTAAGGAATCATAAGTCCTAAATTTCTAATGAAAAATGCAACTCAAATAAACTAAATCAATTTCAAAAACTTAAAGCCCAACTATAGGGTAGTTTGAGATGCTCACTAGGTTTCCTAGCATTGTGAGCATCTCCTACTTAACGAACCCGGTTTAAAATAAACCGCACTTTTCTTTTCATGTAAAGTAGGGAAGAATCACATATGCACCCATCGCCCAGGAGTCCTTATTGAGGTGATTGGTTCCATTAAAGGGTAGTGACTTCTGTCGTTCGAGATAGTATATTATTTCCTTAATGATGTATCCGATCACCTAAATAAGTAAATCTGTAGATCTATGTGGCATCTTACCAAGATGAATTTCTATAAAGGTGTCCTCTTTCTTTTCTCACCAACAAATTTGAAAGGTGACTCTTATAATAGGAATTTTTCTCCACACATCTCCACCCTTATCATCCAAACCTATCCAAGGAGAGATATTATACTTATATCTCACAGTCTCTTCCCATGTAATAAGCTCAATTTTAGTGCCAGAGAAAAGTGCGATACAACGACTAATTTACTATGTTAGCAAAAAAAACTCTCTGATAAAGAAAGTCATTATCTACTAGCAAATAAGTTGGCTTTGGCTTTAGTTTTCTCAGCATGAAAATTTCATCCATACTTCCTAGCTCACAACATCGGTGTTTATACCCATTTACCATTGAAGGCCATTCTACAAAAACTAGAGGCATCTGGAAGGTTAATCAAATGGTCCATATAATTATGAGAGAGTGATATTCATTTTCTACATAGGCTAGACATAAAGTCTCAAGTACCCGCAAAATTCATAGTTGACTGCACTGTCCCTACTACAAATGAGCTATCTGTTGACCTCATTTTTGGATGAGGTTAATTTGGCATTTGAGAGATCCTAATCTCATATAGGATTTTCTTAATTCAATGTTTAGGACACCTCACTTAGTGACCTAGAAAATCTTTTTGAGTTTATTCTAACCTATTTGATATAGGTAGAATCAATCCAAATTTTCAATTTGGATTAACTCAAATAAATCAAATTGAAATGAATCAAAAAAAACCCATTTCATTTGAATTTAAATTGATCACTTGAACTCATTTGAAATCATACCTAACCCACTTTAAGCTAAATGAGTTAAAATGAAATTAAATTTAAAATTAAATTAAATGGCTTAATTAAATCATAATGCAATTGATCATCAAATTACATTATGGTATTAAAAAAAATAAACCAAACAAATTCAAAAGGAAAAAGTTAATCTCAAATCCCTAAGAAAATTTAAATGCAATTAAATCTAATCTCAAATCTATTTTGAGATTAATTTGAGCATATCATACTTTAATTCAAACTAAGATGATAATATCATATTGCATGGAAATAATAAAAGCAAAATAAATAAAAAAGAGAATTTAAAAAATGGAAAATGGGAAGAAAGGAAAATGCCAATTTCCTTCTTTCAATTTTTCCTATCCTCATCCATACTACCTTCTAATAAAAGATGGCTGCCTTCAAGTGAAGGCAGGCAATCAAGCATAAAAAAGCCAACCAAGGAGAGAAGATAAGGAAAAAAAAAGGAGATAACATAAAAGTTTCGGCCATGAGGAAACAAGGACATACACACTCCCTCAAGCAAGCAAAGTTTTCCTAGACCATCCCACATCAAAACCGAAGCCAAAACAAAATCCCCCCTTCCCTTCAAGTGTTCTCAATCAATGGAACCATCAAAACAAAATTTTGAATCCAAAGCTTGGGCTAGTGATCAAACCAAAAGGAATTCTCCCAATTCCTTTGAAGCAAACTTTAGATTGAAGAATCGAAGCTACTTCAATTGATTCTAACCTTTTAGATCCCCTAAATCAAGGTACGCCATTATTGAACCCCCTTTTCTTCAAAGCTTTTGGCCATGGTCGTATCCCTACAAGGAGATGTCGCATGGATTGAAAGAGGATCTTTCAACGATCATGTATCACTTTACATCATCCAATTTGGTTAGGTATATCAAAAGATATTAACAAAATAAGTTGGACGGTCCACGGCTCCTGTAGGGTTTGAGGGAGACAAAATCTGGACCATTCGTTTCTTTTAAAAAGAAACAGACGGTCCAGATCTAGAATGTTAATCCTGATTAAATTCATTTAGGAATCACGAAAATGATCCGGACCGTCCGATCCGGACGGACGATCTGACGCCACAGATCAACCCAGCGTCTGATCCCGCAAAATCGCGGGATCACCGGGGACCGTCTGGAGATCGAACGGTCCAAAACTAATCCCGCTTATTTTAATGAAACCGCGTGGGACCCGTCACTTAAAAATCATTACAAATAGATTAATTAATTTAAATAAATTCAGAACAATTCAAAAAATTATATAAAATTAAAGAAAAATCATAAATTTAGGTTTAATGAGAGGAATCCATAGAAATTAAAATCCCCAATTTATATTGGGTTATTTTTCCTTAATTTAGGTTTAATGAAAAATAATTAAACCTTTATTACTCTTAAATTAATAATCCAATTAATTTGAAACTTTGGGAAAATGAAATTAAGATTAAAACACACCTTAGATAAAATTTTGAGAATTTAATTCGCTTGAATTCAAATGAAATTGAAATTTTATGTGAATTAAGCCTTAAATTAATTAAATTAATTCCCCTATAATAAAATATTATAAAATTTTAATCTAATAGTCTTAAATCAACATCATGAACATCAGAATAATAATTGAATTTAATTAAACCAATATGAACCTAATATGAACTTAATTAACTCAATTACATAATTAAAATAATTAAATAATTCAATTAAATAACCTGAATTTAATTAAACATAATAAATCAATCCGTTAATCAAAAATTATGAATAAACCTCATTGGAAAGGTATTTCAGTGAAGAATAAGTAAAAAATAAAATTTCTTAATGAATCTTAATAAATTAAGCATAATATAGGTTTTAATGAAATACTTAAAACCTTAATTACACCCTAACTACATCTCTAATTAAACTGAAACTTTAGGAACATAAAATTGGCATGTAAACCCACTTGTCTAATATTCAAACCAAATTGGTCTATAAATTTGGAATTCTAATTTCCAAATCTCTAGGTTAATATGAACTAAATAATAATTAAGAATAATCATTAATTCATTAAATCAACAAATAAATTGAACCAATCAAAACAAACATCAAAAAACTTAGGGTAATTCATTAAAACTTTCTAAGTCAGAGAATTTAATCAAATATCAAATTTTAAGAAAATCAATTCTTAATGAAAATCAAATATAATTAAAACAACTTAAGTTAAGTTTAATGAAATACTTCTCGTTAATGAATTTAAATAATGGACTTAAAACCTAGATTAATCAAATCAGATTGAGGAATTAATTTAAGTACTTTAGGTTGAGAATAATCCATGCATAACCCTAAGATATTAATTTATATCAATGGACTTAAAACTTAAGCTTATAACTCCATGATTTGAAATCAAACTTAAATCAAACTCCTTAAAATAACATAAGCTAAATTAAATGAAATATATATAACTTAATTTAAAATGAAATAAAATAAACAAATTAAATCAAATAAAATAATTCAAACAAATGAAATAAAATAAATCAAATGCAAACATAAATGAAATCAAAAGGATTAATTAAAATACTTAAGAATTTTAGTTAGACTTTGGAAACCTCATTAGATTTAGGATGTGGAATAAAGTGAGTTTCACCTAAAAAAGAAATTCATTCTTTTTCTCATTCTTGAAAACTTAAATACAACCTTAACCAAATAAAATGAACATAAAAAATAAGAATTAAATCATTAAATCATTTGAATTGAAACCAACCAATGGTAAAAATTAAACTAATTCAAATTTCAAACTTCAAAACTTAAACTTAAAGGCCTAGCAAAGACTTACCACACAAACCCCACTTCTACACACACTAGATTATTTAGGCCACGGACTCTAGATCTAGATCGCTGTGATTTTATTTTAATCTCTATGTATGTTATGTTTCACATGTCTCAGGTGGTGTATTGCTTTAGACTGGATGTATAGGCTTATTTGTTCGTTAGACTGGATGTTAGGGTATTCTTTCTAGATTTAACATTATTTTCTGCATGGGACTGTGTTAAAGGAATCGTTATAATAAATAAATTATAAAATTATTGTTTGCTAGCAGGTGCTAAAAATCCCTTAACATAGTCCATAAGATAGGTGGGCTTGGCAAACAACTAATGTTAAGCCCGTATATTTGTAAAATATAAACTGCCTGGTGTGTTGTGTGTATTTCCTAACATCTGTTTTGTAGGGCTTAGGATTTTTTTTTAAATTTTAAATGTAAATTTGAGCTTAGAATTAGGTTAGGATCTATGGGGTTTAGGATTTGTAGGAGCTGACCCAACTAGGAGATGGTGCAGTGGTCCCCTGTGGAGCCCGATGGATGTCCTTGAAGAAGGAGACCTTCCTGGAAAGAAGACCCATAGATCTAAACTTATAGTTCTGGGTCGGGTTGTATAAGGGTAGAACTCGGCTACCTATTTTTCTTTCTTCCGGTGTACAAAGAATACCCGGCTGCATTGGCCTTTTTTCTATATAATTTAATTTGGCTTGACTTATTTTGGGTGCGCAATAGAAACATCATGCTTTTCTTAGGTTTCTTTTTGTGCTATGTTTATATTGTGATGTATGCGTGGACGTAGGCTCATAGGATAAACTAAATTTTCTACCCAACTAAATCAACTGAAACATAAAAATAAATACAACTCATAATATTCACATAAAAGCCTAGGTATTAAAATAAGATAAAATATGTAGCAACCCCTTAGTTGGATGTCATGCATTATCATATTGTTTCACTCTTGATTAATGAAGGAATTCCATCTTTACTTAGGCTTGACCTTTGAGAGCCTATGATGGAAGTACACCTTCTTCTATTTTGATTTGGCCCATGATCTTTTTCTAATTGCATGCATTAGGCATAAATTATATCCTTATGACCTAAATGAATCCTGAGTTAAAAATTATTAAAATCTGAAAAATGTGCATTAATTATATGCATCTTCATAACCTACATGATCTTAGGGGTTAGGGAGTAAGTTTAGGTTCATAGATTTCTTTCTTAAAATTACAATAGCCCATCCATCTTGCATTCATATGACTTAGCCTCATGGTTTTAAAATGCACTTAAGTGGTGTTAGTTGGCAGCCTTCTCCAAGCAGGTTGTAAGTCCAGAAGAGTCAGGGATAGGTTATTTCTTTCAAGTGGAGTGAATGACCAATGAGTCCCAAGAATAGAACTAGGTCGAGCATCTGACATGTATTAGAAGCATCTGTAGACTAGGTTCTGAAGCATCCTCTTAGGAATAAGTCTTCAACCCTAGGCATTTCCTTGTCAAGAATCTAAGCCCTAGATTTCTAAGAAAATGATAACTTGAATTCTAAAATTAAATCTAAAATTTAAAGCCCAATCATAGGATACATGAAATGTCTACTGATCATCCCAATATCAATAGACATTTCCTACTCATTTCCATTTGACTCTTGAAAATAACTCTCTCTAATTTGGACCTCTCCCAATTGAATATCCAAATATCAATCCTTTGAAAGCTACCTTAGTAGTCTTTAGAAATAACTTATTTCTTTAATCGAGAGTATTCTTAGGAAGAGACCCTTCCTAAGATGTAATTAACTATAGAGGCTTGCCTTTATAGGGAACCATGATCCCAGAATAAAATTGACCATGTTCCACTTTTCCATGTAGTTCAAGGGAAAATACTCTGGTACAAGAAAGACTCATTAGCCTTAGGAGTTTTTTTATTGAAATGATTGAATCCATTATAGGAGAGCATGTTTATCTTTCGAGATAATATGTTTATTCCTTAATGTCATATTTGATCATCTAAATAAAATATTCTTAAACTCTATGTGGTGTCATTTCTTTTCTCTATTCTAGAGAAAAAAGAAAACCAACACTATCTAGTGCACCCATTTCATCTCCTCAATAGACCCTTTATGTTGATGGACCTTCAATAAATACCAGTGCTGGAGCAGGAAACTTTCTTATTTTCCCTCAACAGGATACCTTAGATTATGGACTTCGCTTAAAATTTCCTGCAACTAATAATGTGGCTGAATATGAGGATCTCATTATAGGGTTAAGACTTGCCATCGATTATGAAGCTCAAAACTTAATGATCTATACTAACTCTAAGCTTGTCGCCTCCTAGGTTGAGAGATACTTTAATGCTCATAATCCCCAGCTAGCACAATACCTTAGCTTAGTGAGGTCACTTCTTGCCCATATTAAGATACATCAAATCATTCACATACTTTGAGAGGAGAACACTCGAGCTGATGATCTCGTTAAGCTTGCTACCTCTACTACTGGAGATCTATTTAAGAGAAGGTGTGTTGAGGAAATATATTTTCCAAGTATCCAAGGGTCATGGGTAATACAAGTAAATAATGAGACGAAGGAACCTTCATGGATGGACCCCATCCTATCCTTTCTACAAGAAGGGACTCTTCCTGAAAACCCAACTACTGCAACTTATCACCGAAGATAAGTCACAAACTTTATTATTATTGAAGGTGAATTATACAAATAAGTATTTTTTGGCTATACCTTAAATGCCTCTCACCACCAGAGATTGATTATGCATTAAGAGAGGTTCACTTTGGAATATGTGGAGAACACCTAGGAGGAAGGGTGCTATCCCTTAAAATCATGAGGCAAGGGTTCTATTAGCTTATGATGAAGCAAGATTCCTTGGATTTCACAAAAAATATGCGAGTTTTTAGTTGCACTCTAACCTCTCTCATACACCACATATAGAGCTCTCATCCCTTCAAAGCCCATGACCTTTTACTCAATGGGGATTGATATTATGAGATATTTTTCAGTAGCATTAGGGCAACGAAAGTTTATCATTTTAGTTGTTGACTGCATCAATAAATGGGTGGAGACTGAACCACTCGCTAAAATCATGGAGGCAAATGCTAAACAATTTATTTGGAAGAATATAATATGCCTATTTGGTCTTCCTGCAAAGATCATCATCGACAATGAAACCCAATTTACTATAAAAGTCTTTACATATTTTTATAAAGATCTTCACATTCAGTTGCTGCACATGGCTGTAGCCCATCCTCAAACTAATAGACAGATTAAAGCTATAAATAGGAATATACTCAAAGGGTTAAAAATGCACATCGAGAAGGTTGGGGGGCAAATGGGTCGAGGAGCTCTCTAGTGTTCTTTGGGCTTACTGCACTACTTCGCGAACTCCGACTGGTGAGACACCATATAATTTATGTTTCGGTGTAGAGTCTATTATACTAGTAGATACTAAAATTCTAAGTCTAAGAGTTCAATCATTCAATCATAATAGCAATGAAGAAAAACTTTGATAAAACTTAGACCTACTTCCCGAAACTCGAGACATGGCCCAACTTCAGACTGCATCTTACCATCAAAGAGTAGCTCATCACATCAATAGAAGAGTGAAGCCCCGTCCCATCTCTATCGGTGATTTGGTCCTGTGAAGTCTTGAAGCTGCTGGAAAAGACCCTCAACATAATAAGCTCTCACCTCTTTGGGATGGCCCTTCTATGGTTACAGCTATGGTCAATCCAGGAACATTTAAGCTCAAAGATCCGGAGAGAAAAACTTTGCCTCGAACTTGAAACACGAAGAATCTCCAGAAGTATTATCAATTATTCTTACTGCATAAATAATGCAACCTTTATTTTGTCTCGTTTGTCATTTTCTCTTCAACTCATATCTTTGTTAAATTATCTTATGATAATAATGTATCACTAACCTTATCAAAATAATGAGTTTATGGCTTTTTCTTTCAAGCTTGTTGCATATAAATAATCTTCTTCATTTAATCCTCCCACTTGAAGAATGCATAACTCAAGTTGTGTCTCAGTCGGGGCATGATCAATCCCAAGGGAATTTTATTAGATATCTTTCATAGAGGTAATAAGTCAAGTAACGCTTTGACTAATACTTACGATAGGTCAAAAAGTCCTTAGTGGACATTCCATTGCCTCTTCCATACAGGTAAGATGACAAATAATATTTTGACTAATACCTAGGATAGGTCAAAAATCCTTGGTGGACTTCCCACGATCTCTTCTGTATAGGTTAGTGTCGTCGAATAATATTCCAACCAATCACCTCAGACAGGTAAAAAGAAAGAGCAAATTACCCAAAAATTTTAGTTTACTAATGTCATTGATAACTCTAATATGATGATATAAGAAAGATTTAAAATTCTAGATGCAAGAGAAAAAAATACATAGATAAAATGGAAAGAAATGCATCATCAAGTGATACTATGTGATATCAATATCCTCATCACCTCTGGAAGATGTTCCGTTAAACTCACTTTCAACCCCTTAATCTCCTGAATCTAGCGAAGGGTCTTAGATACTTGGCTGGGAGACAAATTCTTAGTACTAGCCCCAATTTTGTGATGTACTAAGCGAATTCCTTTTAGAAATCCTCGGATGAAGCCTTCCTCCATACATTGACGATCCAAGTCTTTCACTTCAACATCTAGAATATGATTACAAGTTTCTTGGATATGATCCTCGATAGCTTCATGGTAAGCTAGGGAGTTCATAAAGTCTTTCACTGCCTTCAAGGATATGACATTTGCTTTTGCTTCTGACATAATAAGCTCCTTCTCAGAAAGACGATCTTGTAATACTTTCTTCTCCAGTTCAAGAGCCTTCATCTCTACAATAAATATCTTGAGTCTTTCTCTTTCTAGCGAGTCTTTGGCCTCACCTCAGTCAGCTCATTATGAGTACACTCCACCTCTTGACACTAGATAGAAAGAGAAGTTGACATGTCAGCTCCTACATAGTTAGTTGATCCTCCAAACTCTTCTTTGGCCTTAGGCATCTTTTCATTTCGACTCTTGCAAGTTTTACCTTCACAAATTCAATATTCCACTCATCTAGAGTGACACCCAAATGAGCCATAAGCCCTAATATTTGGGTTACCTATAATCAAAAAATCATAAATATTATACAATGAAAAATGAAAGAAGAAAAGAAAGAGAAAGAGAAGATAACATACTAATTGCTCCTTGATGTCCAGTGCATACTTGCTTTAACACCTCTTCAAAAATATGCGACTTCGAGAGACGATTCCACCCATTATGAGTTGAGATAGCTAAACTCTCAAAGGCTAACTGGTGGATAACATCTTCTCCATAATTACATAATTACTCTAGCACATGTCTTCTTTTTCTTTAGAGAAGAAGCATTGTTGTCACCATGATTTTGTAACGGGCTTCTTGAAAGAATCTTGTAAATATGAGGAGACCTTTTATTATCTTTACTTGATCTCTTCAGTGGAAGAGCATGAAATTTCCCTGCATGAATGGAAAGGCCAACCTTGAACATTCTATCTTCAATTATATACTTGTCAATGTTACGTAACTTATGCTGCAATCTTCCTACATCAAAAATATTGAGAGCTGTTAGGATTTCATTCTCTTCAATCAGTAATGGATCTGAAAAGTCATTCAATCTTCCCCATCTCTCAGGGAGGCCCCACTTATTTTCACAAAAGAACTTGATGGATCCATTTGAAAATTCTATCCAATTTTTTATACCTCGATATGAAACACATTCCTGAGCATCACATGTGAACCTACACATTTTGCATAAGTACTTGATGTTCAAAGTTACACCACATTCTCTAAAGAAGAAGGTCAAACCAATGATGATCACTAAAGCTTGAAATGAAAATTGTGATAAGGCTACACTGCATATTTTAAAAATCTCAATCAATTCAGGAGCCAAAGAGAATCGAAGTCCTGCACAAAGAATCATCTCATAAATAGTAAGGTATCCTTGTGGAGGAAAATGTGCCTGATCAGACTTTTTGGAAACAAGAGCCACCAACTAATTTGGGAAATAAAATTTCCTATGGAGCACTATTAAACTGTTAGCTATGATAGTGGATGATATATCATCTGTAGCTGTCACACTATTAATTTTTTTCCCGCCATCATCTTGTGAAAATACATAATAAATATGAAACAAAAAAGAGGAGAGAAAGATAAAGGTCTGAGAACTATGTGAAGCAACTCACTTACCTCAATACTTGGGCATATCCTTTCCTGGCTTTGTTACAAATAGTTTTGGATAAAATTTTTCTCCTATGATTTGAATAAAAATATATGCATACATATGTGGTCACAAAAAAAGCTATTTCTCTCTAATGATACTCCGAAATTACCTGCTAGATTTTATGAGTGTTTTGAGGGATGGTTCCTAATTGACGCTTCCTCACTACCTTCATAGTTGTCAACTGCTGAGCCATCCATTGGAGTTTCAAGAAATTCAATTTCCTAAAAGAAAAAGTAGAAAATGCGGGCATTGGTCGCCTTTAAACCCAATTTTTTTGATGAGGACAGTTGATGCTTATGTCGAGGGAAAATCAGAGCCTCGCCGTATGAACCACGGGCCTTGATCACTTCAAAACCCGGTCGGTCCAGAGAGAATAGTTGACGCCTCTCTCGAGAGAAAACCAGAGCCTCGTCGTATGAACTACGGGCCTTGATCGCCCAAACTCGGTTGGTCCGATGAGGACACTTGACGCCTCTTTCAAGGAAAAACTGGAGCTTCACCGTATGAACTATGGATATTGATCGCCTCTAAACCCAATTAGTCTGACGAGGACAGTTGACGCCTCTCTCGAGGGAAAATTGGAGCATCGCCGTATGAACTACGGGTCTTGATTAACAAACCAAATAACCTTCCTTTTAGAAGAAGGTCAGAGCTTCGCTGACAAAAGAAAAAAAAAATTTATTACCCTTAACCCCTAAACTTCTGCTGGATAATTTCTCATCCAATGCAAAAGAATATTAGAGCATATGAGAAATTATGTCTTCTTACTTGACCCCAAGGGGAGGTTTTATAGATCCACAATAGGGGCAAAAATGGAATAAATTTTGAGAAGAAATTTGAAAATATTTAAATGGATTTTGAAATTTCTACACTCAGTTATATCTTTCCTTTTATAAAAATGAAAAAAAAGGAAAAAAATTAAGAAAAAATTGAAAAAAATAAAAAAAACCCAAAATTTTCGCTAACCAGCGAGCATTTGTGTACGCGGGCATGCGAAAGATAGTTGTGCACTGGCTGGATCGGACTCACATGCAGTTCAAATGAGTGAGCCCATGAGTAGCGTCCGCTGGCCCACTCCCACGTGAGCACCCTCGAGTGCCTGCACTCACCCATGACCCTGCACCCGCTTTCGTGATCATAGTCTTGTGCACATATGAAGATTTATTCTCTCAAACTATATGTGACACAAAGGTTAAAGAACCCACAAATTTTATTAACATTTAAGAAGTTATTATTTTTAATTATTTGACAGGTATTTTTGGATGATAGAGATAATGTCATTTAAAAATAGGGGGGCAATTGATGTCACTGAAAACTATACTAGCTGAAGCACAAATCTTGATATCGAAAGCAATTTGATCCTGAGTCGAGACTAGCCCAGATCAAACACTTAAAATATCATTAAAAACTTTGGGATATTAGTCGAATCCCAAAATATCTCATAAATATGTAGTATTTATAGTCAAATCGAGCGTCTTGACGAGCCGGATCTAATAAGCTGAAGATTTCATAATTCTAGCTTTATTTGAACATTTAAATATTTAAAATACATCAGATGATCAAATGAATCATTTTGAGTCGTTCGATGAAGTGATTTGGATTGTCTGTATTTATAGAGGTGCCACTATCATAATTTCTAAATAGCCCCTCATTCTTCACATGAGGGGAGCCGAAACTAATGAGAAGAGAGAGCTCTGAGGCATGAAGAACCTCCAAGCATAATCGTGCCACCAGTCGATGATCGCTGACCACCGCCGCCGGTCATCGCCGTCGACCACCGCTGGTCGCCGCCGTCAACCACCACCACCGGTCCTCGACACCGTCAACTACCATTGTCAGGCACCGCCGCCGACCACAATCGCTTATGACCTCCGCAGACTACCGTCGTCGGTCACTACCGCCGACCACCGTCGGCCAACACCATTGATCATTGTCATCGTCGGTCACCGCCATCGACCACCTTCATCGGTCACCGCCGACCACTGTCGCCGACGACCGCCGGCCATCGCTGCCGGCCACCACCACCGGTCATCGGGGGCGGTGGCGATGGCGGCGACGACGACTGGCGGCGAGGATTGGGTGCGTGGGCCACTTTTTCATTCGGTGTATTTGAAATTTGAAATCCAATTCCAAATACACGAAATTATTTTCTGTATTTAAAATACATTACATTATCTGGCAACACCACGGTGACGCGGCGTGTGATGCGGCGGCCACATCACTTTACATTGACCGGTGTATTTAGAATTCTCCCAAATTGGGCGAATTCCAAATACACGGAAATTAACCTTTCTAGTGTAGTTGAAATACATTACATTACACTGAAATTTTACTTTACTTGCAACCAAACGCTTGAAATGTTTAAAAGCGTGCATTTGGAATGCAATGCATTCCAAATGCACCCAGCCAAACAGCCCCTTAAAATGATGTTATTGTAGATCAACATTTCATGAAAATACTGTAGTTCTGTTGCATGCTATTTATATAGATCTATAAACGAATCAATGCACTAAATGAATCATTTGGATTAGCCTTCATTAATGCTTATTTAAATACGTTTAAACTAGTAATTAAACAAACATGAAATCTTTCTAAATCCTTAGTTGATGTTCATATATCGTTCAATTCATTTATTTTTGTTTATGAACAAACTTATTTATTATTTTACAAGTAACTTATTAAAAGCTTGTCATTAACTATGAAAGCTCAAGTATTATTTAATTAGAATTTAATTATATATAACTTAGCTTATTACTTATTTAATAGTAATTATTGTATATTTATTTATCAATCTAAGGCATTTCTTTTAATTCTATCATTTATTTTTGCTTTCTCTCCTCTCATTCCAATCTTTTGTGTTCTGCCACCTTAAATCCTCATAGACGCCTATGGTCATTTGCTTAGTGGAGAGTACAGTAAAAATTATTATTTATGTGAATGCACACTTATAATAGATGACATCATCTTCCAATTTTTGTTTTCTCAGCCCTCCTAAAATTGACATATTGTTGCCCTTCACATAAGTGTTATAAGTCAAGTTAAGTCCACAAGTCAAGTTCGACGGACTTCGGAGGTGATAGTGCGTAAATTGAGGCTCAAAATGCACTGGATGTCACTGAAAATGATTGAAATGACCTTCGATCAGAGAACAGACTCGTTGTCGCGTTCAGATCATCGAAATTGATCGCAATATAAATATTGCAAATCTGACGATCAATCGATTAAGCGCTCGAGCTATCAATGTGTCGACACGTATATCGGAATCGGGAAGCTGTGACGATAACCAAACGACCTCCGTTCATAAAACTGATTGCACCGTTAGCTTTAAAACATCAAAAAGTATCAAATGAGCATGTCTGCACTCAATTCAGACGAGTTTGTGCAAATGTCGAATGATTTGAAGTGACAGTGCGCAAATCGAGGTTGAAATGCACAGGACGTCACCAAAATCAACTCAAATGACATCTGAGAGATGAACGGGCTTCTCCATTGCATTCAGAATATAAATATTAGACGACTTGAAGATTAATTGATCAAGCGCTCGAGTCATCAACGCATCTGCACACATATCAAAATCAGGAGGTGCCGACGCAAGCCAAACAACCTCCATTCATGAAATTGATTACGTCGTTAGCTTCAAAATGTCAAAATATATCAAGTAAGACTGTTTGCACACAGTTCAGATGAGTTTGCACGAAAATTGAGTGGTTGAAAGCGGCGACAAACACTTTGAGCTGAAATTGACTCAATTTGACGCCGACTTGAACTAAACGGCCTCCAATCACGAAACGGACTGCACCGTTACATTCAGAATAATAGAATAACCTTAGATCCATTATTGGCGTAAAATTCACATTAAAGTCATTTAATCCATTTAAAAATAAACCTAACCTAAATCCCTCTCCAAGCAAACCCGAACTAGTTCTCCCTCTTCTAGAGCCAAGCCGTGCGCGAGATCCTCTTCACGTGTTGGGATCATTCCCCTTCAACGACGAGTCCTTCACACACGTCGACGACAACCGCTCCCTCTCTCTCCAACTGATCCACTCTCCTTAAATCAATAATCGCCTCTTCCTCCCTCATTCGGCTTTTCTTCCCAATCCAAAATTCTCCTCATAAATTGAAAAAAGGTAAAACCCTTTCTTTCTTTCTTCCTTCTTCCTTTTCTCCCTTCTTCTTCCTCTTTCCCTTCTTTCCTTTCCATCTTCTTCCATTTCTTTTTCCAAACCTAAATCCATAGATTTTTTTTTCCTTCCCCATTCTTCTTCTTTCTTCTTCATCTTCTTTCTTTCCCCCTCAAAAATCAAAACTAAAATTTCATCTTACATTTCCTCTCATTTCCCAATTCAAAAATTCCCTCATTTCCACAAAAATGAATTTCTCCACTTCATTTCTTCCATCTTTTATTCCAAAATCGATAATACCACCTTTTTTCCAAATCTGAATTTCGCCGCAACCGGGGAAGAACACCATCAAGAGGCGGGTCTTCTTTTGGTTTCCGATGTCACACTCCTTGCATTACCTCTCCAATTTCCACCTCATCGCAACCAGAGAAGCAACACCGTCATGTGACGGGTTCTTCTTTCGGCTTCCGACATCGTACTCCTTGCATTACACTTCAAATCCGTTTCTCCGCAACTAGGGAAGAATACCGTCATGAGGCAGGTTCTTCTCTTGGATTTCGGCATGCATAACCCTGTTTTCTTGCCGATCATTGCAATGCACAGAAAAACGAGTCAGAACATGTGGAATGTGTGAATATGAATATATATACATGCTTGTATTTCTTTGCAGGTTTGAAGACCTCGTCGTGCTCATGAGGGTGCGACGAGATGAAAAACTGGCTGCGATGTCGCAAGACACAGCTCACTACTCTCATGAGGGCGTATTGAGTAAGCCAACATCCATTAGATGTCCCTCCCCCTAGACTAAATGTTGCCGAAATTTTATCTAATTTCTAGACTTAGAAAAAAAAATGAAATGAATACACATTGCATTGCATTTCTCTTTTTGCAGGTTTCAAGACCCCACTAATGCCCATGTGGGCATAGCAGGTGTGAAGACGGCTATGGTGTCATAAGATAGCACTGCCCATGAGGCGTGAGAAAACCAAATACTCACGATCACGAGGGCATGATGGTAGAGATTGCCAAAATTGCGTCAAATCTTTTGACTTAGGAAAAATGGGAGAGTAAATTGAACTGGCTTAAGAACATTAAGTAAGAAAACCTACAGCTAAATTTAAACTAAAAGCATCAAACAAGAAAAAAAAAGGAAAGTAAAATGACATACAATAAACACAAAAGTAAAACAAAAAAAAGAAGAAGAGAGGAAAAGCATTTACAAAACCTATTTAAGCAAGTTGAAAACCTTCCCAAAGTGCGAATTAAAATTCATTCGCCTCTTTCTCGAGTACTCTAAACTCAAGCAAGCGCTCTCTCTTAGCCTTATTTATAGGGATTTATGAAGTAATGAGTGAGTTCTCTTTTTTTCTAAATTCCTCAAAATTAAATAAGCCTTAATTGAAATTTGGGGAGAATAATATTAAACTCAGAACAAGCTTGCAATAAACTTAAAGTCTATTAAATTTGATATGGAGTTAAGGATGAATCTAAATTGGGTTTAATAACTCTTATACGAATATGGAGGTGATTACTATGCTAGCTAATAAGCATAAGTAGGGCTAAAGCAATAAACTCTGAAATAGACATAACTTATCAAAACTGATGTAAATTGAACATTATTAATTGAAAGAATTACAAAAACTCAATAAGTAAACTAAGTGCAAGTAATATTTTAAACTACAATCTAAATCAAAATGCCTTCTTCGCCACTGGATTTGCAATTTTTTAAAGAATTATACAGAAAGTGACACTAAACTAAATGCTGCACGAATGAAGGAGCTTTCCTTCAACACAAAAATTAAGAAATTTCATTTTAAATTATGATTTTTAAAATCAACGAAATCACTTATTAGGTGAAATTATCTAAGCTATAAATACCCGTATGGACCCCGACACTATGTTGAATGCTTAAATTGAAGTATCTGAGGATGTTGTGCGGGTTGCTTCCTGGTTTAGTCTTGGGGTCGAGTTAACTAACAAAATCTAAAAACCTATAATAAGAGTTTCAAATCAGTGAAATATCTGAGAAACTGATTCTCTCATGTGATAGTAGATCTAATCCTCTATTAGCAGTTAAACAGAGTTGACAGGATTTAAAGCTCTTAAACATATTCAAATTAATCAATTTTCCAAATCAAATTAAGTAGCAATATGAAATTCTTAAATGAAACTCTATGATTAAAAATTTAAATCAAACACAATCCATTCACCTTCCGAAACTATTTGTTGGGGGCGGGGGGTGATAATTTAAGAAAACTCTAGCTCACAAAGGAGCCAATATCAAAACAAGTGTTCTGCTATGTTCACTCTCAATTAATCTCTTGCTAGTAAGGATGTGACCCGTTTACTGACCATTGCATAGGCCAAGAGGCTCCAGACACGTCATCATTCCTCCAACCATCAGGTTTAAGCTGAAATAATTTTAAATTCTAAAACTCCATATGTTGCTACTATACACTACGCATTAAGCGATCTAACGACTAGCCCTAATCGAAAGTTCTCTCTCACTTATTAAGAGAGGTAATAAACTATAGGGGCTTGTGCCTATAAGAAACCTGGAACCAGATCTAAAGTTTTCATCGAATGAGGACAAAATCTCTGGGTAATGTCTTATCTACTATTTCATCTGCCTTCTGAAAATTACACCGACACACTAAAATCAAACTCTCTTCAATTCAATATGAAGAAATAAAAAAGCTACTTTGTGTTACAAACATGTTTCTTTTTGAAAAACTCAAAAAACAGCTTTCTGACAGTCACCACACTATAATAACTCTGATTCTTAAAATAATTTTTTAACTACAAAATTTTTTGAAAAGTAGCCAAAAAAACAGGAGCTAAATGAAGTTGCTTTTCGAAAAAGCAAAATAGTCATAAAACTATCCAAAATATATTTTTAATATAAGCTCATTTCCCGTACTGTTTCTTATCCATTGAAGTATTTACTTTTTTTATATTTTTTTTAGTTTTTATTTTACATTCATTATCTGAAAAAGTTGCGACACTCTAATCCCCACAAAATTAGTCATAAAAAACTTTTTACTATCCAAATTAATGTTTCAAAACTAGCAACTTGTCACAAATATTTGAGACCTAACATTCTCACTTAATAATAGTTGTTTTGGTAGGAATTTGTTACAAAAGGAGATCATAAAGTGCTAGAGCAGCTTAATATTCTAATTACTAGTTAGTGATTGACATCGATTATAAAGGCCTAATATACAAATATTTTTGTTGCTTTTTTATTCATATGATTTGTAATTTTAAACATTATATAACTACAATCATTTTCGACTAATTCTCATTCAATGTAGTTCAATATTCAATTCACATAAGTGCAAAGTTATATTCCTCAATTATACATACATATATACACATACATACATATATACGTACGTACACACATACATACATACATACACACACACATACACACACACACACCCCCCATTATACGGGGGTATTTTATTGCCACAAAAATAAGGTTACAAGATCCTTAAAAGGGGTTACACTCCAGAACTACTGCTCAAAGAGCTACAATCAACCTAAGGAGAAAAACTCCAAGCTAAATACATCCAAAATCCAAAGAAAGCATTAAAACAATTAAAAGTAAAATAGTAACTCGAGCAAACCATTTGAATCCAATGAACGAATTAAGTCGAAGTAACTGAAGGAAGAGAGAGTCCATGACACTGCGAAGCAACCTACAAAAATAGAGCTAAACACCTGCAAGTTTTAAATCAAAAGAGAAGTTTGAGCCAGATAGTGCATAAAATGTAAATCAATGCGGATAATGAAATTGATAATGAAGAAGAGGGATAAAGAAGGCTCTCATTCACGTTGCGATGCAAATATGAGCATCCAAACTTTAGTCGGTTACATCAAATGCTACTACCAACCAAAATGAAGTGAATTCCTCAGCCATCCTAGCCAACAAACTCAGATAGAGCTATTGGTGATTTTCATTTGAGACATAATATATGGCCCGAAGGACAATAATCATCAATGAAGGTACCAATCAATGTTAGTGTATAGAATAATGCATAGCGTAGCTTCCAAAGATAAGGAATAAAAGACATCAAGGCAACAGACAATGCCCCAACAGAGTAAGATAAGAGAGCATCGAAAATGAAAGTTATCCAATTCCAACACAATCCAAATACTACTAACAGCCAGGCGCAATGGGATTAACAACAGGTGCCGAAAGAGCCACCAGATTGGGAGCCAAACAAAAATTCTGCAGAACAAACCGCAACCCCCAAGCCTAGTAGTCAAGAAAAAAACCAACAGATTCCAAATAAAAAAGACAAACAAGAATCAAAAGAAAATAACCGATCGTTAACAACAGAGAGCATCAACGGTAATGAACTAGATGGGGTGATATCCAATAAAACCATAAATGCAAATATAAGAGAATCCAAACACCAACAACCCATTTAAAATTCCATAAGGTCTAACAAGAGGCTCCACGGTTCAACCAAACAACCGCAATCCCCAATTAAAGGAACCAGCCAGTAAACAAATAAAGAACAATCAGAAACATCTAGCAGTGGACAGAAACCAGAAACATGAAAATAATTAAGGGGGTTGGACCGAAAGGTCCAAGCAATACAGCCAACAAGAGACATGCTTTATACTCAAATAGGGTAGCCCAAATCCCGATCGAGGTTAACTAGGCCTTTCAAATGATTAGGTAGAGTTAAGTTATCAAAGATAGCTCTATTGTTCCCTAGCACCTAAGTTTGCTGGTAGTCCGCATGCATTGCCTTCCCTCCAAACATGGGAGATCTTATAACCGAATTTAGAAAGGAGGGTTCGATATGCTTGAGCAAAAAACAAATCAGCATTACCAGATTGTAGAAGTTAAGAGGTCAATACAAAGCATCCACTTCAATCCAGATGTTAAAAAACCATGTTGAAGGCAAATCTCTGGGCATAGTACGACCATTAGTTCGATATGGAACAGAACAGGTTTGTAGAGGAAAAGCAAAAGCATAAAGAGCTTTACCAGTGTAGTTTCTAAAAATACCACCACAACCGTAACCATTACGGTGTATAGAGCCATCTGTATTAATTTTAATTAGATTGTTTTTGGGTTTAACCCAATAAACGACCTTTTCGTAATGACATATAGTTCGAATAGGTAGATGAAAACCTAATTTGGAAGCCACAATAATACAACCTTTGAAGTGCTTCTGCTTAATTATGTTGGCATTAAATAGCTCACTAATTTTGTATTTGATTCTAGCCATAATTTTTCTGTGATTCATAGCTATACCGTTATGTTTGGCTTCGTTTCTGGCCATCCATATAAACCAAATAATAATAATAGCAGTTGTAATTTTAATGTGACCTTTAAGGTTGTTTTTAAAATAAATATCAAGGAGTTGGTATATGGATAAAGAACCATTGAAAAGGTCATTGTTAAAAGATCATCATACCACGCCCACAAACACGCAATGGCCCCATTAACAAAAAGATGATTAACCTCTTCGATGTGAAAACAACAATAACATTTAGAGGGTAAGTGGAAGCCTTTGTTCCACATTAAGGAATCAACCGGGATAAAGTTCTTAAGAATACGCCAAACAAGAATGGAGTAAGTAGTAGGAATATTGTTATGCCATATTTTGTCATAGACATTAGAAACTTCAAAAGTTCTTTTATTATGCATCCAAACATTTTTTAAGTTGAAATCACCATTCACGTGAGAGTTTAAAGAGGATCGATCCTTGTTGGGTGAGGAGATCTAAATGAAATTAAGCTTATCTATTATAGAGGAGGGGATGTAATCAAGGAGTTTAGGCATATTCCACTTATTATTATGCCAGAATGAATTAACTCTAATGGTTTCAGTAGAATGAGAAGAAAGTAATTCCAATGGACCCGACCAATCCAGTTATCTTAAAAATAAGAGTTGCCTAATTGATGCCCCAAGTAATTTGGGACTACCTTCCATTTAATACTACATAATCTTCTCAAAGTCGGAGAGTCTCTAGAATTGTAGGAACAAGTAATAGGGTGCTTCCCTTGGCAATATTTAACATTCATGAAGTTAGCCCAAAGGTTATTATTGCATCTAAAGTTCCACCAAAGTTTGTATGAAAATGCAATGATTGTATCTTTAATAGTCTTACAGCCAAGATCGCCTTCCTCGAAGGAGCCACAGCATTTGTGCCAATTGGACCAATGCATTTTTTTTGGTAAGTGTTAGAGCCCCAAAAAAATTTATTTATAAGCCTCTCAATCGTTTGATGATAGAATTAGGTACAATAGATTGAATGAGATAAAGAGGTAAAGAATTTAGGGTGCTCTTAATCGTGGTCTACCAAAAGAGAAAGTTATATTCCCAAGAAGAAATACGATTAGAGATCTTTTGGATTATATCATCGAAATGATGTGACCTTTTATGTCCTTTGAAAAGAGGAGCACCAAGGTATTTAAGAGGCAACGATGTTGCTTAAAATTAGTGATTCTCTCGAATATGGTTAATCCTATTGATGGCAATTTTGGATGAAGGAATGAAGCAACATTTTGTCTTGTTAAGAAATAATCCACTTTCCCTTCCAAAATTCTTAAGTAAGTTCAAGATTGTTTTTATATGTGGGATAGAAGCATTGCAAAAGATGATAAAGTCATCTGCAAAACTAAGATGAGAAACGGGAATACCACCATGAGTTTTATAACGCAAGTTAGGTTTATAAAAGAAAATATCATTCAAACACCTGGATAGGTAGTCAACAAAGAATGATAAAAGAGTAGGAGAAAGAGGGTCTCCTTGTCTCAAGCCATGGATAGATGTGAAAACGGTCGACTCACTATTGATGATCACGAAAACCAAGCATTCGTGGCACAATTTTAATAAGAGAATAATAGCTTGAGAACCCAAATAGGGAGAATCTTAAATAAAAGTCCCAAGATAGATTGTCAAAAGCTTTAGATATATCAAGTTTGAAGATAATGTTTCCACCTCGTGGGAACGCCGATGTCATGAATTAATTCTTGGGCAAGGAGGATGTTATCGAAATAGCTCTACCTTTCATAACCGATTGATTAGAGAGATAATATTGGGAAAGGGCCTAATTCGTTAGAGATTAGTTTAGCAATTAATTTATTGAAAAGGTGCAAAGATGATAGGTCTAAAATCACCGATTCCGGGTTTGAATTTTAGGGATAAGAATGATGGAGGTACTAGAGAAGGCTCTAGGAAGGGGTTTCCTCAAAAAATCAATAACCGCATCAATCAAATCGTTTTAATAGTGGACCAACAATGTTGGAAGAAATGGGTAGTAAACCCATCGTGCCGATAGAGTCCGGCGTTCATGCTATTGGTGGTATCACCAATCTCGTGACTGGGGCAATGTGAGTAAATTGTTTTGATCGAGGTGATCAAAGAGGGAATCAAATGAGGATTGGAGATATCAATTAGTTGGGTTGGTATTAAGTAAATTTTAAAATGGTTACCCGAAGTCTTGTAAATCTTTCTTTGTCGGTGATCCAACGCCATTGTCATTTTAATTTTTTTAATAGAGTTTAGAACTTTTCTTTTTTGAAAAGTGAAAATATTTTGTATTTACTAGTATTTGTTTACTAGCGACTTTTTGGCCAATAAGTTTCTTCCATATTTTGAAATTTAATCTTATCCCTAGCTTCCTTAAGTTGGTCATGTTTGCTGAGTCCGTGATGACTGCTTCTTCAAGAGAGCAAACCAAATTCTCCATACTTTTAAATTAGCAAAATGTTTTAAAATGATGTTTGTTCCACCAATTTAGAATTTGTTTGAGTCGTTTAAGTTTGAGCCAAAAACGGATCATACCTTTAACGGAGTTGTCAGGGTGAATGGGAGCCATCCAGTTCATAGAGACAACATTCAAGAAGTCATTATGTTGCATCCACATGTTTTGAAATCTAAAGGGGGAAGGAGACTGTCTAAGAGTGGGGTTCATAACATACATGGGATTGGTATGACAACTAGCTGTAACACATGCTTAAGTGCACTGTAAAATTTGATTATTATATTAATTTAAAAAATTATTGTTATTTTAAATTTATTATTATAAACTTTTAGCCGTTATTTTTTAGTAAGAAATCTTTCTAAAATTGGCTGATGACATCGTTATTAAATTTTTGGTCTCCATGAAGTTCAAATTCATTAAATTTAATGTGAGATTAGTATAATGTTAAATTTAATTGAATTTTATGTAATATATCTTCTCAAAATAAATTTAATAATTTTAAGATCAATTCAATTAAAAGTTAAGTTGAATATTGACATTAATTTTTTTTTTTTTTTGATGAGGAAGATATTAAGATCTCTAAAAATTTAATTCGGCTCACTTAAAATTAATGCTCTCTATTCTTACAATTTCCTTCCATCAAGCCAGAAATTTATTTTTTAGTGAGGGCATAAATGACAATTTTAAAATATTTATAATCATATTTTACTCCCAACATTCAATTATTATTGACGGTTTTATTAATTTTTTTTTCAAAATTTTAACATAAAAATTATAAATATATGCAAAGAAATAAATATAAAAAAGAGAGTTCTCTTTTTTTTTATTAGTCATTAGATATAATTGACTTTGACTTTAAATATTTCAAGTCAATAATTGATTATTTATAAATTCCATATTAAATCATTATCTATATATATATATATATATATATATATATATATATATATATATATATATATATATATATTGACGGTTTTATTAAATTTTTTATGAAAATTTAAACATAAAAAATTATAATATATGCAAACAAATAAATATAAAAAAGAGAGTTCTCTTTTTCTTTATTAGTCATTATACATAATTGACTTTGACTTTAAATATTTCAAGTCAATAATTGATTATTTATAAATTCCATATTAAATCATTATATATATATATATATATATATATATATATATATATATATATATATATATATATATATATATATATATATATATCATAATCATGCAACTTTATAAAATTTAAATATAAGAATATTAACATTGATTAAAACTTTTTATTCTATTTTCAAATCAATATAAGTATTATCATTGAATGTTTTTTTATAAATTTTTTTATTATTCAGTAGCTACAAAGGTAAAAAAAATCCAAAATATTTAATAATTTTTTAATAATTTTCAATTAAATTTATACTTAGCTATTTTAAATCAACTAAAATATTAAAATATAATAAAAATTGCATTTCACGATGGGAAGTAGGTGGGGTCTAACAGGAGCACGGCGGGCAGGTAGGGCTTAGAGGGGCAAGGTGGGCAACATTTGCTTATGGAATCTAGAGTTAGGGTTCACGAGGCTAAAATTTTAAATTAGGCCTAATTAAAGAATTAATTAACAAATTAGGCATGAAAAAAAATAAAAATAAAATAATTCGTCAGCCGTTGAGCGGTCGGTACATGCTGCGGCCGACCGCTCGTCGTTAATTTGGACAACCGACGCTCCCCTTCACGGATCAATTTTATTTTTTGCTCGGCTCGGCTGCTACAAAAATTCTTTCCACCGTCCGTTTTGCATCACCCTAGCGCACCGCCGGCCAAGGAGGAGACCGTCGCCGGCCAAAGAGGGCGTCGCCACCGGAGACCGCATATTTCGTAATTTGTCGGCCAGTTTAGGTATTTTTTACCCTAAATGCTAAATTTATGGTAGATCTCGTTATGTATGGCTTTATGTTGTATGATTTGCATATTCAGTTGTATTGTTAGGCTAGATTGAGTTATAATACTTTTGTTTGACTAGATTTGTGTATTTTGTGAATGCATGAGTTTAGGGTTTATGTTAGTATTTTTTTTATTATTTAGAGGTTACATATGATTTTATTTTGTATGATTTGCTTATGTAGTTGTATTGTTAGGCGAGATTGAGTTATAATAATTTTGTTTGATTAGATTTGTGTATTTTGTGAATGCATATATTTTTTCTTTGTGTATTTTGTGATTTTTAATTTTTTGCTTCGTTATTGTGATGTCTAGGGCATTCTTGGTTTCAACTTGCCGAGTTGTTGTTGTTGTTGTTGTTGTTGTTATTGTTGTTGTTCTTGGTGTTTTCCAATTTCATCACAAAGTATTCCACTCCGAGCCTTGGATGTTGGATTATTAGTCATTAGATATAATTGACTTTGACTTTAAATATTTCAAGTCAATAATTGATTATTTATAAATTCCATATTAAATCATTATATATATATATATATATATATATATATATATATATATATATATATATATATATATATATATATATATATATATATATATATATATATATATCATAATCATGCAACTTTATAAAATTTAAATATAAGAATATTAACATTGATTAAAACTTTTTATTTTATTTTCAAATCAATATAAGTATTATTATTGAAATTTTTTTATATATTTTTTTATTTTTCAGTAGCTACAAAGGTAAAAAATCCAAAATTTTAATAAGTTTTCAATTAAATTTATACTTAGCTATTTTAAATCAACTAAAATATTAAAAGATAATAAAAATTGCATTTCACGATGGGAAGTAGGTGGGGTCTAAGAGGAGCACGGCGAGCAGGTAGGGTTTGGGAGGGGCAAGGTGGGCAACATTTGCTTATGAAATCTGGAGTTAGGGTTCGCGAGGCAAAAATTTTAAATTAGGTCTAATTATAGTATTAATTAACAAATTAAGCACAAAAAAAATAAAAGTAAATAGGCAATGTATTGAACGGCGATTAACTGGACCACGTCGGAGTCCCGCATTCTTAATTTGGCAAACCTTCACGATTCAGATCAGCTTTTATTTTTTTTGGCTACCGCTCCAAAATTCTTTCCACTGTCGGTTTTGCATCACCCTAGTGCACCGCCAGCCAAGGAGGAGACCGTCGCCGGCCAAGGAGGGCGTCGCCACCGGAGACCGCATATTTCGTAGTTTGTTCACCAGTTTAGGTGTTTTTTACCCTAAATGCTAAATTCATGGTAAATCTCGTTATGTATGGCTTTATGTTGTATGATTTGCTTATTTAGTTGTATTGTTAGACTAGATTGAGTTATAATACTTTTGTTTGACTAGATTTGTGTATTTTGTGAATGCATGAGTTTAGGGTTTATGTTAGTATTTTTTTTTTATTTAGAGATTATATATGATTTTATTTTGTATGATTCGCTTATGTAGTTGTATTGTTAGGCTAGATTGAGTTATAATAATTTTGTTTGATTGATTTGTGTATTTTGTGAATGCATATATCCTTGCTTTGTGTATTTTATGATTTTTAATTTTTTGCTTCGTTATTGTGATGTCTAGGGCTTTCTTAGTTTCAGCTTGCCGAGTTTTTTGTTGTTGTTGTTGTTGTTCTTGGTGTTTTCCAATTTCATCACGGTGCATGGCATATTCCATTCCAAGCCTTGGATGTTGGATTATTCATGTTTCTAAATCTGTTCTATGGTATCTTCACTTTTATATAAGTGTTTCCCTCTAATCTGGTTATGTATTGGGGCATTTACATGCATAGCACACAATTCTTATATAGTTACATATCTAACACCCCAATCTTTGATACTACATGAAAATTAATACAATAATTCTTTTTTAAAATGAAATGCACCTTTTCAAGCATAGGAAAAGTGCTATAGTTATAAATATTAAACTTCAGGTGTTAGATATCTATATGCATAAGAATTATGTGCTATGTACGTAAATCTTTCTTTTTGTATGGGACATTTACATACATATCACACACTTATATATTTACATATCTAAATCCTAAACTTTAATATTTACATAAATAAGACCGAAATCTTTAATATTACATCAAAAATAGATATTTTTATTTTGTTTTGACTATGTTTCAATTTGAAATAAAAATATTGGTGGATTGTTGTTTTTAAAAACTCTCAAAAGAACTTCTAGTTATTTCTGAGTGTTTTTATAAATAATGTGATTTGTTTTAAAAAAATAAAAGCATAAAACATAATTGATGCCAAACAAGCTATTGAGTCACATGATGTTATTAATAACAATTGTTTGTCATGAAAGATTTTTTTAAATATGAAATAACCTTTTGTGACTGACAAGTTGTCATTTTGTAACAATTTTAACGAGTCACAACATGTCAAAGTTGTTACTGTATAGATGTTAGGCCATCATCCATGAATCAACCTTTAATGAGTTTTTATGAGATCTTTAAGCTTAAGATGTGTGCGTGTACTTTTATTTTGCATTTGAATTCGATCAGTATTTTGGTTGTATCATTTTGGTTGTAGTCAATAGTAACTTCCTAGTGACAAAAAGTAGGCATAACTTACTTCGAAATAGTGTGTTAATATACTTTGATTGTGTGTTCTTATATTATGTTAGGCTAGATTGAGTTACAATACATTGGAATTGATTAGATTTGTTTATATGATTCACTTATTTAGATGTTATAATTAGGATATGAGGTTAAGTTGTGAAAAAATAGTGATTTGAGGTTTGCAAAATAAATTTGTTGAGTTTGCAAAATAATTTTGTAAATGCATATGATTTTGGGTTTACGTTAGGATTTTTATTATTATTTTGAGGTTATAATTACTCTTATTGTATATGTAAGTTAAGTTGTGAAGAGATATTGATACGAGGTTTACAAAATAAAATTTTTAAGTTCACAGAGTAATTCCAAGTGAAATGCAAAAGTGTACTATATCCTGAATTGAATTTTTTCTTTGATCAGGTGAGATAAAGGATTCTTGGTGTTTGGGATTATTGTTAGTTAAAAATGAGTTCAGATACTGTATGTATAGTTCTGTATTATGGCGTCAAACTCAATGTAAATGATGATTTCATTCTGATTTATATTGGTGAGAAAAATCGTCCAATCCAGATCCCACAACAGATTAACTTGATGGAGTTACATAAGCGAATTATGAGGTCATTGAAGTTAGATCCAACAAAGTCTTGTGTTGATCTTATAGGCCATTTTCCTATTGGTACTGGATTTATTGCTACTTATATTATTGATGATAAAGTCTATGAATCTGTAATCAACGCATCATGCGTATAGCCTATTGTAATTTATGTTAAAGTTAAGGAATTGCATTATGAGGAAAGAGAGGTTGAAAATACAAAGGGTTGTTAGAGAGCTCTAATCAGTACTGAGTACATCACACCAGCTTCTCAACTAACTGCTCAAGTGGAAGTGTATGGGTCTGCACCTACAGAAGCTACTTATTTTGCTGGGACAAGTTCTAATATTCTTTCAAAAAAACATAGGTGATTTAGGAGCCATATGGACTTCAGATCCGTTCACGTGTTGCAGATGTATGCTTATGTGGTGATGAGATATGGCTGGCTAGAGTATCATTGATTAGCTGAAAATGATTTGAGTGGCACCTGCCCGGTCGTGTGCTCAGGCAATTCGGCCTTCCACCTATGATTGATGTAGCACCAATAGATTCTGCTTTCGTGCGAGTGGATGGTCGAGGGAAAGCCGATATGGATTAGATCGATTACCACCAAACATACATTGCATAGTGGGAGAGCAGACGTGATTTAGTTGTGGTGGTAGACTCTTCCCAGTAGGTGGGGAGGGGAGCCAACCATTAATTGATACATGAGATGGTATCGGTCTTGGGCTTCACTCTACATGCTGAAGGCACCTATAATTCCCCTAAACACTTATTACTCTCGAGCACCTGGAGACCGAATTATGGTAAGCCCTCATTTGATCACTACAAATATAGTTGTCTTTACTGATTCGATCATAACTAAAGTTCTTTCGACGCATCGTGAGCACATCCTGAATACCAATGACATATTCCAATGATATTTTGGGAAGGATGAGGATACAGATTTTCAGCAATCAGTCAACCAATATGATGGGTTGTGCTAGGAGCTGAGGCGCAACATGCATATCTCTGACAGTCGGTATAGGGACACTGACATTCCAGTTATTTCATCGTCAGTGCAGCCAGATGGGCCGGCGATGGATGTTGGTCTATCATCTCCACCAGTGGTCGGACTCTCTATATATACATTCACACAGCCGCCTTAGTATTATGCCAGGAAGCTATGTGACACGATAATTCGTGGCTTCCCCTCCTACATAATGGTCATTCTATATGACACGCCCGTATGGAGTGTACTATGGTTTCTCGCTCCCTATGCAGTTTTCAACCGATGTACCTAGTGCTACACACCTGGGTTACTCGTAACAACCCTCCAAGTAGGTTGAAGAAGAGGAGCAGCATCAGGAACATCATCTACGAGACCGACCACGATGACCAGCGATTCCGCCGCGTAGGCATTGTCAGATAGTTGTTTGCACTATTATCTTTTTTTGATATTTGATGTCATTTTGTGGTATTTGTACCTCTTTTATTGTAGTAAAGCATTTTGATGAAGTATTTTCTTCTTTGGATTAGCTTACTTCAAAAATCAGCTTTAAATTCATATATTTTTTGTACTACTTTTTTGTACAACTTCAAGTATTTACAAGAGGTTGTACCTTGATGTATGTTGTTTAGTGATGATATTCCCTTTGTTAATAAGATTAGAGAGAGAGATTGTTTGTGTTGTGAGCTTAGTTTGAGTTGGCTTGTTATCCTTATTTGAAAATGGTTGCATTCCTACTACTAGCACATTGATTTTTCTTATGTAAATGTAATTAATTTGAGAAATTATCTCCAAACAATAAGAGTAATGAGATATAAGCACATATTCATATGTCATGTCTCTTAAAAGTTTGTTAATTGCACCTCATTAAGAGTGTTTCTTTAGAGCGAGTTATTTCAAAATTTCCTAATTGTTCATTTTGCATAAACTGCTGCATACCGAGCCATAAACGTAATCTTTGGTCAATATGAAAGTCATGAGGAGTTTCGTTAAGACTCCAACGATAATAAGCTCTCTCGATTGTGACACCAGATGAGTCTAATACGGGCAATGGTTCAATATTTCAGTCGATCGCAGCTTTAAGATATTCAAAAGTGTGTATCGCCACAATCGTAATTTTTTATCAACATTAAAGTTGTGAGAATTTTGTTATAATTCCAACGATATCAAGCTCACTCTATTCTGACACCAGATGAGTCTGATACGGGCAAAATAAGCCGCTTCAAAATTTGTCAAGATCTCGGTTTTGCACATTAAAAACGATGCGACAGGCCACAACCGTAATTTTTGAACAACATAAAAGTTGTGAAAAATTTTGTTATGATTCCAACAACACTAAACTCACACAATTCTGGTACCGGATGAGTCCGATACGGATAAAATAAGGGGCTACTCCAATATTTCAAGTTAACACCGCAGTTTTTTGTGCGCATTTAAAAAACCTGTTGCTTATCGGGCCACAATCTTAATTTTTGGTCAACATGAGAGTCTTTGAGAATTTTGTTATAATTCTAACAATACCAAGCTCACTCGATTCTAACACCGGATGAGTCTGATACGGGCAAAATACAGGAACTGCTCCAATATTTCAAGTCGGCAACATATTCTTTCCGCACATTTACGAAAACTGCTGTGTACCGGGCCGCAATCTCAATTTTGGCCGCATGAAAGTTGTGGAGAGTTTCGTTACAATTCCAATGATACCAAACACACTTGATTCCGACACCGGATGAGCCTGATAAGGGCAAAATATTGAAGCTACCCAAAGTTTTAAAAAAAAATTAAGCCGACGGCGATTGGCCGACGTTACGCGTGCCGCCGCCGCTTATCATGATTGGGCCTATTTTGCTAAATTTTTTTTGTCGTGCCTAATTTGCTAATTAAGGTTATAATTAGGCCTAATTTAAAAATTTAGCGGGGTTTGGGATGGGCATGATGGGCAACACGTGCTTACGGTATTTGAAGACTTACGCTTTGATAAACTGAAAAAAAAAAAAGAGGAATGCTCAAGTCATTGGCAAGATAATTTGGGAAAGGCTCCTAATGCCCTCAGTGTAGCTCCGCCCCTGCCTTCCATTATATTTACCTTAATAAATAATACTTGGGGAAGTGAGATGATGAGGCTTGCATTTTTATTGGGACTTTATTAGATTAGGATGAGAGCATCATATGTTTAAAAATAAATAAAAAATAACAACAAATTTTTTAATATTTTGATAGTGCTAAGATATCCTATTATAAGTGATCCCTGATCGTAGGTTTTTTTATTTTTTTATTTTTAACAAATTTTTGTATTTTGGAGGTGAAGGATGCTTAAAATCTTTGTTTAGACCGTTAGCAAAGATAATTAAAATTTTAAAATTTAATCTCATCAACAATAAAGCAATCATTACTCTTCATAATGACAAATGTTTATGTAACCTTGCTTTTTCTATTCCCAACTGGGACCTGAATGGTTTCTGCTCTGCTACTATCTTTTTTGTCTTGGGAATTTTTCTGAATGCATTCTTATGAGACACGATCATGTCTTGGTTTTTGCCTTGGTAGCACTGGGCTCCTTTACTCTTGGTTATCTCAGTACTCTTGTATTTCGATTCTCATATTAATTATTTGGCCTACTCCCAGTTTTTCTAACTGGACCGCCAACTTAGTGCTTACTCTTTGGAATATAATCTCTATTATTAAAGGGTGGTATTATGAACTGTTGCTATCTTTTCCTGTTTATGATTTATTTCCCTGGCTTTTGCTGACATGCTTATTGGCTATTTCTTGGGTCGTCTGCTTTTCCTTACCTTCATGTTCTGCAAACTATTGAATTGTATCTAATATGGGGACTGCACAAACCTGAATACATTATACTGATTGGGCACTTTTTCTGGACCTTACATCTACCCCTAAGCTATACTTCTGGCCCGACTGATTTATTTATTTACCTTACAATCGGGATGGTGTCTTTTAAAGACCCATTGACTTGCTTCATCGGATTTCGAAGCTAATTCTCCGCTTTTCCGTGGGATGGTTTCTTTTCAAACTATTGCATATGCATAAATATGATTTTGTTTAGGTTTGCGTGTAATAAAGCTCACATGATTATCAACAATTGGGTACTCCCTCCTCACGTGTTTGTTACATGATGGCTGTGATGTTCTCACACCTTTTGGTTCTAGTAGCTCTTGTGATGTAACCCCTAAGTTTGGATGCTCATGCACACCGCTAACATGGTGTGATTGAGCCTTTTCTCCACATACTATATTGTTTCCTTCTACCTTTTGTTTGTATTACAATGTTCTAATCTCTCACTATCACTTTGAAGGTGTTTCTCCTTTTATCTTGCGTGCTCCATATTACCAAGACCTATTACAACCATCGAGCATTGGACTTATCTCTTCTTTAGCTTATTATGTTAATCATCTTGTATCTTTTGTTTGCATTATGCTTTTCTTTTGCTCTTGGATGTACTTAGTTGGGATTTAATCCTTAGTGATTGTAGCTCTTGAGCGAGTTTGAGTTTATCCCCTTTAAGGACCTTGTAACCTTTTTTTTTTGTGGCAATAAAATACCCCCGTATAATGGGGTTTCCCAAAAAAAAAAAAATGTTTCAAGTAAATTGATGCAAAAATATAAAAAATTAGACAATACTAGACACTACTTACTCCAATCCTGCTCTATGTAGACACATAAATTAGACAATATCATGCACAACTTACAATCCTGCTCTATGTAGACACATAGTTAGATGCTATAACCTGATCAGACTTATCATACACTATCATTTACTTTATTAATACATGTGTCACCACCTAACCCAAAATTTTAAGCTACTCAAGCATGCTTGATACTTTCTCAAAGGGATAAATATTACATCATCTTTAGGTGACGGTCACTTCACCTTCATGGCTTATAAAACTCAAAGATATTACAATAATTATTAAAAACTAGATTGTATATTATAGAGATTTATAAATAAGAATCTTTAAAAAAATCAACGAGTGTTGGGTAGAAAATGAAAACATTTTTTGCCAACACGAGTATTAACAAAGTCATTCGCACCGGTTGAGCTTTGATGTGTAGCACCTCTGCGCTGTAGATATAGCACTTTGATGCTAGAACAAGAGATCTTCATTTCATAGATAGAAAAAGCAGTGCCACGGAGTCAGAAGGATAGCGCTACGACTTTGGGATCCATAAATTTGCACCTAGAAAATGGAGAATCTAGTGCCTTGGTGTTGTAGGAGGTAGCACTTCGCTGCTAGGACTAGGACATCAAGGCAGAATGATAGAGAGGTCAGGGCTTCAATGTTGCAGTAGCATCATCACGATGCTCGAACCCATGTAGAAAAGCTTGGAGGATAGAGATGCTAGCACTTAGGCGCTTAGGTTGCAGCATTACAAGTCGGGAAACTTCTTAATTAGGCAATTTTTTGATAATTTTTTTGAACTTTTCCAAGTTCTCTTGTGTGCGAGAGTAAAGTGGAGTGCCATAGAGTGATTGAAGTGTGGAGAGATTTTAGATAAGTGTAATCTATATAGTTCTTATTGCTTTTATTCATAGTGGATTTCTTGGTGGTGTGACTTTGTGATTTTTTTTTCAGCTTTCAAGTTTTCCCATGTAAATTTGGAGTTCCTTTGTGTGATTGCTTTTATTTTGATTTTATTTTTCCGTGTACGCTCTGAAACACTAGAACTTATTTTCCACATATACAACACTTTCATCATCAAGTGACATTCAAACAATATTGTGTTAATTTTTTTTATCTACTTTCTAATAAACTCCTTTATTATATTTAATTTTTATAATATTAATATTATTTGCATGAAAACACTTCTTTTAACTCCACCCGCGTAGATGGATAACTTTCAAAATAATTTTGTCATGATTTATCAACAATTATGAAATATTAATTTGACACGATAGTCATTGACAATGACCCCCCTAATATATCAAATCATTCACATTTAAATAATTCCATTTGTGAATCAATATAAATTGATTGTTTTCTTTACTAAAATCCATAATAATAAGTTTCCTTGCACACACACTATTGCTCGTTATTGACTTTAAACTCCCATATTCTTGCATATATGAGTTTAAATCCATTTATAAAATATTCAATATATATATCATAAAAAGAAGAACCTCCATATTTATGAGTAATCATGCATAAGTTTAGACATTTGGACATGGAAAAATTTAAATGTTGACAACCAAATGTAGATAAGAGCAAGATTAGAATTGCTGCATAGGTTTGCATCACAGTAAGACTATACAGCATAACATTTATTTGGTATATGGGAGTTCCAAAAAAATTACTCTCCTTAATCAGATTATGATCCTTTCCAAGAATATATCTCATTATATTGCCTGACTTGGAAAATCTAGAATTACAGTGGATAAAAAAAAAATGACAGATTGACATACTACATGAAATATATATTCAGTTTTAATTAAATCTGAATGTTGTGATATAACAAATAGGGGCTGGGGTGAATTATTTTAAAATTCTTATAAAATAAAGATATTTCTCTTCAAATTTATTTACTATATTTGATTAAATTAGTAAGAAATTTGTTTCATTTCCTTAATTAAGATAATAGCATTCACCAATCAATTAAAATATTTTTATTGACTTTTTTCTTACAATAATGATGTGGATGTAATATTTTCGAAATTAATTAAACTCTAAGCGATTTTTTCTCAAGGGAAATTCATAATAAAAATTTAGTTTAAATTTTTATTTTCTCCTATTTGAAGAAACAATTATAAGGAACCTATTTAATTAGAGTATTGCATTATAATATTATAATAATAATTACGAGAAATAATTAGTTGTAAAACTAAAATATCGCCGAAAAGATAAAGCAAGCAAAATTGAGCTATAGTGGCTTACTCTTCCAAGTGAATTTGCATGAATTTGCATGAATTTCTCTTTTGCTAACGTAAGGTATAGAAACCTCTCTTTTTGTAGCTGCTTTACAGAAATTTCAGTATTTACATATTTCTCATTTTCTGGTTTGGACTATACGTCTATGGACTAGATTGTTGCCATAATCCTTCGTAGTGTTTACTATATCATTTTCCCCTGTTTGGTTGCTGCAACCTCGTTCCATTGTATTATGCTGTCTAGATGGAGAAGAGCCTAATTAGGCTATCTCAAATTGGGCCTGTATGCCTCTTCTTTTTGCTAGATTTCGGTTGCCTGAAACTCTATATGGATTGCTGCAGCTTGGTTCTTAATTGGTTTTAAGGTTCAGAATGGTGATGATGATTTGCTTCATTTATTGAGTTGAAAATATTTGAAGGCGGAGACTAATCTTTGATTTAGATGCCATTCTTCCTTGAAGTTGGTGACTTTTCAAAGATTGTGTTCTCCTTTTACTTTCAAAATGTAGGATTATATATGATACTATACTTGAAATGTTTAATATCCTGAAAAAATAAGCTTGAACCATTAGATATTCCATTTTAGGAAATCTGTTTCCTTGTGCTCCTTATGTATTTTATAAGTTAATTTATGGAATAAATGATTATTCATTTTATATAAAGATACCTCTCTTGTGCCGTATGATACTTTCTTTGTGTTGTATGATCAGAATGGTCTTCTTTACCTTTAATTTACATGGTGTTTTGCGATCTTGATGCAATACTTTTTCTTATACTATATAAATTATTCTCATAACACACTAAGTGTCAGGAACCTATAAGACTTGATCAGGATCAAATCTAGGTGTCTACACACTTCAAAAAACACCCTAGCCTGATACGTCATTCTAATGCATTCAAATTTTCTAGATTAATATATGTTTGGCATTTTGATTTTATTTGCTCTCCAATGCCCTTATTCTCCCAGGGATTGTAAGGCACCAAGGGAAATGGTAAAAAGTTAAGGAATATACAAGACTTGGGATGCTACTTGAATTCAATATTAAAGGGGACCAGTTCATGAAAAAGAAAATCATCTATTTTATTGGGATAAATTTTGTCCTTTAAAACACAAACTAAACATTCAATCATATATATGTTATAGGTGTTTCCATTATTTCTCTATTATACTTATGTATTTCTCTCTTACTTGGGTCCAATCTTTTCTAAGCTTAGATGCATTTCATGTTTTGCTCTTTTTGAGCTTAAATTTTTGCAGGATTGGATCTTGATCTTTTTGAGTCTTGAGGGCTTTTTCTTTGTACCATTTTTATTTTTTGATGCAATTTTAGTTCTGCTTTAAAAATATAATCATATGACATGATCAATTTGATTCAATATTATACTTTATGATATACATCATATGATATAATTTTATAATATACTTTATTGAATTTAATTTTAGGCAGATTGATACACATATCAATTAAATCAAATCAAAGTATGGATTATTCAATACAATCACTATTGTATTGTGCAATTACTTTGAATTTTAAATTATTTGATTTAATGATTAATTGATTATCTCAAAATTAATTTTGAATATAACATATTAGACAATATGATCCACATCATATTAGTATATATTTAATTTAAAATTTTATAATAAAATTTTAATTGTGGGTGTGTTAATCACTTTGTTATTTTTAAGACTTAACTTCTTGAAATTTGATCCCTATTCAAGATATATAGGCAGCCCATTATTCCTTGAGTGATGAGTTTAACTTCTTATGTATTTTTTATTTTAATTAATAAAAGTATTTTATTACTATTTACAATATATTTATGTAAAAAAACATAAAGTAATAGTTATCACAAAAAATTTTATTTAGTTGTGTTATTTAAGTTATGATTCTATGAAATTGCTCTAAATTTTGCATAATAAAATTTTGTATTGTTTGTTTTTAGTATTTTTTATTGGTGTAAAAAAAAGTAGTAAATTATTATTTGAGTAATATTCCCTTGTTTCTAGAATTGTGCTGATATTAGTTGCAAAATATCGAGACACACACACACACACACACGCACACACTTGATGATTGTAGAGGAGTGTTTAAAGCTAGTTTTGCAATGAATTATGTCCTTCCAAAGCAACAATATTCTTGTAGTGTTAGAATACCAAGGGAAGGATGACATTAAACTTCTCAATAAGTGAGGAAGCAAAGGATTTAAAAATCTACAAAAAAAATAGTATCATCAAAGACTAATTTTCCCTTAAAAGGGTTTAGATCCACCAAGATTGACAATGATGAGTTTAAAGGGTTTAGATCTACAAATGTCTATAGTGATGAGGAAGGACTTCCAATAATCAAAGGCTTCATAAAATATTTATTATCTAGAGAAGTTTCTCTCTTAAAATAGAATAGATAATATGAAACATAAGAATAAGTTCATCACCTAAATCCATGATAAATGTAGCAAAATGCATCACGCTAGCCTTTGTAAAGATGATGCTAAAAGGCTACTTCAAAGATATAGAAAAAAAGGACCGCATGATCATTTGAAAATAGATGCCATAACAAAGTGACATACTTATAAAGATATATATCATATATATATATATATAATATATATATATATAAATATATATATATATATATATATACATATATATATATATATATATATATATATATATATATATATATATATATATAATGAAGATATTCAAACTGGTAAAGTGAGAGAGTTTAATGACTTGATTTTTTTATAGAGATCTTACACAGTTAAATATAAGTGTTAAAAGATACTAGAGTTTTTATATTTCAAATCTAAAAATAGAATTATATAGTCTTGCCTTGTAGAAATATCGAGATAATAAATGTCTAATATTCCTTATAAATATAAAGATAGGATTATGACAGTGTTATAGATTATAGAAGTAGTAGAGTGTAATGATGGTAGTCAGATGATAATAATTAGGTGACGAAGGGTGAGACAATACTTACGTGATGATGATCGTATGATGATAGTTTGATGATGGGGGTCGGATAATGATAATCAAGTGATGATGATTAGGATATATTTTTTAGATGATGACAGTTGAGAGATGATAATTAAGTGATGATATTTAGGCGTTGGTGATCGAGAAATGAAAATTAAGTGATCAAGGTCAACATATGACTGTCGATCAATGATGATTAGGAGTTGGCACCTGGGTGATGATGATTGGATTATGAAAGTGGTTATTAGTACTTTTAGACATAGCTCTAAAGATTTTCAATTCTTTAAGCTTTTTCTAGATTCAAGTTTAGGCTTTTTATGTAGAGAGTAAGATCCTATTTATATTTTTTGAGAGTGATATTTTGATTATTTAACCAATGTCCTAAATACTCAATCTAGTAGCATGTTGATTTGTTTATCATATACCCCTCATTTAGCATATAAATATGCTAATAATAATTTTATTAAGTAATCTTTGCCACTAAAATCTTCATATCGATACATTCAATTTGGCCAAAAATCATGCAAGAATAAACAATCATTTGGCCATCCAATTAAAATCTTAAATTTTTTATCCACACTCTAAGTGTTTCATTTGGGACATTTAAGGTTAAATCAATTCATTTTGGTGTTAGTGAGTTTATCTTATTTAAAATTTAATTTGACTATAAATTTGCTAAAATAAAACTTCAAATGATATTGAATTTAATTTTGAAAGTCTCTTTGTAGACTTAATTGCATGCCACATCATTATAACTATCTTAATAAATATTATTGATGGTGAATTGGGTCTTCCTATCATTATTTCTTATAATGCATCACATCACATCATAATAAGTCTCCATGATGAAATTAGCGTGGATCTCATCTATAAATTTTGTAACTCTATTCTCTTAATAGTTAATACTATTTATAAAAGAAATTGAGTATAATTATCTTTTTAATTTTTTTTAACTCTATTCTTTAAATATTTGTTACTCTTGCTAATAAGGATTGATTCAAGCATATAGCTTTTAGTTTGTGACTCTCTATCTCCAAGATTTATTCCTTCAACTATAAATACCTCTACAGGTTAATTAAAAAACTCACACTAGTACTTAAAATCTTAGCCATGGAGCTCTAATCATCTTCTTAAAAGGTATTTCTCTTAATTTGATGAAATGAAGTCAATGCATTCAAGCTTCTCAATACTTGTGATAGAGCTGTAGTCTTCTTTGAAATTGAATTGGATGTCTAGATCTTTTTATATAAAGTAGTTTTAAATGAGAGAGTGATTCTCAAAACCAACAATGAAGCTCCAACACTCTTTGAAAATAAGTTGACCATATCTTTTTAGATAGATTAGATCCAATGTGTGAGAGTTATTTACCTTATTTTACGCTTTAACTTTTGCGTCCAAAAATTTATACTTATGGTCCAATTTTTAAAGGTAATTTACATTGATACCATATAATTCTTATGAATTTACATAACTAATACCTAAACTTTGCTATTTATTCATATAATACTTTAGTGTCTCAATCACATCAAAATATTTGCATGAAAAGATATACTTCACTTAAAAAATATTAATATTAGTAGTGTTTTTATGTGATTTAAAGATTTAGTTGTTATATAAGTATATAATAAAATTTAAGTGTCATATATGTAAATAGATAAGAATTATGTGGTAAGCATGCAATTCCCCATTTTTAATTAAATTATTATGTGCATCTATATATTTCTCCAAAAAATTGTATCTTAAAATTCTATCATTTTAATTTTTAAGAGAATTTTGATCATCAATTGTTGCTGCCGAAATTATTGCTTTTTTTCATAAATTTTTCTGATCACAATGATCATAAAAAAATTTAATTTTTTTTTTTTTTGTAAATATAGATAACATCTTTATTAAATTTCATGACTCTTTTCATCTAAAATTACTACCATTTGATAGGATAGAAAATTCATAATAAGCAACTTTATTTAATAAATAAATTTGCTCATATCACACTTTAAAATTTACTTTGATTTATCTAGTAATCAAACTAAGTTAAATATTTTTGTAAATATTCCCATGAATGTGTAAAGACTTTATAAAATAATTAAAATTTTTCCCCATGTATGCATTTTCTTAAACCTTGAGGAGCTATTAGTTATCAATTTATGCACAACATTACCACCATAAGAAAATTCATTGAATCCTTAAATAAATGATTTTTTAACTCAATTGATGCCATGAAAGGAAAACTTAGTGGTCTACTTTTTCCTATTATTTTTATTTATTGTAATTTCTTTTTTGTAGTACTCTCTTTAATATGCACGTCCTTGTAATGTGAATATGTATGATCATATCATGTACCGCTAATGATGGAGTTTACTTTTTAGATTAATATCCATGTCAAGTATTTGTGATGCCACGTATCAATATCGGTTTTGATGTCATTAGAACATTATAAGGAAACTACTAATTTTTGACGGACCAATCCGTTAGTAATAAGATTTTATGACGGATTTCTGATGGATGACAATTAGACGGTAAAACCTTTGTTGAAATTGTTTCTTGACCAATGGAAAAGCCAATGAAAAATGAATTCCATCGGATATCAAATGGACTATCCATCTAAAACATTATCAAGAAGAACAAGCCAAAAATTCCATAGAAATAGTACATCATAGAAAATTTTCTGATTGGTCTGTTTTAGGTAGCCTTGCCAACAAACAATCTTGCCAAAATGTTTTGGTGGAGGTGATCTGTTGGAAATCCATCAGAAATTGTCCAGTTAAAAAATTTCCAGTGGTTGTTCGTTTGTCGACACCTCGTATCGAGATTATCGGCAAAACTCCAAGTAGTCCTCCAAAAACCAATAGAGAAATGAAAAAAAAAAATCAGAGCTTCATTCATGCTCGATTTTTTACACCACTGCGGGAATACACTCAACATTCACATATGACTAACAAATAGCTAATCTCAAGCATTTATTCATGTTTTAGTATTTTGAAAATCATTAAAATGAACAACTAGCTTTAAAACATTTAAATGATATAGTCTAAAATATGAAAAAAAAACAAACTATTTTATATACAAAATAGAAATGAGACCTTTCACTTCTCCTCATCATCTTGGTCCTCCTTCTCGTCATATATCTCCACCACTGACTCTTTCCCCTTATAGCTATCCTTGCGCATCTTCTTCATTCCAGCATTTATTTCAACCATCCTGGCTTCCATTTATACAATTATGATGGCTTCCATCTCCTCGGACACCGTAATAACCCACCTCTGAATAATCTCATCAATCGACTGATTGCTCATTCCAGAGAATGAATGACGTGCATTATATGATTCTCTCTGTGAGCGAGGCCGTAAATCCATTCCTTCTTCACCCTGCCCAACAACCTCCTTCCATATATCATATTTCGACTACTTAGATTGCCTACTTGAACTGTTTGCACCAACGAAGCCCTAATTAGCAACGTCATTCAACTACATCTAGTCATCATATGAGCAATTAGAATGTAAGTTAACCATAATATATTATTAACTCAATTATATTTTAAAATTTTAATATTAATTTATGTATGTTCTTCATGAATGAACATCAATCCACTACTAGTTAGTCTAATGTTGATGTATTTTGCTATGCAATTCAACAACAGTAGGCTCTCTGCCATAAACTTTAGCCTGTAAATAATATAATGAAATTCATTAATCATAATTATAGGTTCAGCTAATAAAATGGTAGTCGGTGTGCAATATTGAACCTCTAGTATGTAGAGAGTTGCTCATGCCCCCACAATCAGAATTACGATTCTGCTTGGCCTGCTCCCTCTTGTGAACATAATTTAGGGAGGCCTTTAGTGGTCAGCCAACACATCATCTCCAATCCAAAGAGATCTTCGCGTAGACTTGCATATATTAGTGAACATATCGCGTATGCGAGTAACACTTCTAGACTCAAAGTTTATTTTGATATTTTGATTGTACTCATGCAACCAACTGAAATCCTTCTATAATATCAAATGAATAAATGCTAATTAGTAATTTTTGAAGATCAACTAATAAATTAAAATATTTATAAATAATTTAGACAATACCTCAAACTTCCTAAACCACATGCCCCGAATCTCAATTGGGACCTTCTTCCATGATACATATGGATCAAATTTGATGGAGGCGGGTGTTCTTTTTTTTTATGAGATTGAGAGAACTTGGGTATTGGAGGTGAGGAAAGGATATATGTTGGATAACTAGCGCTCCCACCAAGGATTGCCAAAGTTTAACCACCAAGCTCTCAAATCACAAGAATAACTCAAATAATTTGTAATTGCCAAAAAGATCTCCTTCATTCTAGTAAGAGGGGATATTTATAGCTATTACAAGCATCTTTCAAAAGAAAAAAATTCAAAACATAGAGGGAAAGTGGGTGGTCAAATTAATGTGAAGCATTAAATTGCCTTTTATTTTTATACCATCCACCCATTTTACATGATATTATTTTATGTCTCACATATCATGCTTTGAATTTTTAAATACAAAATTTCAAACATGGAGTTTCTAGAAGAAAATTAAAAATTACATAAATAAAAAAGATGAAATCATAAAATGGGCATTAGCAAGCTAATGGGCTAAGCCTTCTTCTTTCTTAAATTTTCTTGGACTTTAGCTTGAGATCTTGTAAATGGGTCTTGAGCTCTAATTTTTGGACCTCATGATGTTCTATATCAACTCCCCTAGGCTCAATTGAACTCTGCTCCGTAGAGTTGAAATCTAAGAAGTCTTTTACTAATTGTGGGGCTAAAGTCTCCAAATTAGTACGGGTCAATCAAGTGTCTTCAGTTGGTGGCTTATTCTTCCAACGAATTAGAAAATGATGTACAGAAGCTAGATTAATAGGTACTTCCTCAGTTATAATATAATCAACTTCGAAGGAAGAGGTCTTTTACAAGTACGATGTTATATCTCCTGCTAAAGAGTTAAACTGAGCAAGTGGAGGTTTATTTTAAATGGACCATAAGCTCGTGCATGTAATTTCTTATATCTAATGGTTTGATAATGCTCAGGCCGAATGCAAATCAATACATAATCACCTTCTTTGTATTCTTTCATTGAATGATTATGATTTGCCTTAGAAACATAGTTTTCATTACTTATAGTAATTTTCTTTCTTATATCTTCATAGAGGCTTTGAAAATCTTTAGCAAATGAGAATGTTGTATTAGAAAATACATAAGATGGTAGGTTTGCTACATCTATTAGTCGTCATGTGTTTTGATCATAGACTATCTCAAATGGTGATTTTTTTGTAGTTCTAGAGATAGTACTATTATAGGCAAATTCTGAGGTTGGTAAATGTAAATCCCAATTTCCTAAATTTTTACCCACCAAACATCTAAGTAAATTTCTTAAGGTACGATTAACTACTTCAGTTTGTCCATTAGTTTGTGGGTGAAAGGCAGAAGAAAATTTTAATTTGGTACCTAATAATTTTCATAATATTTTCCAAAAATACTTGATAAACTTAACATCTCTGTCAGAAACAATGGTTAAAGGGAGACCTTGGAGTCACACTATTTTCTTAAAAAATAATTTGGCTATATAAGAAGCATCATTTGTCTTTGAACAAGGTAAGAAATGAGCCATTTTTGAGAACCTATCCACTACAACAAAAATGATATCATGTCCTCAAGCTATTCTGGGTAATCTTAGATTAAAATCTATTGATAGGTCTTCCCAAGGCCTATAAGAAATAGGTAAGGCAGTGTATTATCTAGACATTTGATAGTTTTAAGCAGTTTAAAATTAAAAACAATTAATTTTTGAACATATTATTTTAATGAAGGTCAATAAAATCTATTTTTTAATAAACATATGGTCTTATCCTTTCTAAAATGACCAGCTATACCCCCAGCATGTAGCTCAGTGATAAGGAATTCTCTAAGAATGCATAGTTATTTTTCTTTATATAAATATTCATTTGCTATCAAGAACGTCCCATGTAAAGTTATTAGTTTATCTAGGTGTTTAAGATAAATTAGGCGAAAGTCAAAGCACACAATATCGACTAATGGTATTTTAAGTGTCATATTAATAAGAATATTAACAATGATTAAAACTTTTAATTTAATTTTCAGATCAATATAAGTATTATCATTAAAGTATTTTATAAATTTTAGCTAGAAAGATAAAAAATCCAAAAAGTTTAATGATTTTTTAATAATTTTCAATTAAATTATATGAACTATTTTAAATTAACTAAAATATTAAAAGATAATAAAAACTGTATTTCAAGATGAGAAGTTGGTGTGGTCTAAGAGGGAGCACGGCGGGCAGGTGGGGTTTCGGAGGGGCAAGGTGGGCAACATTTGCTTACGGAATTTGAAGTTGGGGTTTGGAATGGGCATGGCGGGCTACACTTGCTTACAGGATTTGAAGATTTACGCTATGATAAATTGAAAAAGAAAAAGAAAAAAAAAGAATGCTCAGCCATTGGCAAGCTAATTGGGGGAAGTGAGACGCCCTCAGTGTAGCTCCGCCCTGCCTTCTATTATATTTATCTTAATAAATAATACTTAGGGAAGTGAGATGATGAGGCTTACATTTTTATTGGAACTTTATCAGATTAGAATGAGAGCATCATATGTTTAAAAATAAATAAAAAATAACAATAAATTTTTTTAATATTTTGATAGTGCTAAGATATCCTATTATAAGTGATGCCTGATCGTAGGTTCTTTTTTTTTTAAAACAAATTTGTGTATTTTAGAAATGAAGGATGCTTAAAATCTTTGTTTATACCGTTAGCAAAGATAATTAAAATTTTAAAATTTAATCTCATCAACAACTAAGCAATCATTACTCAATTTCATCATGGCAAATGTTTATGTTTCAGGTAAATTGGCGTAAAAAAAACAAATAGACAACACTAGGCACCAATTACTCCAATCATGCTCTATGTAGACACATAAATTATACAATGCTAGGAACGACTTCCTCCAATCCTGCTCTATGTATACACAGGGCCTGTTTGGGACAGTTGTAATTTTTTTAGAAGTAATTCGAAGGCTGTCTTGTGAGGAGTTTATTCTAAATTTGTGATTCTGTTTGGAAAACTCAATTCAAAATCTTGTGTGCTGTAGCTATTTATGTAGAAAATACTAAAATATTTTATGTGTTGAATGCTATGAAATATAATGAGAAAAAATAAGATAACTAATTTTTATGTATAAGTATAAGTCCACTAAAATATATTAAGAGATTATATATCATATAATAAATAATACTAATATAAAAATTATTAAATTAATTAATTATAAATAAAGAGTTTAATATTAATTAGTAAATCTCTAAATATTTATTCACTATAATAATTAATCAATAATCAATTTTTTATTAAATAAATTAAACATTAATCAATATTTTAAATTTTTATTTATTTATTATAAACCACTTCATTATCAAATATATAATTTATAATTAAATTTGTTAAAATATAATTATCATAAACTAAGATTTTTAATTAATCATTAATAATAAATTAAATTAGTTAAAACTCATTTAAATTAAATTTAAGTGAATAAGATTAACTCAAATAAATTAAATATTAATTAATATTATATTTTAAAATCTTAATTATGAATTATGAATTATATAATAAATTATAACAATAATACCCTTGGTCGTTTCAAATCGCGGCCCGCCGAGGAATAATTTAGGAAAAAATGCATCCAAACGTAGGCCATGGAAGGATTCCCGAGTCCGAGCTTCGCGGTGACTTCGCCTCGGATTCTAAAATTTTGGTGAAACGCGACAGATCCAAATAGCCTTGCAGTATGATTTAAGCTCCATGTAGACACATAAATTATACAATACTAGGCACGACTTACAATCCTGCTCTATGTAGACACATAGTTAGATGATATAACCTGATCAGAATTACCTTACACTATCATTTACTTCATCAATCACCACCTAACCCAAAATTTTAAGCTATTCAAGCACGCTTGATACTTTCTCAAATGGATAATTATGACATCATCTTTAGGTCAGGGTCACTTCACCTACATGGCTTATAAAACTCAAAGATATTACAATAATTATTAAAAACTAGATTGTATATTATCTAATGAAAGTTTATAGAGATTTATAAATAACTATCTTTAAAAAAATCAACGAGTGTTAGGTAGAAAACGAAAACATTTTTACCGACACAAGTATTAACAAAGTCAAATGAAAGCTACAACGCTAGTTGGTTTTATTATTAGAAATCACGAAAGAATCTAATACCTTAACCTGTCAGTCTCCTCTCGATTTGAAAATAAGGCAAGAGACAGCTCACTAAATGCAAATTAAACCAAGAAAGAAAATGCAATTATGAAGTCATTTTCAAGACTAAACTGCAATGGCCGCCTCTGATATGGAATTTGGAAAAATTAAGCTACCTAATAGATAACTAAGTTAGGTTGTTATATGTATATATAAAATTGACATGAGTATAATGTATAGTGATATAAAGTTATTAAGTTTATTTTAATTTAGAAAGATTTATATACATATCATATAATTTTTATGTATTTACATTTTTAACACCTAAAATTAGATATTTATTTATCTAACATATTTCTATACTTAAAATAATATATTTCACTTTTTAAAGTTGAGTGATGATGATATTCTTGATGTGATATTGAAGATTAGGGTGATATATATAAAAATTATAATTTAAGTATTATATATTTATATACATAAGAATTATGTGGTATGTATGTAAATCTCCCTTTATTTTATATCTTTTCTATCAACATATTAAGATTTTTTAGGCAATAAGTTGTTGACATAAAAATTTTCATGCTAAATTAATATATAAAAGATCAGGAGTTATTAAATGGCTGTCACGCATTATAATTTTCAATATAAATTCAAGACATTAAAAAAATTCTAATTTCAAGCATATAATTTTTTTTCAAATTTAAATGGCATGTGATATAATTTTAATTTAACTTCAAATATATTTAATGTGCGGTGACACAATATCAAAAATAATAGCTCAAAAACTATGATTGAAAAGTATACCAAGAATTTTAATGAAGTTGAAAATGACTCCAAAAAAAAAAAAATGCAATGAAATATTGTGCCTCTAGAAGTATTGGTAGATTCAATTTCTTCCTCATATTCTTCATCTTATCTTTCATCTTCATCAATAATAAATGATGATTCTACTATCCATCTAAGACTTTGATGCAATAATTCAAAATATTATGTAATGGCCTTTGCTTGCTTAAATTTTTTTTGTTATTTTGTAGAGCTTGATTTTATTAATCAACCGAGAGATACTGTCGACTTAGCCACTTGTCCTTTCCGCCGATTGAGCTTTGATGTGTATCACTTTAGTTTTGTAGATATAGCACCTTGATGCTAGAACAAGAGACCTTGGTTTCAGAGACAGAAAAAGCAGTGCCACAGAGTTAGGAGGGTAGCGCTACAATGTTAGGATCCATAAATTTGTACCTGCAAGATAGAGAAGCCGACGTCTTGGTGCTGTAGGAGGTAGCACTGTGCCGCTAGGACTAGGACATCAAGGCAGAATGCCAGAGATGCCAGCACCTCAGTGTTGCAGGAGCAGCGTCATGATGGTCGAACCCATGTAGAAAAGTATGGAGGATAGCGATGCTAGCACTTAGACGCTCAAGTTGCGGCAATACGAGTCAGGAAACTTCGTAATTAGGCAATTTTTTTATAGTTTTTCTGAACCTTTTCCAAGTTCTCTTGTGTGTGAGAGTGAAGTGGAGTGCCCTAGAGTTACTAAAGTGTTGAGAGGTTTAGATAAGTATAATATATATAATTGTCCTCGCTTATTTTCATAGTGTATTTCTCGAAGGTGTGGCTTTGTGATTTTTTTTTTCAGCTTTTAAGTTTTCCCAGGTAAATTTGGTGTTCCTTTGTGTGATTGCTTTTACTTTAATTTTATTTGTTCCGTTTATGTTCTGAAACACTCGAACTTATTTTCCGTGCATACAACACTTTCATCATCAAGTGACATTCAAACAATATTGTGTTATTTTTTTTATCTACTTTATGATAAACTCCTTTATTATATTTAATTTTTATAATATTAACATTAATTGCAGGAAAACACTTCTTTTAACTCTCATGCACATATCCACCTGCAATACCACCGCGTAGATGGATAACTTTCATAATAATTTTGTTGACATTTATCAACAAATATGAAATGTTCATTTGATATATATACAAGTTGAAACTAAACTTTCACTTTGATAATTCCACACGATAATCATTGACAATGACCCCTCTAATAGTATCAAATCATTCACATTTAAATAATGCCACTTGTGAATCAATATTAATAGATTGTTTTCTTTACTAAAATCCATAATAATAATAAGTTTTCTTTAGACACACACTATTGCTCGTTATTGACTTTAAACTCCCATATTCTTGCATATATGAGTTTAAATCCATTTATAAAATATTCAATCAATATATATATATATATATATATATATATATATATATATATATATATATATATATATATATATATATATATATATATATATATATATATCATAAAAGAAGAACCTCCATATTTATGAGTTACCATGCATAAGTATAGACATTTGGACATCGAAAAATTTAAATGTTGACAGCCAAATGTAGATAAGAGCAAGCTTAGAATTATAGTGGATAAAAAAAAAATGACAGATTGACATACATCCAAAGTGATAAATTATATACAATAATTAAGATTAGCAATATAAATTATACATGCAGGCAATCTTATCCTTAGTAGTTTGGTGCTTTAGCTCCAAAAACAAGATATTGCATATACGAGCATGTGCATAAATTTATGATTAAATTTATTCAAATTCTTAAAAAAATTATATGAAATATATTTTTTAATTTTAATTGAATCTAAATGTTGTGACATAACAATAGCTCGGTGTAAGCAGTGAGCTTGAGCATCAAATCCTTGTTAGATTATGTGTTGAAATAAAGAAATTTCACTATTTGTGTTCGGCTCAAATTGTTCGGTTCTCGAAGGTGTGGCTTTGTGATTTTTTTTTCAGCTTTTAAGTTTTCCCAGGTAAATTTGGTGTTCCTTTGTGTGATTGCTTTTACTTTGATTTTATTTGTTCCGTGTATGTTCTGAAACACTCGAACTTATTTTCCGTGCATACAACACTTTCATCATCAAGTGACATTCAAACAATATTGTGTAAATTTTTTTATCTACTTTATGATAAACTCCTTTATTATATTTAATTTTTAAAATATTAACATTAATTGCAATAAAACACTTCTTTTAACTCTCATACACATATCCACCTGCAATACCACCGCGTAGATGGATAACTTTCATAATAATTTTGTTGACATTTATCAACAAATATGAAATATTCATTTGATATATATACAAGTTGAAACTAATCTTTCACTTTGATAATTCTACACGATAATCATTGACAATGATCCTTCTAATAGTATCAAATCATTCACATTTAAATAATGCCACTTGTGAATCAATATAAATAGATTTTTTCTTTACTAAAATCCATAATAATAATAAGTTTTCTTAGACACACACTATTGCTCGATGTTGACTTTAAACTCCCATATTCTTGCATATATGAGTTTAAATCCATTTATAAAATATTCAATATATATATATATATATATATATATATATATATATATATATATATATATATATATATATATATATATATATATATATCATAAAAAGAAGAACCTCCATATTTATGAGTTATCATGCATAAGTATAGAAATTTGGACATCGAAAAATTTAAATGTTGACAACCAAATGTAGATAAGAGCAAGCTTAGAATTATAGTGGATAAAAAAAATGACAGATTGACATACATCCAAAGTGATAAATTATATACAATAATTAAGATTAGCAATATAAATTATAGATGCAGGCAATCTTATCCTTAGTAGTTTGGTGCTTTAGCTCCAAAAACAAGATATTGCATATACGAGCATGCGCATGAATTTATGATTAAATTTATTCAAATTTTTAAAAAAACTAAAGGAAATATATTTTTTAATTTTAATTGAATCTAAATGTTGTGATATAACAATAGGTCTTCTGGTGTAAATGGTGAGCTTGAGCGCCAAATGCTGTTAGGTGTTATTTCGTGTTGAAATAAACTTGAAATTTTGAGGATTCGTGTTACTGAATTCGGTTCTCGAAGGTGTGGCTTTGTGATTTTTTTCAGCTTTTAAGTTTTCCTAGGTAAATTTGGTGTTCCTTTGTGTGATTACTTTTACTTTGATTTTATTTGTTCCGTGTATGTTCTGAAACACTCGAACTTATTTTCCGTGCATACAACACTTTCATCATCAAGTGACATACAAACAATATTGTGTTAATTTTTTTATCTACTTCATGATAAACTCCTTTATTATATTTAATTTTTATAATATTAACATTAATTGCAAGAAAACACTTCTTTTAACTCTCATACATATATCCACCTGCAATACCACCGTATACATGGATAACTTTCATAATAATTTTGTTGACATTTATCAACAAATATGAAATGTTCATTTGATATATATACAAGTTGAAACTAATCTTTCACTTTGATAATTTCACACCATAATCATTGACAATGACCCCTCTAATAGTATCAAATCATTCACATTTAAATAATGCCACTTGTGAATCAATATAAATAGATTGTTCTCTTTACTAAAATCCCTAATAATAATAAGTTTTCTTAGACACACACTATTGCTCGTTATTGACTTTAAACTCCCATATTCTTGCATATATGAGTTTAAATCCATTTATAAAATATTCAATATATATATATATATATATATATATATATATATATATATATATATCATAAAAAGAAGAACCTCCAAATTTATGAGTTATCATGCATAAGTGTAGACACTTGGACATCGAAAAATTTAAATGTTGACAACCAAATGTAGATAAGAGCAAGCTTAGAATTATAGTGGATAAAAAAAATGACAGATTGACATACATCCAAAGTGATAAATTATATACAATAATTAAGATTAGCAATATAAATTATAGATGCAGGCAATCTTATCCTTAGTAGCTTGGTGCTTTAGCTCCAAAAATAAGATATTGCATATACGAGCATGTGCATAAATTTATGATTAAATTTATTCAAATTCTTAAAAAAACTATATGAAATATATTTTTTAATTTTAATTGAATCTAAATGTTGTGATATAACAATAGGGGCTACGGGTGTAAACAGCGTTGAGTACGCCAAATGTTAGGTACCGGTGTTTGAAATAAAAATTTCACTATTGTTCCGAATTGGTTCGGAAGGTGTGGCTTTGTGATTTTTTTTTCAGCTTTTAAGTTTTCAGAGGTAAATTTGGTGTTCCTTTGTGTGATTGCTTTTACTTTGATTTTATTTGTTCCGTGTATGTTCTCAAACACTCGAACTTATTTTCCGTGCATACAACACTTTCAAGTGACATTCAAACAATATTGTGTTAATTTTTTTATCTACTTTATGATAAACTCCTTTATTATATTTAGTTTTTATAATATTAACATTAATTGCAGGAAAACACTTCTTTTAACTCTCATACACATATCCACCTGCAATACCACAGCATTGATGGATAACTTTCATAATAATTTTGTTGACATTTATCAACAAATATGAAATTTTCATTTGATATATATACAAGTTGAAACTAATCTTTCACTTTGATAATTCCACACGATAATCATTAACAATGACCCCTCTAATAGTATCAAATCATTCACATTTAAATAATGTCACTTGTGAATCAATATAAATAGATTGTATTCTTTACTAAAATCCATAATAATAATAAGTTTTCTTAGACACACACTATTGCTCGTTATTGACTTTAAACTCCCATATTCTTGCATATATGAGTTTAAATCCATTTATAAAATATTCAATATATATATATATATATATATATATATATATATATATATATATATATATATATATATATATATATATATATATATCATAAAAGAAGAACCTCCATATTTATGAGTTATCATGCATAAGTTTAGACATTTGGACATCGAAAAAATTTAAATGTTGAAAATGTAGATAAGAGCAAGCTTAGTAGTGTATAAAAAATGACAGATTGACATACCTCCAAAGTGATAAATTATATACAATAATAAAGATTAGCAATATAAATTATAGATGCAGGCAATCTTATCCTTAGTAGTTTGGTGCTTTAGCTCCAAAAACAAGATATTGCATATACGAAGTAAGTTATTCGAAATTTTAGAAAACTATTGAAATATATTTTTTTCTGTGAACATGTAAACGAATAATCTGAAAGATGCCAGTTCAATCCAGCCGAAGCTGATATGCCAAATGTTCTACCTTCAAATAAATTTCTAATCGTCTAACGCAATAACTGAAAAAATCTCTAAGAGTGGAGATTAGAACCCGGTTAATATTTTGCATACAAAAATTTTAACCACTAAAGTTATATTTATTATATATAATAGTAATAATAATAATAATAATAATAATAATAGTTATTATTATTATTAATATTATTATTATTATTATTATTATTATTATTATTATTATTATTATTATTATTATTATTATTATCACTTTGGATGTATGTCAATTAGTCATTTTTTTTATCCACTATAATTCTAAGCTTGCTCTTATCTACATTTGGTTGTCAACATTTAAAATTTTCAATGTCCAAATGTCTAAACTTATGCATGATAACTCATAAATATGGAGGTTCTTCTTCTTTTTATGATATATATATATATATATATATATTATAATAGTAATAATAATAATAATCATTATTGATATGACCCAAAATTCTAGTACGAATCATAGCAATTGTCAATCAAGCAAGATCAGCGTTTATTGTATCATTTCTTAAACATGGAGTGTTTATAGTCTCGGCGTCTTGACAATCTAAAGCCCAAGATATCATAATTCACATCATTTGAGCATTCAAATCATATGATCAAGGGGATCATTTTGAGCCGTCAGAGTGGAAATGGGTGATGGTTTTTTATTCTAGAAGCATCCTCCCTATAAAGTTATCATTCCTCATATGGGGAGGCCAGTGAAGGAGAAGGAGGCAAGCAAGAGGAGAGAGCTCTAAAGATCCTCCAATGCGTGCCGCCACTGTCGTCAACCACCGCCGCGGATCGCCCCATCGCCATGATTCGCCGTCGTCGACCATTGTTGCCGATCAACATCGTCATCAACATCATCGCCAACTCGGCGTCCGGCGTCGTCGTCAATATTGTCGTCACGTCGTTCATTATTCGCGTTGTTGTTTCTCGCATACAAATCGTAATCCCGTTGGAAGATCTTGTACTCAAAACAGATACATAGTGGAAGCTTTTCAGCTACCTGGTTTTCCCTCTTTTGAGGTTTTCCATGTAAAATTCTCGAGTTTTATTCTTTGCTCTTTAAATACCTAGTCTTTGGACTCTCAGAAATGAATTTTTACCATGGTTTTCTAGGGATTATTATTATTATTGTTATTATTTATTTGCTAAATGAGCAACATGATGAACAAAAGAGATTAATTTCGTTTATAAATCGAGCTTAAAATATTTGTTCGTGTTCGGCTCACTTAGTTAACGAACGAATCAAATTAAGCTATTTGTGAACAATGATCTTTTTTGACAGCCCTAATAAGAGCTGGGGTAAATTATTTAAAAAATTCTTATAAAATAAAAAATATCTCTTCAAATTTATTTACTATATTTGATTAAATTAATAAGAAATTTGTTTCATTTCTTTAATTAAGATAATAGCATTCACCAATCAATTAAAATAGTTTTATTGACTTTTTTCTTACAATAATGATATAGATGTAATATTTTCGAAATTATGATTGATAATCTAAATTTGAGATTTACAATAAATTAAAGTAATATGATAAATTAATTAAACTCTAAGCGAATTTTTCTATAGGGAATTTCATAATAGAAATCAAGTTTAACTTTTTATTTTCTCCTATTTGAATAAACAATTATAAGGAACCTATTTAATTAGAGTATTGCATTATAATATTAGTAATAATAATTACGAGGAATAATTAGTTGTAAAACTAAAATATCGCCAATAAAGCAAGAAAAATTAAGCTATAGTGGCTTAGTCTTGCAAGTGCCTGCGTACATTGCTCGAGTCCACATAGGATTTGCATGAATTTCTCTTTTGCTAACGTAAGGCATAGAAGCCTCTCTTTTTGTAGCTGCTTTACAGAAATTTCAGTATTTACGTATTTCTGCATTATTACAATTCACCATTTGATTATTATTATTATTTTTTTGTATATGGATTCACGTGTTTCTCATTTTCTGGTTTGGACTATACGTCTATGGATTAGATTGTTGCCATAATCCTTTGTTCGTGTTTATTATACCATTTTTTCCTGTTTGGTTGCTGCAACCTTGTTCTATTGTATTATTCTGTCTAGATGTACATGTAGCCTAATTAGTCTATCTCAATTTGGTCCTGCAGGCCTCTTCTTTTTGCTGGATTTTAGTTGCCTGAAACTCCATATGGATTGCTACAGCTTGGTTCTTAATTGGTTTTAAGGGTCAGAATGGTGATGATGATTTGATTCATTTATTGAGTTGGAAATATTTGAAATTGGAGATTAATCGTTGGTTTAGATGGCATTCTTCCTTGAAGTTGGTGACTTTTCAAAATTGTGTTCTCCTTCTACTTGCAAAATGGTAGATTTTTTACTTTGATATCCTGGAAAAAATAAGCTTGAACCATTAGATATTCCATTTTAGGAAATGTGTTTCCTTGTGCTCCTTATGTATTTTACATGTTAATTTATGGAATAAATGATTTTTCATTTTATATAAAGATACCTCTCTTGTGTCGTATGATACTTTCTTTGTGTTCACATGACAAAATTGGGTTTTCTTTACCTTTAATTTACATGGTGTTTTGTGATCATGATCTGATACTTTTTCCTAGACTATATAAATTATTTTCATAGGATGCTAAGTGTGAGGAACCTATAAGAATGATCAGGATCAAATCTAGGGATTTACACATTTCAAAGACCACCCTCGCATGATATGTCATTCTAATACATTCAATTTTTTTTAGATTAATTTATGTTTGGCATTTTGTTTTTTTTTCTTCTTTCCAACATCCTTATTCTTTTAGGATTGCAGGGCACTAAGAGAGCTAGTTAAAAGTTAAGGAATATACAATACTTGGGATGGTACCTAAATTCAACATTGAAAGGGACCAATTTGTGGAAAGAAGACAATCTTTTTAACTAGGATAAATTTTGTACTTTAAAACAAATTAAACATTCAATCATGTATATGTTATAGGTGTTTCCATTATTTCTCTATTATACTCATGTATTTCTCTCTTTTCTAGGATTAGATGCATTTCATGTTTTGCTCTCTTTGAGCATTGATTTTTTGGGATTGGATCTTGGTTCTTTTGAGCTTTGATGGCTTTTTCTTTGTACCATTTTTTTAATGCAATTTTAGTTCTGCTTTTAAAAAATAATCATATGATTTGAATGTTTGGGCGTATCAGAGTCATACTGTGTCGGAATTGAGAAAAATTTGTATCTTTGGAATCATAACGAAACTGTTTACAACTTTTATGTTGGTTAAAATTTGTGATTGAAGCTCGATGCGTAGCAAATTTTGCAAATGCACGCTGAAAATATTTGAAGGTTTGGAGGAGCAATGTTATTTATTTAGAAGATTTGAATGTATTATATGATAATCTCACAAGTATTTTACAATTGACATATAGAAGCTTTGATAACTGGATTCACCAAAAAAATTCTTAAGAGATTCATTTCCTCTAAAACCAAGAATTATAATATTTATCATCTCACTATTTCTACATTATTCAATTCCTTTTGTCACGAGAAATATTTTAAGTTAAACAACATACAAATTAACAAAATTTGCGTGGCACAACAAGCCTTTAATGCTCTTCAATCTAATTGAAATATATGCTATATCATGTACAAGTCCCATCAACAAGTTGCAGTGAAATCCTAATGATCGCATGTATCACAGACATCTTATAAAAACAGCCACTCAGAAGTAAGTACACATGCAACATTATGTAATCCCGTATGGACATAATATAATAGTACATCTGACTATCTCCGACAATGCCTATGATGTGATATCGCATCACTACCGGGTGTGTAATGGGCAGGTGGTCGTCGTGGCCGATCTCGAAGCTGATGCTCCAGCTGCTGGTCCTCCGGTTCAGCTTGCTCGGATGGTTGTTGCGAGTAACCATGATACAGTCCATACGGGGGTGTCATATGGAATGAGGGAGGCCCATACGTAGGAGGCAGTTTTGCCAAGGTGCATCGTGACCACATAGCTCACAGTGCGAATACTTTGGTGGTTGTGTAAATGTATATGTAGATGGTCCGACCACTGGTGGAGATGATGGACCAATATCCATCGCCCATCCGGCTGCGATGAAGTACCTGGAATGCTAGTGTCCCCGTGCCGGCTATCAGAAATATACATGTTTAGGTGCAAGTCCCTGCACAACCCCTCATACTCGTTGATTGATTGCTGAATCTCTGTGTCATCCGCCCTCCCAAAATAGCGTCAGAATATATCCTCGGTATTCAATATGTGCTCACGCTGCATTGATAGAACTCGAATTATGATGTAATTAGAAAAAATTATTATTCACCGGTTAAGAAATCTTTGGTTTCGATCTCAGGAGCTCGAGGGTATCGTAATGCAGAATGCGTGGGTGCCTTTAGCATATATAGTGAAGCAAGACCGATACCATCTCATGTATCGATTAATGCACCCCCTGGGAAGAGTCTACCACCACCAACTCTCGCTCTCCCCTGCAATATATATGCTGGTGGTAATCGACCCAGTCCATGTCGGCTTTCCCTCAACCATCCACTAAATCTATACCGATGCGTAGGGTGGAAGGATGAGCAAACACCGGTAAAGCCTCAACTTCGTTTCCAACTAATCGAGTACTCTAGCCAGCCATATGTCATCCCCATGTAAGCCTGCCTTCATCACATGTTGTTGAGATGAATAGGGTTTATCACAAAAAAATGCAAAAAAATGTGCGACTGCGGTAGGCCATCTAGCTCATCTCGGTAAACTCTAATATGGGTCGGCGTCACCTCTCGGACAAACCCTTCATTCCAGCGATAACCCACACTGAGCCCATCTATGTCTGTTGGGTATGGAATATGTAACATCGGTCTGCCGACATGAACATGCTCCCACACCCATACCTGCAGTAACTGTAAGCAACCAGCCATATTCGTGCGCTTCGGCTTCGTTGCCTCATGGAGCTCCCTGTATAAATGAGCAAGCACCGCTGCTCCTAATGAGAACTCTCTGAACGTGTCAAGATCCTCCAGTAGGGGCAGATACTGTAGGTGAATCTCCCGAAATTATACGGCATAGAAGCGACCAATCGCAAAAGAATGTAAGCTCGACATGCTAAAAGCTCTGGCGGATCTAATCCACATACGTCGGCGCAACCACCGTAAGGGCAAACAGGTCAGTGCGTGTGCTTGCCCCATTCTAAACTCTGATGTGATATGAGGCTGAATCGGATCGTGAAGCATGTGCGGCCGGATGTGCTCATCAATTCAATCGGCCCGCGATACCCTCGCCCCTCAACAACATTCCGCCTAATAATAGGCGGGTCGTCTATTTGAATACCAAAGATCATAGCAGCATCCTGCAGTGTGACTGTCATCTCGCCAATGGGAAAATAGAATGAATTGGTCTGAGAAGACCACCGTTCCACGAATGCTGTGAGAAGGTGGTGATCTATCGAATGTGCACTGACACACAATCCAATCCAACTGTCCGTAAGGCGGTCATGAATCTAGGACAGTTCACTGGCCACTCTTTGAACATAAGCATGTGAGATGACATATCCAAAACAGAAACCTATACAGTATGAAATTATAGTTCAGTAAACAAAAAATATAAGAAAAATCCATACACAGCTTCACTTACAAAATCTAACCAGGTCAAGATGTGCTTCTGCGACCACGTAGAATGTGCTATGAGGTGGACTTCAGCCGCCGAGTCCACTCTCTCCTCTGCGTCTTCTCCTCTGCGTGCGCACCTTCTTCGGCAGACATCCTACCTACAACAAAGACAAATCAATTAAATTCAAACTAATTGACATGAAAGCTTTGCTAATATAAAGATAGATTCAGTGGCTTTGAAATAATCATCCCAGCGTACGATCAGTGCTCCACATCCCTAAACATGGAGAACAAATTATGTAAACACGGTTGCTTTGCTGAATATTAACTAACTTGTTGATATAGCTTCTTTTATGTACACTCTTTTCTTTATGTTCTAGTTTGTGAGTTAGCTTTGATTTTCAGTCAGGTCCCATGTTTTCAGGCCGGTTCCATGCATGAACGCGCGAAATCTGCTGCGCGTCGGGCTGCAGTCGCGTTCGACCAACAGGAGAGTCGTAGAGAAATCCGTTCCGGTTCCGACGATATGAATTTCTCCATTCCGACACCGTTTGACACCGGTATGCACAAATTACGCCGGCTGCATCACATTTTCTGCACAGCGCAGCAGATCATGCGTGAACGCACGAAATATGCTGCGTGTCGGGCCGCAGTTGGCACTTTTGACCAACAGTAGAGTCGTAGAGAAATCCGTTCCAGTTCCGTCGATATAAATTTCGCTCCAATCCGACTCCGTTTGGCACCGGTACGAGCAATTAATGTCCGCTGCATCACATTTTCTGCTGTGCAGAAAATGATACTCGTATTCGCGTATACGGTGTTAAAACAAAATTTATCGTCGAACAAATGAATTTCTACGACTCTCTGTCAAAAGTCAGGCTCGCATATTTAGCGTTTAGAACCGCCTGAAAACATGGGACTTGTGAAAATCAAAGCTAAACAACATAAAGAAATTATGGTTTATTTAATGCTTTTAGATAACACTATCCTTTACAGAAACAGATGAACAGATGACTTCATAATTCTTCAAAGACTAGAGAACAAAAAAAGCAATGAAATTCATTCCGGTTCCATGCATGAACGCGTGAAATCTGCTGTGCGTCGGGCAGCAGTCGGCGCGTTCAACCAACAGGAGAGTCATAGAGAAATCCATTCCGGTTCCAACGATATGAATTTCGCTCCATTCTGACACCGTTTGAAACCGGTATATGCAAATTACGCAGGCTGCGTCACATTTTCTGCACAGCGCAGCAGATCATGCATGAACGTGAGAAATCTGCTGCGGCGTATGTCGGCACATTTGAACAGAGTTGTAGAAATCCGTTCGGTTCCGGCGATGTTCACTCCATTCGACACCGTTTGACGCGGTATCGCAAATTAAGCGGCTGCAGGGCATTAATTGCGTGCGGAATGGAGCGAAAATCGAATTCTACCACTCTAGTGTCGATGACGGCAATTCGCCCGTTCATGCTGCTATTGATTATTAAATGCGGCCAGCAAACGGTGTCGGAATGAAAGCGAAATATCGTCGGGACTACTCTGTTGGTTGAACGCATCGAGCCCGATCGCTTTGTAATCATTCATGAACATGACATGGGACCGAAAATCAAAGCCTCAAACTAGAACATAAAGAAAAGAGTGTACATAAAAGAAGCTATATCAAGAAGTTAGTTAATATTCAGCAAAGCAACCTGAGCAATGAAGCTTTTAGATAACACTATCCTTTTAGATAACACCGTTTGACACCGTTTGAAGAATTATGAAGTCATCTGTTTCTTTTCAAATTCTATTCTTGGGATCAATCTTGTAGGAAACGTAGGTCAGCGATTAGAACAATTCAAAATAAAAGATTCAAACATAGGAAATCTGATGTATATAAAATTATATGAGACATAATAATTAGTTTTTCCTTGACAATTTATGTTCTATACTTTGATTCATGGATGTTGAACTATTTGAGTGCAATAAAAGTGAGAAAACCTATTTTAGGGTAAGTAATCTCATGTATCAACATAAGATTTGGATTTCTATGTTAGGTGATATCTTATCTTGTTTTTTTCATCTTCATGATCTATAATTAGTTTTACGAGCATGATTTCTTTTAGTCAAAAAATGATAGAATTGGCTTTTCACGATATAACATGATTATTGATCAAAGTATGATTTAATCTTCTAAATTTCTTATAATTTTTTTAAAAGGTAATTAATTATTATGTGTGGTTTTGTAATTTCATGATAGCATCAAAAATTGGCAAGTAGCTGTTTAAATTGGTAGCATTAGAAACCCTAGGCTAAGATATATTGCATTAATTATAATGTCAAAACTTAAGATTACATAGATATAGTGACAGAACAATTTATCCATAATGCACGATTAGCTCACACTACGCTGGCCTTGCGGGCACGTTGCTCTATTATGACCACTATGTTTACATACACTACAAGTTCGATTACTTCTTGTGATATTTTCATCCATAGTATTTCTGAATTGCAATGAGCATTTCGACTTCCTCTTAATATCGGTGGGGTGTACTGGGAAGTTCCTGATGATGTCTTCCCACTCATCATGATCGGGGATGACATGAGCGTTCTAGGTTTTGCGGTAGTAGTCCAATGTAGTAGGCGATATGGAGCGTGGCTTATATGTCCGCCCAAAATGACGTGAGGACATGTCATGTGATAAGCTTGTGGTCGTCTGCATGTACATTTAAACATATGATTCTCATACAGCTCCACCTTGTATGTTCTGCTACTGGCATCAAAAACTTGGTACTCATTATTGTTAATTCGTACCGGCTCAAGAAATCTCCTTGCCTCATGTTCACTACTCTGCAAAGTTGTCTTAGTCCGGGGAGAGAACATGGAGTCGTCTTTGGTTCTGGCGATGTTCTTTGAGTCGCGTTTCATGAAGCGCGACTATATTATAATATATTGCGAGACCGATTCACGAATTGGCAAACCACGCGTGCTCTCTTAAGTACGAAAGCATTAATTTGCATTTGTAGTCATGTGCCATACCCATCATCATGGGTTAGATACCCGATGTACATCCCCTTCGAGCCAATCGGCCTCTGTCGATGTTCTTGATATCGGTCATACACCTTTAAAAATGTGTATATCATCATCGGTATTACCGCCATATACTTTTTTTGGCATATGAATTCGTCTCGATTCCAAGTTGTCTTGCTTTTTTAAAGTTTTCTGCAAATGTCTCGAGCAAAAGCGATGTGCAACCCGGTAATATCTCCTGCAGCGCAACCCAGCGTGCGGTCGAAATGATGCACAAATCATCTCTTGTACTAATCAATGGAACCAAGTTTTGTAGTGTCTGTATAAACTAACACCACGACTCAATACTTTCTGATCCTACTACTGCAAATGCAAGTGGAAATAAACCGTTGTTGGCATCAATTCCAACTGCAGTGATTAGAGTCCTCCTGTACTTACCTAGGAGGAAAGTCCCATCCAGACATAAGCGGGCGTAATGCCAACCAATTGAAGGCTCGAAGGACGAATAATCGTTGAAATCGGTATGACTCGTATGTACAGACCGATCCGGCATTCTTGAGCATATAGCATGAATTTCTCCAACGATCGGTAAGATTCCTCCCAACTTCGAAAATAACCTTGATTGCCGCGGCGTGCATCCCAAGCTTTAGCATTGACACTCGTATGTTAAATTTTGACATCTGACCAATAATCTCTCGGGCTTTAAATCCAGGATGATTTATGCGGGTTGAATGAAATAACGATAAAATGTATACATTTATGTCCGACGCGAGGGTGAATGACTACATGTATGTCGTGTGCTTATACTGCCAATTCTCCATGCACCTCCTAATCTCTTACTTGAACTTGCATGTAAGTGCCACATGCAAGGTGTAGCCTGGTTCGCATATTGAGTGCACAATATGGTGAACTTGGATTTATTTGAGGCGTAGATCACGTAGTCGACGTTGTTAATGATAGACCAATACACAAACAAAGCTTCTTATCAAGAAAGCACATACCTTCATCTGCTTCATCAGGAATGCAACTTTCAAGTACAAAGTTAACTCATCGAAGGCATTAAATGTTAGCTCTTCATCCCATTCTCTTGTTTGAGCATGAAGCATATACTCATTGTTAGATAGCAGTACTATGGTTTGTTCTTTCTGGAGTCCCTAATAAGCTCTCGACCTTTGTTAGATGGATATTTTTTCTTAAAGAAGATCCATCCATCGCATCACTATCACCCTCATCATCATCTACATGTTTATAAGGCATAGTTTCATACCCATCACTCGTCTCACATCACCCCTAAAGTAGAATTTGTACCCACTACATTACCGACTTATGTAGGCACCCGTGCGCCACTGGCGGCGGTTTTCAAATCAAGTGTGATGAATTCAATTAATTGAAGCCCTGTGATGCTCCTCATTAATGGCAACATCTCTTTCCTCACAATTTAACTCCTGAACTTCAACATAAATTACTACAGGTTACCGCGGCTTGAGCTGATTCACATACTCGTCAATAATATGTGTAGCGATAAATCCGGCACCAATAGGAAACCGACTATAAGATTAACACATGACTTTGCATGGTCTTCAATGATCTCATGATTCGCTTTTGTAACCCGGGTTAGTCCTTGGGATCAATTGGTCGATTTTTCCACCAATATAGGTCGGAAAAGAATTATCAACAACATTCAGTTCACCATAATAATAAACTATGCGAGTTTTGAACTCATATTCAACTAACAACTCCAACCAAAAGAATCTTCCTCTCCCGGGGAGAAAAGCATTTCAAGATATAATACAATTGCGCATTGTAGTTGGCGATATTTTGCAAACTCATAAGGACAAAGGAGAGTAGATTCTAATCATAGCTTTCATAAAGATGAAATCTTGTCATACAAATTGCACCAAAATCATATTGGTAGAAGACATATGGCTACCTAACACAGCTCTCAAATCACCAAATGGCATTGCACCAAAATCGCTAAGAGAAATCACATCTCAAAGTTTAGTAATGATAAATTTTCAAAGTGGAAGAGCCATAGAAAATAATACTATTTTAGTAATGATAAATTTGTACATAATGACTGTGTCACCGTCGCGCTCAAAGTTTAGTTCAAAGATATGTATAGCTAAGAGTTTGTTTAGGCTGGACCTTATATATCTATATATATATATATATATATATATATATATATATCAATTTTAAATTGAATTAAATTAATATCAAATAAATATCATTAAGTTAATCAATATGTTCAATTTTCTAACAATTATTGTGTTTCAAATTTCATTATCAACCTCATTAGCCATGTGAAGGAGACCCATGAAACTGTCATCATGATAAGTGACCAACAGTAATATGAAAACAAGAATGTGACTGAGATTATTTTGTATGCTAAGTGGTAGGAGTGTACATTAGTTTAAAAAGAGTCTAATTTGAGTCCTAATCAAATAGAACTTGACTCACATATGTAATTTCTAATTTGAGTTTGAGCTCGAACTCAAATATTAAACTCATGATTTGTTTGAGAATAAAATGAGGTCAAGCTCGACTATGAATATCTCAAAAGATCAAATCTCACAATGTGAAAAAAAGTGTTGCATTGAAAAAATACAAATGTAGCTAAATAACTCAAGAAATAAGCAAAATCGACACGCAAGATCTATCACAAGTTACTCATTTAGGAAAAATTACCTTAATTGGCGCCACGAAGAAATAATAACCCGTTTGGCGGTGGCGCGCTCGCAGCGGAGCTCTCCCCAGCGTGGCGACCTCCCTGGCGGTGTGCTTGATTCTTGAAATCCGGCGGAGGAGCGGCAGATTGGGAGGAAAAGACAAAATGAAACTACGGTTTGTTTGCCGAAATAGGGCGGGAGCTCTCCTTGCAGCGCGACCTCTATGGCGGTGGTGCTTGTTCTTTGAAATCCAGCCAAGCGAAGGAGCGGTAGACGGGCGGCGATGGGAATAGGAAAAGGAGAGAAAGTAGATGGCTCACGGGTTTTGCTCGATAATGGTTTTAATGACGGACGGCGATGATCGCGTTTGCGATCGTCGTCAACGACTAAACTATTCATTAAAAAAAATTTTTGATACCTAAATTATTAATTACGATTAAGAATGTGCCTATTTTAAAAATTTTGCCGTTCATGAAAATGAAAACGGGAGAGGATGGTATTCGGCTTGCTGTGTTTTTTTGCTGGCCGAGAGAGAGAGAGAGAGAGAGAGAGAGCTCACGTCCTCTCCGCGGATAAGATAAGATTATTATTATTATTATTTTTTATTTTTTTTAAGACTGAGAGCAGATTTTCATTTGAATAAAAAAATAAAATTGAGATTCACATGAAATAAAAAAAACTTGATTCTTTCGCTTGAGAACAGTAGCAGGTAGCATATATGCTTGATTATATATATATATTGGTTTCACGTGACTAAAGATGGATTTTTTTGTTATTATTATTATTATTATTATTTTTAGACTTATTATTATTTTTTTATAATTTATAAATTTTCTCAATTTTTAATAACTTTGATATTATAGTTTTAATTTAACTGAAGTTTATAAATTATATATACTATAATTAATGATTATTCAAATTAAATATTTATTATTTATTTAGCAGTTAATTATTTTTATTCAATTTTAATCAAATTTATATTTGATGTTCAAATTTAATTATATTTCTATTTTAATTATACAATGACAATATTGATTGATTTTTTTTTGTTATATGATTGTTTTCTAGTTTTTATAGTTTGCTTAGCTTGCTAATTATATTTTATTTCTATTGGGCTTAACTGATTCAAATGATCAATTTGGCTTGATTATGATGTGTTTGGGTTACATTCATATTCGATTAAGTGTTTAAGATGATTTAGAGTAATTGATCTCACTTGATTTGATGTATATTTAGATTTAAGCCCATTTTGACCTAAATTGAGTTTAATGGGCTACATTGGACTTAATTGAGTTAAATGATCAAATTTATTAAATTAAACCCAATGGTTGGCTAAATTTTATCTAAATATAATTTTAAAATGATTTTGGATGTTTGATTTAAATTAATTTTCAATTTAATTTGAAATAGGATCCATTTGGGTCTACTTTGGTTAGGTGGCCAAATCAACCCATTTGGATCTTTATTAAATTTAAATTTGTTTAGTTTTGGACTCAAACATGCTCGTTTGATGATTTTGAGTCTTTGGAGTGACTTAATTTGATTAAATTTAAATTGTTGACTTTTGACTTAGTAGAACTCACTTGGGTTAACTCTAAGTCAAATGATCTATTTGCTATTTTGTGACCCATCTTGATTTTTTTTTTTAGTTTATTTGTGTTTATGCATTGATTTTGTGTTTTTGATTCAATTTAGTTTGGTTTAATTTTGATTTAATTTGATTTTATTTGGACTTAGTGATTTTAAGCTTATTTGAATATTTTGGGTCAAATGAGTTAGGTTAGGTTTGACCTTGTCTTGATTGATTTGATTGTAGATTTTGGTACGGCTTGAAGTAATGCTTGAAAGATTGATTAGTTTATCAGAAAATCAATTGGGTTAAGTTTGATTTGGATGAGATTTGGCTAAGTCCATGAAATTGTCTTAAGGGTTTGGGTTTGGATTTGATTTGATTTGGATTTAGGTTTGGATCATGATTTGAAGTTGAGTTTGAGTTTGAGTTTGAATTTGATAAATTAATTGAAGGGTTGAATTGATCTTTGAGAAAAATCAATTGAATTTGATTCGATTTAAAGGGAGTTTTGGCTAAGGTTATGAGGATGGTTAATATGACTCAGGAAAGGTCTTAGGATTTGAATTTGATTTTGGGTTTCAATCATTTAGAGTCAAATTTGGAATAAGATTTGGAATTTGAATTTCAATTTGAGATTTAGTTTGAGATTTGAATCTGGGTTTGATTTGAGAATGTGCATATTGAGTTTAGGCTATATGGTAGGTGATTTCCTTAAGTCTTAACGCATGACCTAATCCTATGATTAACCCTTCTAAGTCTCTAGCTTTAGGTTAAGTGTTCACCTAATCACTAGAAGTATCTTATGGCTAAGGAGTTCTTAGTGTCTAGAAGAGTCCTAAGTCTAAGAAGAGGTGATTGAGAGCTCACTCCAAAAGTGAGGTCAACTTGTACTTTTTGAGCCAAGTTCTAACTCAACTCAAATTGGATTAAACTAAGCCCACCCAAACCCCATATCATGACAAAAATTCACCCTAGGGTGATCAACCACCTTGAATTGGGTCAAACCAAGTCAAACCTAGCCTACCAAAGTCAACATTTAGCTCAAATGAAACCCAAACTAACCAAAATCCACCATATGCCAAATTAATTGGAACCATTGATTCAAACCAACTCATAATCAATGATTGAACATGACCAAACCCTCATTTGAGCCAAACTAAGCCTAATTGGTCATTTGACCCAAGTTGACCAAAATTGGCCTAAAAAAATGGTCAAATCATGATTTAAACCAAATTAATTGCAACTAATAATTTAAGTTCATTCCAAATCACTTATTGAACTTGACCAAAGCTATAATTGAGCCCAAGTTGACAAATGGGTCAACTTGACCCAACCTAGCCAAAATTGACCTAAAGGGTCAAATTGGCCAAAATTCAAATTAAATCCAAATTAAACCAAACCAAAGCCTACAATTACTTTCAACCAACCAATTGAATTTGATTCAACACCTAACACAACCCAATTTGGTCAAATTGGTTAAATTGGTCAACTTGAACAAATTTGACCCTTTTGAATCCAAATGAGTCAAATCCAAACCTAGACCAATTCAATCCAAATTAATTGAACCAAAATATCTCAAATAATCTTTTGAACCTAACCTAAGCCTTGGTTTGACCAAATTTTACAAATTTTCCAACCCATCCTAACCTAACTTAAATGAAACAATTTTGACCAAATGAAGCCAAATCTCCCAAAACCAACTCATAGGACCCTAGGACCTAGTCAAACATGATCCAAACAAGTCCTAATCCATTCCCAAACTAGCCAAAATCCATAGTGGACCCCACCAAAGAGATTAGTCATTGGGCAAACCTTCTTTCCATTGAATCTTTACACTAATAAGCAAAGTTGACTTCCCCATCACCATGGCAGCCTCCAAGCACTCAAGTGAGGCTCCACCTAACCCACCTAGCGCACCTGACCCACCCTAGTTCAGCCAAGGACCAATGGGAGTTCAACACCTCCTCACTCAAGCCAAACTGAGCACCCCATGGACAAACCAAAAGAAAACTTTGCACACGAGCCTTAGAGACTCCTCCCACAGCTTCCTCCACTCAAGTCGAGCCATGAATAGTTAGACACAACCTCTCTGGCTCCCTGATAGTGGCCTGCTGGCCGAAACAAGCCAACCATTTTTTTGTCCATCAAGTGCAATTGAGGGGTATAACCCATCAATTCGAGCGAAAAACTTCACCAATTGCTTCGTGTGAGTCCTAAGCCATTTTAAAAATACCAGAGAGCCTCCCTGAAGCCTCCCTAAGCTCCCTCAATCGACATTTCTCCTTCCCGAGCAAACCCAAAATAGGACACCCCCTTCCCGAGCAATACTCCTCCTCTACTCAATGAAACTTCAATTCCTTGCACCCACACCATCCCCATACTTCTTAGAAGCCACCTGAACCATCCCCGAGCCTTCCTGACCACCGAAGATCAGAGTTCGATCGAAGCTGAAGCCTTTATGCACGTGGATTGGTCGATCGAGAGCTCTACACCAAATCAAACCCCAAGCTTCTCAGCAGGGCCTCACCTTAACTACGCGAAGCTACCTCCGTCGATCCCACCACCAAACATTAGCTCTGGTGAGGTAATTTTAGAAATCGAGCCTTGTATAAAAAATTTCTTGGTCTTTTGTGAAGCAAATTCAAATGTTATTGGATTTTAACCATTGGATGTGTGCCTCCCATCCCCGAAGGTGTAGGATCAATTTGGAGGCAATTTGAATGAACAGTGGCTTAATTAATTATTTAAGCTTAATTACTTTTGTTGAATAGTAAGGGAGCTTAGGGAATGTGATTGAGATATTTGTCCTAATTCATTTCCTAAGTTTTCTTTACTTTTTGAAATCAAATTAATTAATGATTAATGAAGTAATTAATTTCTTAATTAATTAATTAATCTTCAAGATAAAATTAGAGCTTAAATGATCAAATATGAGACTTAGGGATTGAGATTAAGGTCTCCTTCTTGATCTCTTTCCTTAAATTAATTTCATTTCATTAATTGAACATGCTTAATCAAATGGATTAATAAGCAATTAACTTAATTTAAAATCCATTCATTCACATCTAATCACCTTTAATCAATCTTGAGTAGCTCTTTGGGCATTCAATAATCTAAAGAGAGAGTTAATGAAATTATGGTTAGCTTACATGTGTTAGAAAATCATGAAAGTAGTTAAGTGAGCTCCTTAACCCTAATTAACTATTAATCATGAGCCAATTGTATTAGGCCCCTTTCATTTCTTAGGAGCATTGTCAATTTACTTTTCATGTGTTTGCATATCATATTGGCTCATTATTAATTAGTTAATTAACTTAATGTGATATAGGTAAGTGTTTAATTAATTCACTTAATTCATGCTTTAACCTAATTAAATCATAAAATCAACCTAAATATTCTTCATTAAACCAAATTAACTCACACATGGAAAATGAGATTAGAATTAGCAAACCTCTTTTATTTCCTTATATCAAATCAAACATGAAAATTAAATGACATTAAAGAATTTTGGTTTATTTTAAATAATCTTATTTAGTTTGTTTGTCCTTAGGGCTTAGATGAATTTGAATGAAATCACATGCTTGTGTTATTTTATTTTCTTCCAATTATGTTAAATATTATATGCCACTTCTACCCATGCATTCATGTCTTTCAAATTAATTAAATAAAAATGATTTCTTTTATGTCAATATTGCATGTATTGATTTAAATTAAAAACATGTGTGGCTAGTATCATTATTAAATCTCAAATATATTTTCAAAAGGTTACATAAAAATGTATATATATATACAAATCTATATATATATATATATATATATATATATATACATAAAAAATGTAAGTCAATACAAATCTAATTTATGAAATAAAGTCTCTTCCTTACATTCATGTGTTGATTTGCATAAGTAAGAATGTTAGCAATATATTAGTCTGGACATCCCAGGGATGCATGGATTTAAGTAGCCATAAGGAGGTTCCTACCTCGTTCCCTTAGTGTAGAACAATGGCGACGTACCTGCTTGATTTCATTCTATGCATTTGGACATTAGAATCTAGACAAAGCTTTAATTCATTTATACAAAATAAATCAATCAAATCAAAAATACAAATTTTGCATGGTTTTTTATTATTGTAGTTGTTTATACATCCACATGTATCTAAAAATAATGGTATATTAGTCTGGAAATTTTAGGGATGCATGACTTTAAGTAGCTCGCTTAAAACTTTTTACATGTAGATGTGTACTTAGCTAATGAATCTTTTTCTATTTAAAAGACATGCTTCATGCTTTATTTATTTAGTTAAGTTGATTAGTCATATGATTTAAGGTTCTTTCCTTATGCTTTTGCATAAGAATTTAGACAGAGCTTTAAATTAATATGACAAAATCACTCAATCAAATGAAATATTAATTCCAAACACATTTACTCACATTCACCATTTAAGTGTGTTAAGATACAAGTTGCATGTATAGCTATGCTTAGGATTTAATCATATGCATGATATACATGATGGAAAGAAATGAATAAACATGTGTTATGTGATAGTAATTCATTCCAACTAACCTTATCATGCCTTTCTTATTGAATGAGTTTATTTAAAGTGAACCTTAACTTAGGACTAATTAAAATATATAATAAGCCATTCATTAAAGGGAATTAATCAATTAATTTGCTTTAGATGTAATGTAAGGTAGAGATAAAAGAGAGTGATCCTCTTTTTCTTTCTCTTCATAACACTTAGTTGTTTGGTGTAGGTCAAATGAAACAAAAGAAAATATTAAGTAAAATTTGCAAGTTAATTAAACCATTTAAAGTGAAATAACCCTTGATAATTAAATGTCTTTCATACTTAGCAAATTACAACCCTAAAGCCTAGTTAGGACATACCACACAAGCCTTAATGCACACATATTAGATTAAGTCACCATTTCTAACCTTATGTTCGAGCGGTACATGGTTTGATGTATGTTTGTTTTGTGATGTAATGTTGTGTTAGGGTGTATATGCGTAGTCTGGATGTTAGGCCGATATTAACCTAATTATGTTTTTTGTAGGGGGTTGTGCTTAAAGGGCCGCAGTAATAAAAATATAAATGCTTTTTTCTATATAAGTTGCTTAGCCCCTAAGTATAATCCAAATTAGGATAGGTGGATTTGGTTACCTTTGTGCATGTGCTAATTCCAAATTATTCATATAACTGCTTTGGTTGTATGGTGTGTTTACCTAACAAATATTTTACAGATGTAACTAGGTTTACATTCCTTCTTTTAATGTAATTTTGCATTTGGATTAGGATAAGTGTTATGGAGGATTAGGATGAGCATTGGTTAAAAGGCCAAATCTTATGTACCATGTGATGCCTTTGAAGCAAGCTCATCCAAATCAAATCAAAGGAAGAAAGAAGCAAAGAATGAAGAATGAAGAATGCAGAATGAAGACCCCCATAACATTCATCATTTGTAATTTGTAACTATTCTTTTGTAATCTGAGTTGTACAAGGGAAGGCTAATTTTTTTTTTCTTTTTGTACCGACGCATACGACCTCTTATTCTTTTATGATAGCATTATAAAATTATTTGATGTTTGGTTTAACTTGTGTATTAGAAAAAGCATGTCTTTTCATAGTTTATTTATGATTGGTGATTGTTGTATTGCCTAGATGCGATTAGGCTCCTAGGATAAAAATTAAATTTTCTACCCCAATAACAAAGTCATCATTAAATTCTCTAAAATAACTCATAACCTAACATAAAGCCTAAGCATTAAATAAAGATAATAAAATATTTAGCAATCCCTTAGCTGAATGATTGTATGCTTAATATCATACATATTATTTTGTTCCACTCTTGCTAAGAGAGGGCTTCCATCTTTTTCAGATAGTAAGGGCTTAACTTTTGAGAGCCTATGATGAAAAAACACCTCTTTCTCTTTTTATTTAGCCCATAATCAACTTCATCATACATTTAGGCATATAAAATTCTATAACCTGTGTCAAAATAAAGAGTCCAAAATCAAATAAAAATGTGAAAATATTTGCATTAGATTAATTCATTATTCATACCACTCATGCTCTAGTCTCTTAGGGAGTGGATTTAAGGACTTAGTTTCTTTCTTAAATAATAACAACCTAACCATCTTATAAAGCATAATACTTGCCTACATGAATTTAAAGCACATGAGGAGTTAGCTGGCTGCCACTCCAAGCAGTTATAAGTCCAGCAGTCGGGTCGTTTACCCTCTCTTATAGAGGTATACAATATACTTTCACCTTAGATTTAGGTCGTGCTTTGGCCCTCGCCAAAGCTCCCTAGATTTAGGATTTGAGGTTGATATTTTCCTATGTGGATACTAGCATAAATCCTCACCTCTTAGGCATCCTAACAATATTGTGTTGTTAGAGTATAAGTCTTAGCTTTCTAATTAAATGTTAACTCAAACATGTGAAATCTCTTTAGTTTCAAAAATATAAAGCCCAATAATAGGATAGATTAGAGTGCTCACTAGGCTTCCTAGTATAATGTGCACTCCCTACTCATCTCCTTTGGCTTTGATAAGAAGTCTCTCCATTTGATCCATCCCACTTTATTTTCTAAATATAACCAATTTATTGATAGCCCTATCTTTGAATTCTTTGGAGACAACAATCACCTACTTTAATCGAGAGTATTCTTAAGGAATTCACTTTTCTTAAGATGTAATTAACTATGGGGGCTTGCCCTCATAGGAATCTTTAGAACTCAGTTTAAATAAACTTTACTTTATTCATCCATGTAAAATAGGAAAATAATTTATGGTATATTCGAAGACCCATCATGCCTTAGGAGTCCTTATTAGGTGATTAGGTCTATAATGGGGTAGTGATTTCTATCTTTCGAGATAATACACTATTCCTCAATATAGTACTTGATCATCTCAATAAGTACATCTTCAAATCTGCGTGGTGTCCCCCCATACACACACTCACAAAACCAAAAATAAACACCACAATAAAGTACTTAATACATTTACTTAAAGTAAGTGCAAGGTTTGAATTAAAATTCCAAGGGGCTTATAATGAACTTAAACATAAGATTTCTAAAGTCTTAAAATGAATAAAATTTGCAAAATTTGAACTTGTGGCACTCAGAGAGGCTCAATAGCTCCCTAACAAGCATGATTTAAACCTATAATATACTTGAAGTTTTGTTCTCATATGAAAATAAATTCAACTATGCATATGCTAAAGATTTCAATCAGATTTGCAATGACTTGAAAGTCTACATGCAAATGATAGTAATTGAAATGAACGCTCATAGAAGAAATTCTATGAGATTGAAGGTTAAGTTCAACAAAGAGAAGACACCTAAAATCATGATATAAGTTTGCTTGTATGTGAGTATAGAATATTCAACGATATTTCATGAAATGTTAAAACCACTTAATGACATGCTACAAAGCAGTAAAACACATTAAGAAGATCATGAATATGAGAGACTTTAAATATGTCCCCTACATACATCATAACACAAGACCCAACTCCAATTCAAGCACTTTAAGTTTCGACAATGATACCTAATTAAAATAAACATTCGCATGAGGGAATTCTATGGAGTTGAAGGTTGAATTGAAACAATGTTATGCCTTGTTCAAGAACTTCATTAATTTATGTGAAGGTTCTAAAGGATTGAGCTCCCTTTGTGGATACTATAAATCCATCTTATACATGAATCTATTTCTCTAAGATTCATGTGAACACTCTCGATGCATATGTCTTGAAACTCACAAAGTGTATCAAAGGTGGATCTTTTTTTATGTGATGAGGCGATCATTAACTCAACTCAAATGTTTAGAAGTACATGCAAATATTTTAATGAAGTGAATTGAACATAGAAATACATTAAGAGGTGACATTTTATCCAATTCAAGTGTTTCATTGATATGTGCAAATGCTCAAATGGAAAATAAATTCATATAAACTTGTATCTGGTTCAAATACTCCAATGCTTGAGTAAATTTTCAAATGAATGAATGAGATGCTTACATGCATTATTAGGTGATCATATGCTCAATCCTGTTATATCAAGATGCATATAAATCACTTGAAAGATGAAATACTACACTCATTACAAAGCAACATCACCTATGGATTTGATGTAATAGAATGAGATGTCCACATACATTATTAAGGAGTTTCATAAACTTGATTTCAAATGTCTTGGAATACATACAAGTGCTCTATGAAATGGATAAATAAATATGTTTAATAATTCAAAAATAAATTGAAGAACCCGCATGGGCCCCAACACTATGTTGAATACTTAAACTTAGAAAGAGATGCTATGGATTCGATTTGGTCTTGGACCAGTCCCGTTACAAAACCTAAAAATCCAATTATGATATTATAAGAAATTTAATTTAATAAAATCTAAGATGTTAATTCTATCATACAATTACGAAAGATAAACTTATTGACACGACTTCTCAAGTTCAAGCTCCCAAGTTAAAAGTCCCAAACCCCATCCTCCCTCTACATGCTGTGAAGGCTAGGAAGTTCAAAGATAGATTTTCATGAATTTAGACCCAATTCTCTATAAAAAAGATATTTGATCTATATATTAAAGTAAACAATAGTCGCGTGATCAAAAAGTAAGATTTAAATGATCAATCTTTATATATTCAAATTTAAATCAATTATAAAATGATCAAATAATCAAATTAATATATATATATACATATATATATATATATATATATATATATATATATATATATATATATATATATATATATATATATATATATATATATATATATATATATATATATATATATATATATATAATGAAACTAATTATTTAAATTTAAAGTAAAATCTATCCACCAAATCTGCAATCCACATATACAAGGGAACAGAAGGCATTAAGCTTCAAATTAAATATCGCATGTACTACAAGACTAATATTCTAGTAAATATTATGTCTAAAAGTCCATATGAATACTTAAGTGGAATAGAACGTGCATTTTAAAGTAATGTCACACTTGATTCAAATGCTTCAAAATATGTGCAAATGTTTGAATGAATTAAATTCACCGTTCAAATTGGAAAGCAAACTCTCACTCAAATCAAGTGTTTTAGATTTTGTGCTAGCACTCAAATTAGATAATCTATGCATATATTATATGTCAATTAAAATATGAACAAGTGCTTCAAAAGATACTAAATTCTTTGATGGTTTATGTGGACACTTGAATTGAAGCACCCGTAGGGGCCCCGATACTATGTTGAATGCTTAAACTTAGTATCTGAGAAAATTGCATGAGTTAATTCTATGTCTGGGTTAACAAAACTTAATAATTCAATAATAATATTATAAGAATTCAAACTTTGAGAAAATCTATGAGAAGCTAATTCTGTCATATGATAGTAGATCTAATCTTTTATTATAAAATTAATAGAGTCAACAAGAATTTAAATAATTTATTGAATGATCAATTCCCCAATGATGGCTAAGTTGATCGAAGATATCAACCAGAGGGGTTATTATAATTCAAAGTTTTTAAAGTATAAATCTAGATCTGATCCTCTATTATTAAAATAATAGAGTCGATAGGATCTAAAATAATAAACCAATGGTCAAATAGACTTATCTCCCAATGATGGCTAAGTTAATTGAAGATATCAACTAGAGAGGTCATCATTATCAAAAATATTCAAGATATTCAAAATTTTTAGAATATAATTCTTGATCTGATCCTCTATTATTAAATTAATAGAGTCGACAGGATTTGAAACAACAATGTAAGTGATCAATACCCTGATGATGGCCGTGATGACTGAATATTTCAATCGGAGGGGTTTTTATAATAAAAAAAATCTATTGAAATTCTAATGTCAAATCATTATATATTCAAATTAAAATTAATTATAAAATAATCAAATATTCAAATAAAAAATTTTAATTAAATTAAATTAAATTAATTATTTAAATTTAAAGTAAAAAAAACATCCACCCCTCTTTAACCGTTTGCCGATAGTGATAAATTAAGATGATTTTTGCTCATGAAGAGCCAATGTCAAATCTAATGCATAACTATTTTCACACTCAAATAATCTTAACCCCATAAGGTCGTCGTCTGTGTCCTATGTCCACATTATTTTGTCGCAAAATGACACCATATAAATGGCGGTTACGACTAGAGCCGTCTGACTGGGAGGCTTGTCGCAAAATGACACCACTAAATTATGGTCACGGCCACAGCCCGTATGTTCCCCAACGGCATTGATCTTTGAGGTGTGAATTATAGAATATGTTTGATTGAGCAAAAAGCCCTTTGTTAGCTATTCCCTTAGACAAACTCCACCCTAGGTCTACAAGGACACATTGGATGATGTAACTCATGTGTTGCTGATAAGGATCCTTTGATCAGGTTGGGTCGACTACCTCCTCTGACTAAGTAGACTAGGGGCCACGATAACCCGGGATGATAGAACCATGAGATCAAGATCGAGTGCATCGTCGTTCCCCCAAATATAAGCTTTAAATTGAAATAATAAATCTTATAAATATTAAAACTCTACTCACTGCTATCATACACTCATTACTTAACGATTCATCGACTAGCCTTAATCAAAAGTGCTCTCTCAATATTGAGAGAAATATAAGAAACCTGGAATCATATCTAAAGTTCTCACAAAATGAGTGTGAAATCTCTGGGTAGTGTCTTATCTACCATTCCATCTGCCTTTTAAAAATTTCATTGACACTTAAATCAAACTCTCTTCATCGAGAGGATTGTGGCTAATTTTCGAAGCCCACAATACCCCTCATTTAGTATATAAATATTATAATATTAATTTTATTATGTAATCTTTGTCAATGAAATCTTCTTATCGATATGTTCAATTTAACAAGAAGCATGCAAGAATAAATAATCGTTTGGCATCCAATTAAAATCTTAAAATTTTCATCCACGCTCCAAATATTTCATTTGGGTCATTTATGCTTAAATCAATTCATTTTTGGTGTTAATGTGTTTATCTTATTTAAAATTTAATTTGACTATAAATTTATTAAAATAAAAGTTTAAATTATATTGAATTTAATTTTAAAGTCTCTAATCTAAATATTACATCTATATATGTTCTTGATGAAATTGAGCATAATTCTAATTTTTAGATTTTAAAACTCTATTCTTTAAATATTTGTAAATCTTACTAATAAGGATTGATTCCTACATTTAGCTTTTAGTTCTATGACTATATTTCTCCAAGATTTATAAGATTTTTTATTCCTTCAATTATAAATACCTCTATAGGTTATTTAAAAAACTCACACTAGTACTTACGATCTCTGCCATGGAGCTATCATCATCTTCTTAAAAGGTGTTTGTCTTAATTTGATGAATTGAAGTCAATGCACTCAAGCTTCTCAATACTTGTGATAGAGCTCTAGTCCTCTTTGAAAATGAATTAGATGTCTGGATCTATATATATAAAGAAGTTTTAAGTGAGAAAGTGGTTCTCAAAACAAACAATGAAACTCCAACACTCTTTGAAAATAAGTTGACTATCTCTTTTTAGACAAATTAGATCAGATGTGTGAGAGTTATGTACCTCATTTTGAGGCTTTAACTTTTGCATCCAAAAAAAGTTTACTTGTCCAATTTTTAAAAGTGATTTACATTGATGCCACATAATTCTTATAAACTTACATAACTAATACCTAAACTTTGCTATTTATTCATATAATACTTTAGTGTCTCAATCACATCAAAATATTTGCATGAAAAGCTATACTTCACTTTAAAAATATTAATATTAGTAGTATTTTATATGATTTAAAGATTTAGTTGTTATATAAGTATATATTAAAATTTAAGTGTCATATATGTAAATAGATAAGAATTATGTGGTAAGCATGCAATTCCCCATTTTTAATTAAATTATTATTGGCATCTATATATTTCTCAAAAAAATTGTATCTTAAAATTCTATAATCTAAAATTTTGAAAGAATTTTGATCATCAATTATCGCTGCAAAAATTATTGCATTTTTTCATAAATTTTTGTGATCACAATGATCATAAAAAATTTTAATTTTTTTGTACATATAGATAACATCTTTATTCAATTTCATTACTCTTTCATCTAAACTATCATTTGATAAGATAGAAATTTCATATTAAGCAACTTTATGTAATAAATAAATTTGCTGATATCACACTTTAAAAAATTACTTTGATTTATCTAGTAATCAAACTAAGTTAAAATTTTTTGTAATATTCCCATGAATGTGTAAAGACTTTATAAAACATTTAAATTTTTTCTCTGAGTATGTTTTTTTTTTAATCTTTGAGGAGCTATTAATTATCAATTTATGCACAACACTACCACCATAAGAAAATTCATTGAATACTTAAATGAATGATTTTTAAGCTCAATGGATGCCATTGAAAGCAAAACTTAGTGATCTACTTTTTTCTATTGTATTGTCTTTAATATGCACTTCCTTCTAATGTCAATGAGTATGCTCGTATCATGTATCGCCAATGATGGAGTTTACTTTATAGCTTAATATCCATGCCAAGTACTAGTGATGCCAAGTATTAATATTGGCTTTGATGTCATTAGCATCATTTGAACTATAATTGAGACAAAATTACATTTGTGCAACAAGCTTCAAAGAAGGACTACTCATTGGAAAGCTTAAAGACTAAAATACTTTAAGAAATTTATAATGATAATAATGAAGTGTGTATTAACACAATATAGATATAAAAATAAGATTTTTTTTAGCCTTTGAATTTATATTTTTACATATGGGATTAATTGAATAAAATTAATGCAAGTAATAATAATTGATGAATGATCAATCTTTGTGTAAAGTTATGCATATTTTTGAGTACTTGACCCCATAGGAAACTAAATCATTTAAATATTTTTGAGATATATTTAAAATCTTAAACTCTTGTTACCAATGGAATGTGTCATAATGAAATATTTAAGTTAGCAATAAAATGATAGTGTCCTTAGTTGAAAATTTTCAAGTTTATACCTTCTAATATTTTCTTGATGAATTCAAAATCTATATATTGTTAATTTAAGTCTTAAGATTTTGAATAAGTAGGAATGCTTATAATAAAAATAAGTCTAAATTCTCAATAAAATGAAAATTTATATACATAATGTTTATAGTTTTTGAGATTTTTTAAGTAATTAGAATAAATGTAGATTTCAAGGAATATGCCTTTAAGAATTTGGATGAGGAAAAAAATTTATACCTTATGAGATTTGATATGTCATTGAAAAATCTCCTAGTTAAAGCACGAATCTTGATATATGTGTTATTGAACATCACTTAGAACCAAAATCTTAATCATTGAAACTCTCTTTTGATCATTATAGAGCTGATATAAATCATCATTAGCAAATCTAATCGAGTCGGACCAGCGATCAAGCACTTAAAATATAATTAAAAATTTTATGATATCAATTGGATCCCTAAATAGCCTCTAAATATGGAATGTTTATATTCAAATCGAGTGTCTTGACGAGCCAAATCTATCAAGCCTAGGATCTCTTAATTTTGAATTTATTTGAGCATTTAAATACTTAAAATACATCATATGATTAAGGAGATCATTTTAAGCCGTCTGATGAAATGATTTGGATTTTGCCTGTATTTACAAGAAATGTCACTCCCATAATTTATAAATAGCCCATTATTTTCACATGAGAGGGACCTAAACTGAAGAGGAGAGAGCGCTCTAATACTTAAAGCATTTCAAAGTATAATCAGGCCACCGCCAGACCATCACCGGATCACCGCCGACCACCACTATTGGTTGCCACCCGCTGCCCTCGCTTGTCACCACCGCTAGCTACCATCGCTCAACCATCGCCGGGTCACTGCCAACCACCATTGTTGGTCACCATCGGTCATCATCGCTAGTTTCCATGACCTGATCGTTGCTGGATCACTGTCGGCCACCACTATTGGTCACCACCGGTCACCACCTCCAATTGCCACCACTCGATCGTCGTCAGGTCACCACCGACAACCACTATTGGTCACTGCCGATCACCACTATTGGACACCATTGGCCACTATCGTCGGGCACTATCGCTAGCTGCCATTGCCCGATCGTCGTTGGATCACCGCCGGCCACCAATGTTGGTCACAGTCAGCCACCACCGCTGATCACCATCTCCAGCTGCTACCACCAGACCGTTGTCGGATTACCACCGACCACCGCGGTAGTCCGGCCGATTGTCCGGTACGCCACTACCGGCATCATTCGACCATCATTGACCAGATCTTTGGTCACCATCGAGCCGTTGGTTCGCCGGTGCCGCTGCTTCATCACCACCACTAGTTGCGCCCGGTCAAGCCATCATCGGATCGCCATTGCCGTCATCCTATCTTCGATCGTTGTTGTCGGATCGTCAGACTACCATCTCAAGTGAAGCCTTTGTTGCTGATCAAGTGAAGTTCTCGTAAAACCTACTATTGTAAGCTATTCTTCTCAAACTTTGGAGATAGAATAATTATAACAAATACCGATATAGTAAAATTATTTCTAAGCAAGCTAGGCCCTGTAGTCTTTTCCTTCATTGATTTTTCACATAAAAATTCTGGTGTCTCTCAAACTCTTATGCTATTTGTGCGAACCTTCATGCAATGCTAAGACATCAAATTTTCTTACTCTACTAACCCGAATCTTTCTACACGCAATAAGATTTATACTTTTAAAATTTAAGATGATAAAAATATGTACCATCTAATGCTAATACTTTCTAAGATTTTTAAAGAATCTCATCTATACCTTCTAAGGGTTTTGCCTTCTAAGATTTTTAAAAAAGTAGTGTCATATAAGACATCAGTGTTTTGAGATATTTAGTGAATTTATATATTGTAAGACTTTTGTCATTTGAGATTTTTTGATGATATGTATATTTTAAGGCTTTCAACTTTTAAGATTTTGAAGAAACCATACTTTTTGTGATTTTATTTTAGAGATTTTTACATGACATGTAACTTTAAAGATTTTTATCTTTTAAATTTTTGGAAACGTTATAGCTTTCAAAGTTTTTATCATTTGAGATTTTTGAATGACTTATACCTTTTGACGCTATCACCTTTCAAGTTTTTTAGAGAATTTGTAACTTTTCACTTTTGTTTTGTTTTTTTTTTTTTTATATTTTAATAGTTATACCTTTTTGATGTTTTTATCTTTTAAAATTTTTTGGGTTTTTAGGCCATCAAAGATTTTTGAATTCTAAGATTTTTAGATAATTTATATTTTTCTAGGCTTTCACCTTCAATTTTTTTAATTTGTATCTTTAGGGGATTTTTCTTTGGAGGGGTATAAATAAGTAAAGACCACATTAATTACTTGCTCTCATAAAGTCTTTATAGTGAGGTTGTTATCTACTACTAGCTCCTCGTTTATACTTTTTTTTGTAAATGTGCCTTTTATGAATTTAGAGCAAAGACTCTATGTACCACTTACTCCCATAGAGTGTTTTGATTAAAAAGATAAAATGAAATGGTACTTATAAAACCTTACTTAAAAATGGTAGATCTTCAATTGCATTCAATGGATGGAGAATATAATTTAGTTTTTTTAAACTTTAGTGAGATGAGGAGCATAATTTTTTTGATACTTCAAGATAACATTATTCTATTGGATCTCTTGGACATAAAGATAATACTTTAGATAATGTGTTGAAGTTCAACTCTTATAATTTCAAGATGAGTGTCAATAGGGTGACATTTAATTAAGTCCACCAAGGATGGTGGAAGGTTATAGGCTAGCTAAGTACTGTAAGAAGTATGGATTGAATTGATAATGTCAAAAAGATCTTAATATGACTACGACAAAAGAGGGCATGCAACATACTAATGATGGGACATTGCATGGGTAGCATTAAACTGATGGCTTGTTATTGATTTTATGGTAGAAGAATTTTATTATACAATGATGGTTCTCTTTATTATCCATTGTCCTCTAAGAATTAAAGGATTTGAGCATCAATTTTATGTTACTCCATTCTATGAATATGATCTTTCAAAATTAAGCCTAGATGGCCTTCATCAACTAGATTATATTATCCTCATTTGATGAATTACTTGCCATTTATTAGAACAATGTTTATAAGTTACTGAAAATATTTCTTATAAATACTATTAAATTATTACGTGCCAGAATATTTTTGATACTAGAGTGAGGATTTAATGTCTCAAATTTATAAGAAGATTCAATAAACACATACATAAATAAAAGTTACAAGAGACATTAGAATTTTTTAGCAAGAATTTTAAAAAATTCTTAGGTCTAATATGGTTAAAATAATCTATTATATATGAGATGTAACAAGAGCTTACTATTCCTCATAATTGGAGAAGATAGAAAAAAAAATTTGGGGAGCTTAGTTGACCTCTTATGACTATATAATAAAGATTATTATAGAAGTAGTAGAGAGTAATGATGATAGTTAATGATAGTGGTTTGGTGAAGATGCTTTAGTAATAATGGTTGAGAGACTATGATCAGGTGTTGATTATTAAAGGATGACAAGTAGGTGATAGCGATTGAGAGATGACAATCATGTAATAGTGATTGAAAGGTGACAATTTGGCAACATTAATCAAAAGATGATGGTTTGGCAATGACTATTGAGAGACATTAGTGAGATATGGCATTCAAATGATGATAATTACATAACAACAATCGAGAGAAGATGATCAGATAATAATGGCTAGAAAATGGAGGTCGATCTAGGATGATAGGATGATAATGATAAATGTCAGCATTAATCATTAGTTAAAGCTCTAGAGTTTTTTATATTTTTCAGTTTTCTCCAATTTTAAGTTTAGGCCTCCCTATATCGAGAGTTTTTTTTCTATAATTTTTAAATGTAACATTTTGGTTACTTTGGAAAAAGTTCATTTTGGTTACTTTGGATAAAGTTCAAAACATTCTAGAGAGTGATCTATGCTAATTTCTTTGATTACATATATTCTTTCAACATTTAAATGCCTATAACCTCAAAATTGAGTAATCTTGAACTCCTTGAATTTTTTATTTGAGAAGCTTGATTTGAATATAACCGTATAAGATTTGGAGATCATTTGATTTTTTAATTAAGGTTTTAAATTTTTTAACCACATTTCAAATATTTGATTTGAGATCATATTTGAATCATTATGGTGTCCTTGGATTTATCTTGATGAGATGTTTAGTTTTATTATAGGTTTTTCGAAATTAGAATTCATATGATTTTGAATTTAATTTTGAAAATATATCATCTGAAGATTGCATCAAGTTATGTATTTCATCAAATGAATTTTTGATAGAAAGGGAAACATACCGCGATCTTTATTAGATTACACTGAAGCAATCCTTTTCTTCAGGTCAAATTTCTCAATTATTAGTAGACAAATAACATTATCTCCTGCAATTAAGAAATGCGTCTAGGTTATATGTATTTGACATAATATAGATTTGAAGCGAAGTTTCAAGTTTAATTATTAACATTTTTTTCTTGAAACAATACGATAGAATATATATAGGTTAAGTTAGAAGCCCTATAAAGAAAATAGTTCAATTTTTTATTAAGAGTCAAGTACTCTCATGGATAAACTTCGACGTTTTTCATAACTAAGTTTAAAATGAGCAATAGATGAGAAGTCTTGTTAAGTTATGGACACATTATCATTTAAATTTAGGTTAGCACATTTCACCAAACTATTCACAATTCAGCCATAAACAGATGAGAGAAGAATGGAGAATTTTATGGTAACTTTTGAAATTTATTGTTAGATCCAAGAAAAAAAAATCAAAACATATACATATGAATAAAACATTATCTTTCATAGAAAGCTAGTTTTGCAAATATACACACCATAATAAAAGAAACCTTCTGAACATCAAGTTTTTACATCTAAAAATAAGTTTCAACATTTGTTATGGACTTAGTTTTGCACATACATAAATTTCAAAGACCCTAAAGAAATAGGGGGTGTTCTTTGAAGTCTTCCCATAAAATCTCAATAGAAAATTCTTAGACGACCTGTTACGGAAAAAATAAATGAAAAATAAATATTATAAAGTTATAATAACGTTGCAATATATAACGTTATTATTAAAATGTTATCATAATAAAATATTAATTATGTAACTTATAATATAAATTAAATAAATGCAAATAAATTAATTTTTAATTTAAAATAATAGCTAGTAAACACTTTAAATCACAATTAGGTGATTTAATATTTGGCTCTCCTCTAGGGCTGTTAACGAGCCTATTTCGAGCCGATCTGAGGTTGGCTCAAAATATTTTTGAGCGGTTCGAGATTGACTCATGGCTCAAATCATTCCATTTAAAGCCAGCTTGGCTCGTTTTCTAATCAATTTCAAGCTATCCCGCTTTGATTTCGAACCGTCTCATTTTGATTTCGAGCCGGCTCGAATTGAACATTTTCAACTTTTTTTGCTCGAATTCGAATAGAGTTGGCTCATTTTGATCGAGTAACTTGAATTTAATAAAAATGATTATTAAAAAATTTGAATTAAGTGCATGAAATAAAATATATATATGATTTTTAAAAAATATATATTTATACTTATAAATAAAGTATATTTATTTTAAAAGAATATAAGTTATAACTCTATACACTTCATTTTAGGAATACTTTTATTGTTACAAACTTAAAAGTATTATATTTAAATTTAAATATTTTTAATAATAGATAAATTTGATCCGATCTCTCTCCGGCTCGAGATCGACTTGAAAAAAAGTTCAATCCAAATCTTTGACTCATAGCTCGACTTAATGTAATCGATTAGATCTCATTCAGCTCTAAAATTCGATTTGATTTTTGAGCGATCAGAGCCTTTCTCTCATCTTTTAAATAGATAATAATGTGAGCTTGAATGATATGAGAAAATCTGAATATTTTCTTTTCCTTTCTCCATTCACATATTTTTTTTTGTCATTCTCTTCATTTCATTTTTGGGCAACAAGTGACACGTGATTAGTTCGAAGTTTTTTCAATCAATAGTAGTGCATGCGTGATCAAGACAAGGGAATGAGTTGTATCTCACGTGTAGAAAAGAGAGCCGCAAATTAGTACACCCAAGACTTGATCTACTCTAACGATAGTGTCATCGGCATGCCTCTCTCCTAAGCTATTTCAATCTCATTATTTTTATTTTTATTTGCTTAGTTGTGTTGAATTTATTTCTTAAATACAATTTATTTATTTATTTTTATAGTTCTAACAATCTTATAGTAGATCAAAATATTTTCTTCATTTTAATTATTTTCATCAATTAAAAATAATGTCTACACAAATATCACTTCATCATGATGATGTTAAACAGGAAAAATTTATAGGAACACAGTTTAGAAGATGACAGAAGAAAATTATATATTGGTTAACATGTTTAGAATTAATTTCTGCAATATATAATTCTTCTTCATCCGAACCTAATCGGAAAGAGAAAATAATTCTTCTTTCAATGAAAGGTTAGGAAAAGAAAAAACTTCACAAGAGATTGATTTTCTTTATCTTGAGCGCATTCTTAGTGTTCTTTTCAATCGTCCTTATGATATGTTTTGTACATCAACATCTTCTTTTGGCTTTAGAAAGCACTTGAATCAAAATATGAAAATGAAGACGTGGATCTAGAAAAATATTTTGTCAAATCATTCAATGAATATAAAATGAGTGATTCTCACACCGTATTAGATTAAGTAAATAAAATTCAAGACATTATTCACGATCTAAATGAACATGGCATAAACATGACAGAAGCATTTATAGTTGCATCAATAATAAGAAAATTACCACCATGGAGTCAATTTGCACAAACACTTAGGCATAATAGAAATAAGATGTCTCTTGACGATCTTATTATTTCACTTGGAATAGAAAAAAAAAAGGATAAAACTCTCACTAAAATTGAATCTCAAACACATGTCAATCTAATGGAAACTAATAATTTTAAACCATTTAAAAAAAAGTTTAAGAAACAAACTTTACACAAGTCTAGCAATAAAAATAAAAAGCATAATGAGATTCAATATTGGGTATGCAGGAGAACCAACCATCTTTCAAAGGCTTGTTATTATCAGAAAAATAAAGCATCCAAAGAAATAGGAAGTCCTTTGAGCAAAATCGATCTCAACCACAAATTAATATAATCACTATCAATGTCAATGACTCTCTTCCGTTGAGGAATGTTAGCCCATCATTTGAAATTAATTTTTCATATTATTCTACTGATTAGTTGTGGGCTCCGAAAATTCACCACCGACCTCTCGACAATTATGAATTGAAATGAAGAGAGTATGATTTAAAGTGTGTCGGTGTAATTTTTAAAAGGCAGATGAGATAGTAGATAAGATATTACCCAGAGATTTCACCCTAGTTTTGTGAGGACTTTAGATCTGGTTCCAGGATTCTTATAGGCGCAAGCCCCTATAGTTAATTACCCCACTCAAAAAGTGAGAGAGAACTTTTGATTAATGCTAGTCGTTAGGTCGCTTAATGTGTAGCGTATAGTAGCAACATATGGAGTTTTAGAATTTAAAATTATGAAATTCATCATTTCAGCTTAAACTGGATGGTTGGGGGAATGATGATGTGCCCGATCTAGATCCCATGGTTCCGTCATCTTGGACCATCATGGTCCCTAGTCTACTTAGTCAGAGGAGGTAGTGGACCGAACCCGACCGAAGGATTCTTATCAGCAACACATGGGTTATGTCGTCCAAGAAATCCTTGTAGACCGGGGTGGTATTTATCTAAGGAGACAAACTTAAGTCTACCATGACGAGGGTTGTTTGTCCCATCCAAGATACCCTATGATTCACAACTCAAAGGGCAGAGCCATTGGGGAGCATACGGGCTATGGTTGTGAGTGTAATATAATGGAGCCTTACTGGCCAAGCCAACCCGATCAGAGGACTCTGGTCATAATTGCATCATCTGTGAATCTTATTGACTAAGCCACACGGTCAGAGGATACGGGCCACATCCTTACTAGCAAGAGATTGATTGAGAGTGAACATAGTAGAACACTTGATTTAACACTAGCTCCTTTGTAAGCAAGAGTTTTCTTAATTTATAACCCTTAACAAACAATTGTGGAAGGTGGATAGATTGCATTTTGCTTTAGGCTTTTAATGATAGAGTTTCATTTAAATAGTTTTTTTTTTATTTATATTTGATTTGAGTTGGATTTGATTTTAAAATAGAATCACATTTTGATGGAAGTATCCCCTCCAGTTGAAATTACCATTCAACATAGCCATCATCGTAATAATTAATTGATTGACTTGAATATATTTGAGAACTTTAGATCTTGTCAACTCTGTATATCTCTTAAGAGAGGATCAGATCTACTGTCACTTGACGGATTTAACTTCTTAGATATTTCACAAAGTTGGAATTCTCATAATTGATTTTTAGGTTTTATTAACCCGGACTCAGTCCTAAGACTAAACCGGGAAGCAACCCACGCAACATCCTCAAATACTTGAATCTAAACATTCAGCATACTGTCGGGGCCCATGCGGGTGTATCTAAGAATGCCTTAATCAATGCCTTCTGTTTGCTTGTACAAAGTGTTGTGAATCCTCTGGCATAGAAGACATTGTAAATTGATCTAGTATCTTATTAGATTTTTCAGATTAATATTTAATTGACTTCAATTTAACCTGCGCATCCTTTCAAAGATTAAAATTTGCACTTTAATTCTCTATGTCCGAGCACATGCAGGTATTTATAGCTTATATAATTTCATCTAGTTAATGAAATTACTGACACTAAAAATCATAATTAGAATGAAATTTCTTTTATTTTTGGATTGGAAGAAAGTTCCTTCATTCGTGCAGCATTTAGTTTAGTGTTGCCTTATGTCTTCTAGTGCAAAGAATTGCAGATCTGGTGGCGATCATTTGAAAGTTTGTACGAGCTTTGAATAAGAATATATTCATTTTAGATAAGTGTAATGAATTTATTTTTATTCAAGCATTTGCATGTATTTTAGAATATTTTACCCAAAGGAGTAACCACTATAAGATATATGTGAGGGCATACGTCATGTAATTGTATTCATATAAGTTTATATGTACGAAGTTCACCCAAAAGAAAGCTTCAAGCCTTTCTTATTTTATCATTTAAGTACTCTTCACACTTTCTACAACAAGAGTTGTTAGACCCAATTTAGATTTATCCTTAACTTCATATCAAATTCCCAATTTATTTGAATATTAGACTTTAAATTTATTGCAAATTTGTTATAAGTTTAGTATTAACTTCCTTATATTTCACTTGCATTTATTTTGATAACAAATATGGAACAAGGTTGTTGCGTATATTTTGCATATGTTCATAGCTTAATTATAAGTGGGTCCCACATCCTAGACTTTTCTTTCAGGGCTCTTACCTTTCACATCATTTTCTTCTTGAAAAGAAAACTTCATAGCCTTTAAAGCTTTTGAAGAAAGGAAGGGAACTTGCTTGCGTTTAAAGTAAGTATTTTACTTTATTATTATGTTTCATCTTTATTTTGTTTAGTTTCCTTTAAGCATTCTCTACTTTGATTTAATGCTTATCTTTATGTTTATCGTATATTTTTTATTTAATTTGAGTTTAGGTTTCCATTTGAATTTGTTTTAAGCCCCGAACTTCAGTCAAAATTTTGGCAGCATTTCAGCTAGATGAAGCGATATCTAACAGATATTGGCTTGCTCGGTATACTTTATTGAGCATAGCGAGTGGTGTTTTGCGACACCACAACTATCTTCGCACCCGCTATGCCTTATGGGTCATTAGCGGGGTCTTAGAACCTGCAAAAGAAAATCACAAGCACACATTTACACATATACTTCCACATCGATATTTATACACATCCACAACTTATACTTCGACGCATCCACAATTTCTTGCAATTTTTTTCCCTATTTTGGGTTAGAGAACGAGAGGAAGAGGGCTCGGTTTAGTTCATGTTGGAAAGAAGAGTGTTCGGTTAGGAGGAGAAAATGGGAAAAGTAGGAAGGAGAATTGTTGGGGGCTGTTTGGCTGCAGGATTTGAACAGAATTTATGTTGGATTTAACTTAAATCCTACCAATCGGCATTTCTATGGTTTGGAGAGAATGGAGGAAGGAAGTGGAAAAAGAAAGAAGAGGAAGAAGAAGAAGAAGAAGGAGAACCTCTCTTTTGTTTTGGAGGAGAGGTTTTTCGGATTGGACAAGGGAAGAAGAATGGGGGAAAGAACTCATTTCTATTCGGTTTTGTGGTTGAGAAGCCGAAGTAGGGGAAGAGGGGGAATAGTTGGAGGAGAAGATGAGGGACAGTTGTGGGTCGTGAGCGCATGTGCGAGACGGTGTCAGATCGAGCAACGTGTGGGGGAGTTTGGTCGCGTGAAGGCTTCGTGCGCTCGGGTTTGGGGATCCGAATGGAAGGGGTGGGTTTCTCTTGCGTGAGGGAAGAGGGTTTGGTTTCCTTTCCTACATGCGTGAAGAGGAGCAGGTCATGTGAACCGAGGCGCGTGAGTGGAGGAATGGGGCTGGTTCGGGTTGCTTGAGTGGAATTTGGGGGATTTAGGTTAGATTTAGGTTTATTCAATTTCCTTAAGCAGTTAATCACACTTAAAATGAATTTTACATCGATAAAATTACATAGTTGATGTATATATCAATCTTAGTTTATTATGATATTCCATACACAATGGTGTAGTCTGTTTCACAATTGAAGGCCGTTTGGTTCAAGTCGACGTCAAATTAAGTCAATTTCAGCTCAAAATGTGCATTATCATTTCTAACTGCTTGACTTTCATGCATAATCATCCGAATTGAATATGAATAGTCTTACTTGATAGATTTCAATATTTTGAAACTAATGGTGCAATCAATTTCACGAATGAGATTGTTTGATTTACGTCAGCGCCTCCTGACCTCGATATGCATGCAGGCGCGTTGACGACTCGAAGGGTTTATCGGTTGATCAAGTTGAGTAATATTTATATTTTGATCAATTTTGATATTTTGAACGTGATGGTGAAGTCCATTCTTCGAACAAAGGTCATTTGGGTTGATTGTGGCAACCTCCTATGTATTTTTGCCTCGCTTTGCGCATTATCGCTTATGATCATTTGACATTTGCAGAGACTCATTTGAATTAAGCGTGGATAGTATAATTTGATAGTTTTGACATTTCAAAGCTAACACTGTGATCAATTTCATGAACATAGGTTGTTTGGGCATTATCATAGCTTCCTGACTCCGATATGCGTGTCGACTTATTGATAGCTCAATCGCTTGATCGGTTGCTCATTAGATTGTGCAATATTTATATTCTAACCAATTTTGGCATTCTGAATGTGCTGAAAAAATCCATTCATTCAATCGAAGGTCATTTCTACAATTTTCGGTGACGTCCAGTACATTTTGAGCTCCGATTTGCACACTGTCACTTTCGAAGTCCATCAAATTCGACTTGTGGGCTTGACCCGACTTATGACACATATGTGAAGGTCAATAAATGCCCCCCAATAAATGTGGTTCACGCATAAAGCAAGTTGCATTTGTTGAAAACTGGTTGACTCTTTTTCGACTTTCTTCATTTTCTTTTTTTTGTTCCTCTTTTTTTTCATACTGCTTCTTAGTATAACTCTCGTTTCTTTGTTGGATTTTGATGTGCAATTTCTCTAATTATTTGACAAGAGAATGTTTTGTTGGAGGAGACCTGATGATCTGTCATCTGCTGAGCCTAGTGAGGAGGCTATTTGGTTAGAGATTGACAGGCATGATCCTCATGGAGATGTTGATATCAGGGATATGATTGAGTAGCACACCGATGTTATGAGCACATAATTTTTACTAGGGTTTCTTCGCACGCACTTCCATACTTCTTAACTGTACTTCAAGTTTTATTGCTTCTGAGGATCCCACAGATTGGGTGGCTACCATTAAGTTGAAATGCGGGGACTACAATCCTCTAGATAGCATAGTAGCTCAAGTCAGCTCTAGATACTGTGATATTTTACAGCCTACTTCTAACAGCATTAAGTGGATGAGGCAGTCTAGACTTTTGAGTCACCGTCAATTACAATCGAACTCATCAGATTTGCTTCGAGATTCATCTATTAGCATGATTCCTAGTCTTCCACCTGGCTACGTCACATGGGCTAGATACATCTTGCAGGCTTATTGAGACACTTTATGGACAGCTGGCATTTATGAGGTAGTATATGTGTCTTTATTTGATTTTGGAGGTATGTCTTCTTCTTGGGCTCGTGGAGTAGCGGAGTTCTAGGATGCTAGTAGTAACACTTGTTGGATTGGCCCGGAGGAGTTAATAGTTACCCTTTGGGATTTATAGGCTGTGTCAGGTCTTCCGATACTTGGTTACTACTACGAGGATTGCATTCCACCTTATGAGGAGTTATTTTGTAGGCAGCCTACAGTTGATTGTGACTGACGAGATAGGCTAGTTGTGCCTTCTATTTATATTGATCTCCTGAACCACTATCACTGACTTTAGGCCAGACGCTCTAGCGATCATGAGCACTACCTATGAGTACATGGATTCAGAGCTTCTTACAAGACTATGCTCTATCTAAAGAGACTGGAGCACTACATGACCCTTTCGACAGTATGATGATCGATCCTAAGACTGAGCCTATTTTATTAACAGGAGCGACTTCTCCATCCTTACAGGGATTGAGTGGGGATTTGTTCATCCAGGTGCTTTATTAGTAGCAAATAAGATTTTTGAGGTGAGTGGATTTCTCTAGTCCATGCAGTGTTAGCTAGGATTTATAGGATATTGGGGGTGATTTCTGAGGCTGGTTCTTTTGAGTTACACGATGTGACTCTACCGTGGCAGTACTTGTACGCTTGGGCTCACCTCCACATACATGGTGCATTTGCTTATTTCGAGTATCATGCATTCTTTTAGGGGGAGGATATCTTAGAATCTTATAGTTATACTGAGCATCATCTACTTTGGAGATGGAGTAGATTCGCATGTTCTTCTTTGCTCCTAATTTGGTCAGAGATCGATTTTTGTTAGTTCACCACCGGATATATTTGGCTTACCATCTAGCTTGATAGGGGTTGATCTTATTGATTGATGAGAAGGATAGAGATTCCTTACATCATGATCGTTGGACATTGAGAGTCATTGAGTACCTTTTTAGTATACATCGAGGATGGTTATGTTATTGATATGGGCAGTTAGTTGTTATAGAGAGCTATCAGCACAACCGAGTTGCATGATAGTTTTGTTTCTTTCAGTCGATTGCTCATGATGGTAGGCCATTTATCCTTGGTGTAGTAGACATTAGGAAGATCAGGATGGTTCCCTTCGAGACATGTTACTTGACTGCTTCAGCTATTTGACTACATTTACTGAGGCTTGGTACAGGTGCTCACTTTCAGATAGTTCCTCTGTAGGGTCTCACAAGGGTTAGTTAAACCTACCTCACCTAGGTACGACTATCTTTCAATCCTTTTCTGGAGCGTGGTGCCAGAAGATATGAACAGAGGTGAGATCTTTAGGAGTTCCTTGAGGTCAAAGGCCTTGATGTCAATCACCATCAGCAGGACACAGCAGTGCCAGAGGTATAGTTACTATATTGTTTATACTTCTATCATCTTCTTTGTTGCATCATTAAAATATATTTGATGCATTTGATCTTCTAACTTGATTCGTGATATATACAACAGTTTATGAGCAGGTCAAAGGAAACCCCTCCTCATAGTAGGGTTAGAGCTAGGGATTCTATTCCTAGCTACACTGAGATTTCTTTACCATGTAGACGTAGGTAACCCTGAGCTGTAGCAGCTTGATTGTTCCATGAGCCTCCACGCGTTTATGACTTATGATGAGTCGCCACGTGTCGCAAGATCAAGATATTATTGAGGACTGAGTCATGCACGTTTGGCCTTTAACACTACCACTTCAGATTTTGCTACTCCTTCTATAGAGCCACTTTTCTCTATTGACCTGACTCTGCCCATTGTCCTGGGAGACTTCTGAGGTGAGAGATCTCGTGCCTGGAAGGATTTCTATTGAGCCAACACATAGCCCTAGAGCTTACCAAATAGTGAGGGTCCTCGAGGATTATATCGCTTACGATACACCAGTTCAGCCAGATTCACCATGTTCAGGTATTTTCTTCCTCTCTTTGTTCTTTGGTTACACTTCTTTACATTTATGGCTCTGCTTTATGCTGACTATTTTCATTTGTTTCATGCAATGCCTGATGTAGGTTATGAGTCTGAGATCTACCATTGATATCCTTGTAGGCTAGATCCATGTGATAGGGGCATGTAGGATTGCAACTTGGTGTTTTTGACGGATGTGGTTTCTTGGCTTACTTTGGACTCACCATAGTCACTAGAAAGCTTCACATCCTATGAGAACACTATTCTGAATCTTTTAGCTCATATTGACTTGAGGAGCAAATTCTTAGATATCTAGAGACTCTTTATAGAGACGTAGAGTTCCTGATCCATCGGATGAGATCACTCAGTATTGTTCACTCTGACACTTTATTGATGGAGCTTCAGGAGCAGGTCAGGCTTCATAGGGAGATGGTTGACCTGACGCATGATGAGTTTGAGGAGAGTGTTAAGGCTCTATGACATGACCATCAGAGTTCGATAGATGCTTCTTCTGAGTTAGACAGATTGACTACCAAGATCGAGTATGAAAGCGGATAGAGAGCTTGAGCAGAGCGATTATTACCATTACATCACCGGCTATGGTAGATGAGGTCGCTTTGATCGAGCTACTACTTACTATGGCGAGAGTGAGTAGCCTTTAGCTTATTTAAGACAAATTTCAATGAGCTGCCTAGGCTCCCGTGATGTACTTTTTCTTTTTCTTATTTCTCTTTCCATCAGTCATGTATTATCTTATTATATTAGTGAAATTAGCATTCCTATATTACTCTTGTGCTTTTTATCTTTCAGGGATTTAATGAGAAGATCAACTTTTATTTGTGCTTTGGGTTTAATTTATGTGCTGGCTATAAAACTTGGATCATTTTAGTTTCAATTGCACTAGCTTATGGAGCTTTTGATAGGATTTTTCATTAGTCTGATGTCTTGTTTAGGACATACTAAATGACGTGCTTGACCGATTTGTTAAAATTGACTTGTCGGATAGATAAGAATTCTTACACAATCTACTCTCTACTTTGATGGTTAGATCCCTTTCTTTTATGTCATTACAGGTTTGAGTTTCCTCTAACCCTAGCTTCATGCTTGATTAGGTTTGTTGGAGGAATTGGTTTATTTATTTTGATGAAGGACTCCCCTAGGGAGTAGGTTTATCCGTGCATGGTTAGATTAGAAATTTCTTCTGTCCTATCCTAAAGCTTGACCTACTTGATGAAGGACTGACCTGATTTATCCATATTAATTTATTAGAAAATGTGTGTACGTCATGAATCCTGTGCTTGCTGCTTTGATAAATTCATTGAAGGGTACACACAGATGACCCAACCTCCTAGCTTATATAAGGTCAGTGTTGAGTTATAATTCTAGCAATGTGTGCTTTAAAAGACTGAATTACCATGAAATTTCTTTAGTTTGGCCATCGGCTTTGTATGAACTATAGAATTGCTTCCTCGGCCCTATGCTTTCTACTTTGACGGACTTGATGAGCAGATTAGCTTTGCTCTGTGGTTTGAGTTTGATCAAATTATTTGAGAATAAATTGAAATATCACCCTGTAGGCAATATAAAGATTGACTTGAGGCAACTCTGAATTGAGAGTTTTCCTCAAATTATCTCGATCTATTGATCAAGTAGAAAGATCTCTTGGATCCTGGTTGCTTGTAATCACTAAGCTAGATATGGTTTGAGATTGAACAACTACTATGACTGGACTGACGAGCAAGGGCTCTTTCACTGCAGGCTTTTCTTATAGCTTGTTGAGTGAGGAGAGCATCAACAACTCGGTTACATTTGGGCTTATTGAGTTCGACCTTTAGAACCTACTCGAGTTTTTGACTTAAGCTGTGAGGGGTTGGTGATTTATTATTAGATTGATGAATGGAACTTTTCATTGCCTTTCATGTGGCTTATTGAGGGAGAAGGCGAATCTGGCCATTTGTGTTTGACCTTTTAACTCATCTATGTCCTTAACTTCAGGATGTAGTTGATATTTCTCCAACTTAATTGATTGAAGCTTCCGAAATTGGGAGCTCTTCTGACTTGATCTCTAGAATTTGGCAAATTTGAAAGATAAATTTTTGACATTTAGGATTTTCTTTTCATGCATAGGAATATTCTTTTTTGTTCCTGTAAGAACCTGCAACTTAACCATAATAATTAGGGATGTATTCAGAGATTTCGACATAAAGCTCGACATCAACCTGAATCAGAATACCATTCTCAGATGAGCATTTTGATATTCAGTTAGATTGTATTGGATGGATACTCAAAGTGAAGGTAACTCAACTTCAAGTAGAAGAACTGCTTTAGTTCCAAATACTAATGAATAAGGAGTAGCCTTAGTCGACATTTTATAGGTGGTTTGATACACCCATAGTGCCTCTATTAACTTAGTATGTCATTCTTTCTTATTTTTAGTAAGGATCTTCTTGAGCAGCTTGACTAATGTCTTGTTAAAGACCTCAACCAAAGCATTTCATCTTGGATTGTATATTGAAGAGTATCACCAATCAATTTTGTATTGATCAATGAATCTATAAATCTTTGTACTTTTAAAAGTTGTGTCATTATCAGAAATTATTCGGTGCGATACTCCAAATCTATAGATCATATTATGCGTGAAGAAGTTGATCACTCGGTCAGTAGTAACTTCTTTAAATGGGGTAGCTTCTGCCCACTTAGAGAAATAATTAGTCGCTGTTAAGATGAAGCGGTGTCCAGTTGATGACAGTGGCTCAATTGGTCCAATTACATCTATACCCTAGCATTCAAATTGCCAAGATGTTATTGTTGGGTGTAGTGGATTTGGAGGTTGATGGATTATATTTCCATGTACTTGACATTCATGACACTTCTTAGTATGATTGATACAGTCTCTCACCATAGACGGCCAATAATAGCCCATCCTTTTGATCATTACTGCCATCTGGGGACTTGACTAGTGTGCTCCGCAGAGTCCTTCATGAACTTCAACCATCACTTTGGTACCTTCATTTGTATTTAGGCAGCTTAGCCACATTTTTTTAAATGATCTACGATATAGAGTGTCATTAACGAAAGCATAGCACAACATTCTCTTCTTGATTTAAACTGCCAGTGATTTAAATGTTTGGTAATTTGTCTTCTTTACAGTAGTCGATGAAGGGTTGCCTCCAATCATGTGGCTCTTTTACAATAAGGGCTTCATACTGCTTTTCTGAGGCAATGTCATTCTTAGCTCTTCTTGGTATAACTCCTTATTGATTTTGGAGAGTATGAGGAGCAACCTAAGTCACATCCTGTTAGGTCAGATTTGATAATCCCTCTACTTGCGGATTGGTATATTGCTGGCTCTAGAACTCATCGAGTAAATATGTCGATCATTGACATAATCACCATTCATACTTGTCATTTTCTTAGCTAATTCTGCTAAGCAATTGGCTTTGCTATTCTTGGATTGAGAGACTCGAGTTAGTGTGATATTTGGTTTTTACTTCATAAGCTCAAGAACTCGCTTGTGGTACAAAGATAAGTCAAGCTTGTTGATTTTATAATAAGCTAAGAATCACCAAAAATATGCAAGTTTTGAATACATATGAAAATAGCTTCTTCAAGACTTTCCATAAATGCTTCATACTCGGCTTTATTATTAATTCTTGGCTCAGTCAACCCATATGATCGTTCATTATCCCTCCTTCTAGTGTGCTATGAAGACGATGTCGATTCTTGCTCTTGCCCTTGGGAGATTTAGAGGTTTGACTTGTTTGATCGATGAGGCTCCATCAAAGTACATTTCTCAAATTTGTGATTTTTCTCATTCATGAATGAGCATAATTTGCTCATCAGGCAAATTGTCTTTAAGAGAAGAGTCTATTGGGATGGGATGTGCAACAAGAAAATTTTGCTAAGACTTGTCCCTTCATTACTTTCTATGGAACATATGTGATATCAAATTGTATAATGCTACCCATCTTGCCAAGTGACCTGTCAATGCTGGTCTTATGATCAAGTATTTCAGCGGATCAATCCTTGAGATGTGGGTAATCTTATGAGATAACATATAGTGACGGAGCTTTTGGACTGCAAATGTCAATACCGAACAATGCTTATCTATCGAAGAGTATCTCATTTATGCTCCTATCAACCTCTGACTGATATAATAAAGAGCATTCTCTTTGCTTTCTTTATTGTGTTGTGCCAATAATGCTCAAAGGGACTCTTCTAATGCAGCTGTGTATAAAATGAGGGGTTTCCCAGGAGTAGGCACTGTAAGGATTGGTGGATTTAACATGTAGCTTTTAATCTATTGAAGGCTTCTTGGCACTCATTATCCCATTTGAATGAAGCATCCTTCTTCATCAACCTTGCAAATGGTTGACAGCATCCTGATAGATTTGATATAATTCAACGGATGAATGCAAGTTGTCAATGTAAAGAACAAAGCTGACGCAAACTCTTTGGTGGAGGTATCTTCACAATTACCTTAATTTTAGTGGGATCAATTTCAATTCCTCTGTGATGTACAATATACCCAAGGAATTTTTTGGAGGATACCCCGAATGCACATTTTAGAGGATTCATCTTGAGATCATATTTCCTGATTCTCTCTAATATAATTCTGAAGTCTTCAAAGTGGTTTTCACGATTTAAGCTCTTCACCACCAAATCGTGAACATAACATTCCACCTTCTGGTGAATCAATTCATCAAAAATACGTGTCATGGCTCTTTGGTATGTAGCTATAGCATTTTTAAGCCAAAAGGCATGATTGTGTAGCAATAGATGCTTTCATCTTCAGGTGTCATCTTGATTTGATTATATCCCGATGATCCATCCATGAATGAGAACATATCATAGTTGGAAGTGTTGTCCACTAGTAGTTCAGATATTGGAAGCGAAAAGTCATCTTTTGGGCACGCCTTATTTAGGTCCCAGAAGTCAATGCAAAGACAGATTTGGCCGTTCATCTTCCAAATTGGGACAATGATGGCTATCCAATCAAATACTTCTCCTCCCGGATGAAGCTTACTTCGATCAACATCTTAGTTTTTGTAATTACCTATTCTTCAATCTCCAATCTCATTCATTTAGGAGCTTGCTTAATAGGCATCACATCTGCTTTAATAACTAGTTTGTGAACTACTACATCAGGGGATAAACTTGGCATTTCAGAATATGTCCAGGTAAAGCAATCCCTAAATTCACAAAGTAGCATTTTTAGCTCTTCAACTTTCATCGTGAGAAGGGCAGATGAAAGTTGGACGGGATCATCCTCCTCTAGGTTGATTTCTTTGAGTTCATCCATAGTAGCTATTTGTCCACCATCTTGAGTTCTTCGTGTAGGCTTTCTTCTACTTCTTCATCGTGAGATGAATTTCATGGAGACCATCTTCTTAAGTCCTGATTAGTTTTTGACCTCAGCTTCTACTATATTATAACAAACTTTATTTTGATGAGATTTGCGGATGAACCCAAGAACTTTGGTGATAAACTTATCACTTCTCTGTGATGCTTGAGGACTTCTTTGGCTCCAAATCCTGCTAAAGATTTGAGTTTTATTTTTAGTAGTTCCAATATGAATTTCAAGATTATGCATCATTCTTCACAATTTCTGTGGATAGTATATTGGTATTCTTGTTGGCACTATCTCATCAAAATTTTCATGTTTAGGTAGGGTTGTGAGGTGAGACTCTTTAGATTTTTAAAATAAAATTCTACCGGTCACTCACGGTGGCACATAGAATGCTACCTAAATTCTTCAATATTATGAACCTGCGGTGGGTGATCTCTTTAAATTTAAATTACTCTTGAGGGATGGGTATAATTTTGTAGGAGTCCTCCTGCTTTGTCAATTGAGCTATCCTTCTCGATCGACCATCGAACTCTATTTTCATGGCAGTTTCAAAGTCATGCATTGAATGAGAGAATCACTTATTTCATACTTTGCCTTTCTTGAGCTTATAAGTTCCTTAGGTTTGACATGAATATCTTCTTCTTTCTTCTTCTGTGTCACTTCCCAAATGAGAAACTGATTTTCTTGATTTAGGTGCATAATCAATTACTTTAGGGAGAGTTAGCATTGCCTTCTTTCTTCCTCTTTTCTTCTACTCTTTCACTTTGTGAAGTTGTTTTAGTTCCTGAAGTGGATGCTACCGCCTCAAGAGGCTCTATTATCTTGGGCTCTTTAAGGATGATATATTTTGCATCTTCATAGATCTTTGCTTCATGGATGGAGAATGGTTGTAGGTTACCAAGAATTTAAATTCTTCTCCTTCTTTTAGGTACTTCATACACTAGTGCATAGTTGATGGGACCATGCCATACTCATGAAGCTATGGCCAGCCCAAGAGAGCTTTGAATGATGTATCAGCATCGATTACATGAAACTTGGCTTCTATATATAAATCCTGAAACTTGAGCGGGAGAATAAAGGAACCCAAGGTTTTTTACCCTTTTTCATTAAAATCATGAACCATCAACTTATCTCTCCCAAGATGTTAGATATCAAGTGATAATCCTCTTAATACTTTTAGACTCAAAAGATTGATAGAAGAACCTGGATCAATCAATATTAGATTGATCGAGATGCCATCACTCTCTGTAGTAACATATAGAGGGAGGTTGTGATCTGTCGTTCCCAACATAAGGTCTTCTTCAAAAAATGTGATTACTGGAGATCTTGAGTTTGTAATGCTTTAGTCATGTAGTTTTCGACAAAGTAAGCTTCATAATTTTTTGAATCTTTGAGAGCCTATATCAAAGTTTCTTGGAGATATTTTGACATCAAGAGAGCCGCGTACACACTTAATTGTGTAGGAATCTTTTTCAGATGTGATAGAATATTATAATCTATCTTCTCGCTTGATTTAGGCTTTATTTTAGGATTTTTGGGAATGATCGTTGACTTCAATTTATTTGCCTTTGTCTTTATTTGCATTTCCTTGATGAAGGTGGTAAGACTTTACCACTTCTCAACTGAACTTGAATTACTTTGCCATGCTCAGATTCTTCTGAAGAGAGTTTCTTCAAATTCCCTTCTTATTCGGATTGGGGCTAGACTCATTTTCAACTTCGTTTCATGCGTGATGATATCGATGAATCGACTCTTCTCTCGAAAAACATAAATCTTCATCTAAACTATTATCGTTGTTGAGTCATTAAACAAAATTGATGTTAACTCTTTTTCTTTGATAAGAATTTTGATGAGTTGGTCGAGTCTGTATGACTACCCTTATCATTTTGGAATAATTGATGCTGAAGAATATTTGATATCACATAGATGATCTAGCATGTCTCTATTGTACAAGATTCACCATTATCTTCTTCATCTGATTCATCAATGTGAAGTTTTGGCATAAAGTCTGCAAGCCAAAATGGTTGCCTTTCCGGCTGATGATACTCCTCTAAATTATTAATAATCTTTTGAGTTGTAGTTCTCTTCTTGATCTTCTTTTTCTTAGCCAGCTTCTTTGACTTATGAGGCCTGCGTTTAGCAGACTGCTCATCCTGCTGTGATGAATTAGCCTTATCCGAATGTCGCTGAGAAGCTCAAATACTTTGTTTAGGCATCTCTTTTAAATCCAATATAGGTTCAAGTGGTGATTTCCACTTAACACTAGAGACGCCCTTTAGCTATTTCAGCATTTTCATAGTTTTCTTAGAGACTACTATTTCCCACACTTCAGTCTAAACTGATTTCTCCTTATTCTTATATTTGATGGATGATACGAACGAGGACATAATCATCCATGTAGATTCTCTTTTTTGGTTTACTAGAACACTATCAGATAGTGTAAATTCACCTCATCGATACTTCCTTTCTAGCCAATCTTTGAAGACATAGCAATCTTCAATAGGATGACTGATCATCTGATGATAGTGACAATAATTTGGATTACTAACTTGATCAGCTTCTTTAGACCTTTTAATTTCTAGTAATTGTAGGCCCGCTTTGACTACTTGCTGAAGTAATTTGGCCACACTGTCTCTCCAAAAGGAATAATCTTTGTTCATCTTTTCTTTAAGAGATGGTCGCATTCGCTCATCATCTCTTGTTACTTGTTTTAGGCACTCTCCACCACTTGGAAAAGTTGAGGTTTGTCATTGTCTCCTAATACCAATTTTGGCTATGTATTAGAATAGACAGACTTCTTTCCCTTATCTTCATTGACATCGGCTATTTTTCTTTATCCACATTATATATCACCAGCTTCTTATCATTTGAGCTATAGGAAGCGGCATGAATTTCATTTCTTCTTGAGTCTGAAGGTTTGTTTCTCTTCGCTTTATCTCATACTGGACTTAGATTCAAATTTTCAAATTTAGCCACCCTATCAAGCAAGTCTTGGAATGTTGCGATCGATGCCATACATAGAAATAGTGTCATTTAATCATCTATATTTCCCATTAGCAATTGGATCGCATGTTACTCTTCCATTTGTTGCTCACATTTTATACTTAGGTTACACCAACAACTTATGAATTTTGTCACTGACTCATCTTTCCTCCTCTTCAACAAGGCAATGTCAGTGATTATGATTTCTCGGTTGCATTGGTGAACCTCTTCATAAATATAGTCTCTAATTTAGTGAAGATTTTAATTAAATCATTCGGCAATTCTACATACCACTCGAAAGCAACTAAAGTTAGGCTATTTACAAACTGACAGAAAAGTAGCGCATCATTTCCTCTGTGTTACTACAAGTAGCCTTAAATTGAGCTAAATGTTGCTTTAGATTACCAAGCCCACAGAAAGTATTAAATTTCATCACTGAGTAACCTTTCGGGTATAACACTTGATCATATTCAGCTGGATAAGGGCAACCCTTACTCACCAAATTTTCAGCCTGCTCCAAGGCTATGACATCCTTTATCTTTTCATTGATTATTATTTTTAGCTAAGCAGTTGTTACCATTCTTGGTGTGTTAGCCAAATTTGAATTATCGACTGAAGAGGTAGTTGGTTAACTTCATTCCTCACTTCAGGTGTAGCATGCACTGTAGGAGTTTGAGGTGCTAGAGTGACTGGTGATGTAGAAGTTGCATTATTAGCTACCTATTGATTAGCAAATAAGACAGGTGCTACATTTGATGTAATATTCTTCTGCAACATCTCCATCATGATATTCATTTGTACCATCATATCATTCATCTTGATACCAAGTTACACAATTTCCTTATCTTTGACTTCCATTTGACGCTGCATTTCTCTTTGCTCTCTAGTTAGCGCCATGACGTCAAAAAGTATAGACTTTTCTTCTTCATTTACTTATTGTTGTCTACTCCTTGCTCATCTTTATAGGAAGAGCTTGACTGCCCATCTCCTTGTGCATTCACAGGGGCAGCTATTGATAGGGTTGAATAACAATGTTGATTATAAAAGTGTGTACCAGGCTAATCATTTTTTGGTTCAACCATATAAATAGCTTCAACGCCTATGATCTCTTTTCATTCTGATTATCTTTTTCTTCTTCTTCAGTAGAGATTAAAGATCCATCTTCTATTTGCTTTTATGAGACTCTTTTTCATAAATGTCAAATTCAGGTTCAAGTTCCTTGAGTTCATGTTACTGTTGATAGTGCTGAGCAGAGAGTTCATCTATATCTCTGATCATGAAGATGACTTTTACTTCCATAGTGTCCTCTTCATCACCCTCTTTTTTATATGAAATTTTGATTGATGTTTTTAGTGAATTTCTGGTTCAATGTACAGAATGAATACTTCTTCTACTAAAGGACTGCGATCGAAGTCAACTTTCTCTTGTGAGGGTGAATCTGATCCGTGATGGGATCTCCTAGAGGATTCTCTAGGGTGTCTACCATCATGCCTCTCATCAATGATATCCCTTCTTTTGGATATCCACTTTTGATGAGTTATTTTTTAGGTGGATTTTTGAATATATGTGTCAGATGTAGGATTTCATCATGGGGCCTTGGCCTCCATATCTGCTTATCCTTTTGTCAGGACCTTTCAGTAGCAGATTCTTGGGCATGCAGTCCAAGTGTCACACTTCGATGCTCACTGCGTGAAGCATACTTGTCTTGATGACTAGTTACCAAAAGAGATGACAACGTCCTTGGTGGAGCTTCAGTATTCTCAATCATCACAGACCTCTGAAATCTTCTTTTTAGTAAACCTTAGTCCTTAGCTACTTTGAGAACTTTATGTATTCTGGCAGACAGTATTTTAGGCTGTCGCCTCTTTGGTGGTGGAGCTTGACTTTATTGGTTCCAGAAAGACTGCTTTACTTCACCAGTAGAGCTATTCCTTTTTAACCACTTCAGATTGTCAAAGTTGTTGTGGGTAAGAATACTCACTTCTGACGGCAGTATCGCTTGTTCACTAGGTCATTTGAAGGAAATCTGCTGAGCCCTAAGCTCAGTATTTCTTCTTCTTCTCTGCCTTCTGGTTAATTTGCTTTCTGATGAGGAAGCTTCATGATCATGCTTTCGAGGTATGAAAGGTTCAATCGGTGAAACAATCATACCACGTAGCATTAAAGACACAATTTTCTTATTAATGATTCTTTTCGTCACGGGAGCTTCAGATTGACCTAGCCATTTAAAAATTGAAGTTCTCGAGAACTCTTAACAAAATGCTGGATGTTAAACCGATTGTTAAGCATGCTAGGAGCTTCAATAACTGAGGCCTTCCAAGATGGCTCTGACGAAAGTGTACCATGGGTGGGTACTTCGTGAGTTACAACCACGATACCAGGAAACTGCTATCAAATTGAATGTAGTTACATCTCCTCGTGTTGATGATGGTGTTGGCTAAGCAGATGTTCGCACACCTGAAGGTGAGAGGAGTGCTAGATCCATTCTAAAAGTTAAAGATGGGGATTAGTAATTAGTAATTATTTCACCCCATATTTTCAAAATGTGAGGCACTATAGAACAAAAATAATAGTGTAATAATATGTACTCTAGTAATTCATTCATATGAGTCTCACAATAGTAATTTGAATTTATTACACATTTAAATCAGAATTTTTATTTTAAATTTTTAGATCTTTTGTTGCTACTATAGCACATACATGACTAGTCAAAGATGAAAAGAGAATCATCCCTGGAGTTGCGAAATGGGTTTAAAATTTGACAAATCTCACAATTATGAATTGAAATGAAGAGAGTATTGTTATAGGTGTGTCGGTGTAATTTATAGAAGGCATATGAGATAGTAGATAAGATACTACCTAGAGATTTCTCTATCATTTTGTGAGGACTTTAGATCTGCCCGTTTCATAGCACAAGCCTCTATTGTTACCCCTCTCAAGAGAGAACTTTTGATTAATTAGTCATTAAGTTGCTTAATGTAGTATATATAGAAGAACATATAATTTTAGAATTTAAAATATGAAATTCATTTTCAAATAATGGGGAGAATGATGATGTGTCTGATCTAGATCCCATGATCCAGACATTACCCTAGGAGGAGATAATGACCCAACCCGATCAAGGATTCTTATCACCAACACATGGGTTACACCGTCCAAGAAATCTTTATAGACCTGGGGTGATATTTATCTAAGGAGACATGATTAAGTCTACCTTAGCTGACAGAGGGTTATTTTTTCTATCAAGTATACCCTATGACTCTACAAGGCGAGTCATTGGGCATACGGCTACCATCATGATCATAATATAATGGAGCCCACGGCCACCCAATCGAGGACTCGGTCAAATCATTGGAGCTATTGGCCAAGCCATGCAGAGTACACATCCTTATTGGCAAGAGATTGACTGAGAGTGAACATAGTAGAACACTTGATTTGACATTGCCTCTTTTATGAGCTAGAGTTTTCTTAATTTATCACCCCCGATAAATAATTACGGAAGATAGATAGTTTGCATTTTGCTTTAGGCTTTTAATGATAAAGTTTTATTTAAATAATTTTTTTAGATTGATATTTAATTTGAGTTGGATTTGATTTGAAAATAATCGCATTTTGATGGAAGTATCCCCTCCAGTTGAAATCACCATTCAACACAGCCATCATCAGGGTAATTAATTGATTGACTCGAATATATTTGAGAACTTTAGATCCTATCAACTCTGTTTAGCTCTTACTAGAAGACCAGATTTATTGTCATATGATAGACATAGCTTCTCAGATATTTCACTAAGTTGAAATTCTCATAATTTATTTTTAGGTTTTATTAACCCGGACCCAGTCCTAAGACTAAACCAAGAAGTAACCCACATCCTCGAATTTGAATCAAAACATTCAACATAGTCCCATGCGTATCTAAGAATGCTTATTAATTTTTATGTTCGCCATACAGTGTTAAATGGTGTAAGTTGTTGCAAATTAATCTAGTATCTTATTAGATTTTTTTTAGATTAATATTTAATTGATTTCAACTTAGCCTACGCAGCCTTTCAGACATTAAAATTTGCACTTTAAATCTCTATGTCCGAGCACATATAGGTATTTATAGCTTAGATAATTTTTTCTAATTAATGAAATCACTGACACTAAAAATCATAATTAAAATGAAATTTTTTTTATTTTTGGATTGATGGAAAGTTCCTTCATTTGTGTAGCATTTAGTTTAATGTCACCTTCTGTCTGCTTATGCAAAGAACTGCAGATCTGGTGGAGATCATTTAAAGTTTGTACGAGCTTTGAATAAGAATATATTCATTTTTGATATGTGTAATGAATTTATTTTCATTCAAGCATTTGCATTTATTTTGGAATATTTGACCCAAAGGAGTATAATATAAGATATACTTTGCGCTATATTCATACAAGTTTATATGTACGAAGTTCACCCAAAAGAAAGCTAAAAGCCTTTCTAATTTTATCATTTAAGGACTCTTTACACTTTCTACAACAAGAGTTGTTAGACCCAATCTAGATTTATCCTTAACTTCATATCAAATTCCCTATTTATTTGAAAATTTGTTATAAGTTTAGTATTAACTTCCTTAAGTTTCACTTGCATTTGTTTTGATAGCAAACATGGAACAAGGTTGTTGTGATATGTTTTACATATATTATTAGCTTAATTATAAGTGGGTCCGACAAAGATGGCTTTCCTTTCCTATAAATAAGGCTAACAGGGGGGGTGGTCTTACTTTTCACATCATTTGCATGAAAAGAAAACTTCATAGCCTTTAAAGCTTTTGAAGAAAGGAAGGGAACTTGCTTGCATTTAAAGTAAGTATTTTACTTTGTTATTATGTTTCCTCATTGTTTTGTTTTGTTTCCCTTAAGCTTTCTCTACTTTGATTTAATGATTATCTTCATGTTTATCATACATTATTTTTTTTTAATTTGAGTTTAGGCGATCTCCATTTGAATTTGTTTAAGTCTCAAACTTTAGTCAAAATTTTGGCAAGATTTCACGATGGCGACATCTAATAGATGTTGGCTTGTACGCCTATTGAGTGAGTGTCTTGACACTACAACTATCTTCACCTACCACTTATGGGGTATTAATGGGTCTTGGAACTTGCAAAAGAAAATCACAAGCACACATATACACATATACTTCCACATCAATATTTATACACATCCATAACTTATACTTCGACGCATCTACAATTTCTTGCAATTTATTTCCTATTCTGGATTAGAGAATGAGAGGAAGAGGGCTCGGTTTAGTTCAAATTGGAAAGAAGAGTGTTCGACTAGGAGGAGAAAACGGGAAAAGTAGGAAGGAGCATTGTTGGGGGCAATTTGGCTGCAGGATTTGAACAGGATTTAGGTTGGATTTAACTTAAATCCTACCAATCGACATTTTTGCAATTTGGAGAGAATGGAGGAAGGAAGTGGGAAAAGAAAGAAGAGGAAGAAGAAGAAGAATGGAGAAGAAGAAAGGAGAAGGAGCCTTACTTTTTTTTTGGAGGAGGAGGTTTCTGAGGAGAGAGGAAGAATGGGGGAAGAACTCAGATTTGTGGTCAGAGAAGAGAAAGAGGGGAATGGGAGGAGAAGAGGAGGGGTGGGAGCGTGGATGGATGCACAGACATCGATCGAAAGCAACGCGGGGAAGTCTCATGAAGTCTGCGCCAGTTTGGAGATCCCAGAAGGGGAGGGTTTCTCTGAGGGAAGAGGGTTCGATTTCCTTATGCATGAAGAGAGCTGCATGAACAGTGAAGGAGGGGAAAGTTACTTGAGTGGAATTTGGAGGATTTAGGTTAGATTTAGGTTTATTCAATTTCCTTAAGCACTTAATCATACTTAAAATGAATTTTTTGCCTATAAAATCACATAGTTGATGTGTATATAAATCTATTTTGATGTCGAATTAAATCCAGAAGAATCGAAGCCATTTTATTCTAGCCAAATTGAATCAATTTCAAAATGTGTAATCATTTCAACATCGATTTTCATATTATCGTCCAATTGAATCAGTCTTACTTGATATATTTTGAAGTTTCAAAACTAATGGCGTAATCAATTTCATGAATGAAGATTATTTGGTTTGCATCGGCGCCTCCTGACCTCGATATACGTGCAAGTACGTTGACTAGATCGTTTGATTGGTTGATCATCAAGTTGTACAATATTTATATTCTAACCAGTTTCAATATTTTGAATGTGATGGTGAAGTCCATTAATCGATCAGATATCATTTGGGTTGATTTTAGCGACGTCTTGTGTATTTCAACCTCGATTTGCGCATTATTACTTCCGATCATTCGACATTTGGACATACTCGTCCGAATTAAGTGTGTATAGTCTAATTTGATAGTTTTCAATATTTTGAACCTAACGACATGATCAATTTCATGAACGTAGGTCATTCAGACATTGTCGAAGCTCCAATTCTATGCGCCACATTGATAGCTCGGACTGATCTGTTCTTGCAATATTTATATTCTGATCAGTTTTAAAATTCTGAACATGTTTGCGAATTCCGTTCATCGATTAGAGGTTGTTTCGACAATTTTCGGTGACGTCCGATATATTTTGAACCCCGATTTGCGCACTATCACTTCCGAAGTCCTCACAAATTCGATAGACCAAGGCATAGAGTTTTGATAAATTTTAGTTTTCTTCTTACCAGGATACACCAAGAGGAAGTGTAAGCACGGGTAATGAAACATTAGTTAGTGTGGTTAGAGAAAGAGATATTGATCTAAAATTGACATCAGGAAAATATTTAAAATTATATTCTATCTTGTATGTACTGAATATTATGAAATTTAATTAGTTGTTCGCTACTTGTTCAATATGATTATCATCTTATTTTTGAATCAAATAAGGTAATTATAAAAAAAAAATTGGATAATTTGTGGATAGAGGATATTTATGTAATGGTTTATTTAAATTAAATTTGTCATTTTCTAGCAATAAAGTGTTTTGCTTAAATCCTTCTATTTCATTAATTATTTCTTCTAACATTTAGCATGCAAGATCAGGACATGTAAACTACAAAACAATTAATAGAATGATGTAATTGAATTTAATATCTAAAAATAATATAAATAAAGATGTAAAGTGTGAAATTTGCTCTCAAGCAAAACAAATTAAAAAATCATTTAAATCTATTTATGTTAAGTAAACTAATTTATTAGATATTATTCATAGTGATGTTTGTGATTTAAATGGTAATTTAACTAGATGAGGTAAAAGATATTTTATTACCTTTATTAATAATTTTTTAAAATTTTGCTATATTTTATTAATGAAAATTAAAGATGAAGTTTTTGATGATTTAAGAAATATAAATTAGAAGTAGAAAGTCAATTAAATAAGAAAATTAAAATTGTAAGATCACATAGAGGTGGGGAATATATTTCACTTTTATTTAATAAATTTTGTAAAGAAATGATATTATACATCAAGTTATTCCTCCATATTCTCTTCAATCTAATGGAGCAGTAGAATGGAAAATAGAATATTAATTGATGCGATAAATGCAATGATAATCTCATCAAATTTATCGAATAATTTATGTGGTGAAGCTTTATTAACAGCTTATTTTATTTTAATCCATATTCCTTAATAAAGATTCTAATAAAACACTATGAATTTTAGAAAAATAGAAAATCCAATTTGAAGTATTTAAAAGTTTGTGATTGTTTAACTAAAACATCTATTCTAGAACATAAAAAAGAGAAAATTAAGATCTAAAACTATAGATAGTATATTCATTGGATGTTCTCCTAGTAGTCTTACTTATAAATTTCTTATCATTAACACCAATATTAGTGATATTTTTATTAATACAATTATGGAATCTAGAGATGATACATTTTTTGAAGATATTTTCTTATGAAAAATAAAATTACAAAATCTATTAATCAAAAAGAATCTTCAATAGAAAATTCATACTCTTTTAACTAATGAAAATGAGAAAGATATTAGAAAAAGTAAAAGAATTGGAAAAGAGAAAATTTTAAATGTTTTTCATAACTAAGTTTAAAATGAGCAATAGATGAGAAGTCTTGTTAAGTTATGGATAAACATCTTTCTCTCTCTCTCTCTCTCTCTCTCTCTCTCTATCATTTAAATTTAGGTTAGCACATTTCACCAAACTATCCAAAGTTCAGCCATAAATAGATGAGAGAAGAATGGATAAACATCTTTCACTCACTCTCTCTCTCTCTCTCTCTCTCTCTCTCTCTCTCTCTCTCTCTCTCTCTCTCTCTCTCTCTCTCTCTCTATGGGCTCCAAAAATCTACCACCGACCTCTTGACAAATTTTGAATTTGAAGGGAGTGTGATTTGATGTGTCGATGTAATTTTCAGAAGGTAGATGGAATAGTAGATAAGTCACTACCCAGAGATTTCATCCTCATTTGGTGAGGACTTTAGATCTGGTATATATATGTGGGCTCCAAAAATCTACCACCGACCTCTCGACAAATTTTGAATTTGAAGAGAGTGTGATTTAATGTGTCGATGTAATTTTCAGAAGGCAGAGGGAATAGTAGATAAGACACTACCCAGAGATTTCATCCTCATTTGGTGAGGACTTTAAATCTGGTTCCAGGTTTCCTATAGGCGTAAGCCCCTATAGTTAATTACCCCTCTTAATAAGTGAGAGAGAACTTTCGATTAAGGCTAGTCATTAGATCATTAAATGTATTGTGTATAGTAGCAGCATGTGGAGTTTTAGAATTTAAAGTTATGAAATTCATCATTTCAGCTTAAACCGGATGGTTGGGGGAATGATGACGTGCTCTATCTAAATCTCATGGTTTCATCATCTCGGGCAGTCGCAGTCCCTAGTCTACTTAGTTAGAGGAGGTGCTCAACCCAACCTGACAGAAGGATCCTCATCAGCAACACATGGGTTACATCGTCCAAGAAATTCTTGTAGACCTGCAGTGGTGTTTGTCTAAGCAGAAAGGCTTAAGTCTACCTTAGCTGACAGAGGGCTATTTGCCCTATCAAGTATACCCTATGATTCACAACTCAAAGGACAGAGCCATTGGGGAGTATACGGGTTATGGTCATGATCATAATATAATAGAGCGGTAGAACCACGATTAAGGACTCGTGTGCGCTTCATTTGAGCTATTGGCCAAAATGGTCGGACTCACTTTCTTCTTGATGTGAGATTGATTGAGAGTGAACATAGTAGAACACTTGATTTGACATTGGCACCTTTGTGAGCTAGAGTTTTCTTAATTTATCACACCAATAAATAGTTATGAAAGGTGGATAGATTGAGTTTTGCTTTAAGCTTTTAACGATAGAATTTCATTTAGACCATTTTTAGATTGACACTCAATTTTGAGTTAATTTTATTTGAAAAATTGATTACTTTGAATATATTTAAGAGCTTTAGATCCTGTCAACTCTACTTTGCCGCTAACAGAGGATTAGATCTATTGTCACCTGACAGAATCAATTTCTCAGATATTTCACTGATTTGAAACTATTATTATAGGTTTTTTTAAGTTTTGTTAAACTGAACCTAGCCCTAAGACTAAACCAAGAAATAACCCGCGCAGCATCCTCAGACACTTGAATTTCAGCATTCAACGTAGTGTCGGGCCCATGCGGGTGTATTTAAGACTTTATGTAGTGTTTATTTCTGAATTATGAGATTGATATGAGATTGCTACTTAATTTGATTTGAAAAATTGATTAATTTGAATATGTTTAAAAGCTTTAAATCCTATCAACTCTGTTTAGCAGTCACTAGAGGATTAGATCTACTATCACCTGACAGAATCAGTTTTTTAGATATTTCACTAATTTAAAATAATTATTATAGGTTTTTAAGTTTTGTTAGCTTGGGACCCAGTCCACAAGACTAAACCGGGAACTTGAAAGCATTCAAAGATGTCGGGGCTCTGGTGATTAGTAATTTAGGTAATTTTATTTATGAATTATGAGATTGATTTTGTATTTTAGTTTAATTCCAATTTCCCCTTTCGCATTAAAATTTGCTTGAAACCTCTATGTTAGCATATGTAGTGTTTATAAACAGATAATTTCACCTAATTAGTGATTTCATTGATTTTGAAATTCATAATTAGAATGAAATTTCTTAATTTTTTTATTAAAGGAATCCCTATGATTTTGTAGATTTTGATTTAGTATCACCTTCTGTCTGCTTGTATAAAGAGTTGCAGATTCAATGGCGATGAAGACATTTTGATTTAGATTATAGTTTAAAATATTACTTGCACTTAATTTACCTATTGAGTTTTTGTAATTCTCCCAACTTGATTATATTCAATTTATATCACGAGTTACTCTTATTTCTTTAGCCCTACTCATGCTTATTAGCTAGCATATTAATTACATCTATATTCGTATAAGAGTTATTAAACCCAATTTGGATTCATCCTTATATTTTGAGTTTTTTGCAAGTTTGTTATGAGTTTAGTATTAGTCCCCTCGAAATTACAATTAAAGTTTGTTAATTTAATATTAGCCTCCCCAAAGTTTGTGAGTTTAACATTTATAGTTTGTGAGTTTAATATTAGCCTCCCCCAAATTTCACTTAGATTTTAAATGAATGTTCTATTCTTTCCAAAATTTTCTTTAGAGGCTCCCCTTTTTTTCTTGTTTGACACTTTTAGTTTAAAATTAGCTGCAAATTTTCCTACTTAGCATTCATAAGTCAGCTCATTTCACTCTCTCCTTTTTTCTAAGTCAAAAGATTTGACGTAATTTTGAATTAATCATCCCTGTGCATCGGGTGTTTTACTTTTACCCTCTTGAGCATAGCGTGATGTTTTAAACACCCTGCAGTTTTTCATCGTCGCACTCTATTGAGCACGACGAGGCCTTTAAACCTGAAAGAAGACATACAATGCAATATATATTCATTCCCCTCCTTCCCCCCCTTTTTTTTCTAAGTCTAAAAATTAGACAAAATTTTGGCAAGAGGGGACATCTAACGGTGGCTTACTTACTTTGAAGTGGCGAAGCGGTCTTTGACATATAGATTTTCATCTCATCTATTGAGCACAAGTCTTCAAACCTAAAGAAACACAAGCATATATACATATATCCACATTCACATCACACATGCATTTTTTTGCGCAATGCTCAAAGAAAGAAAGCGTTAGGTATGCAATTGGGGATGTAAGGCAAGGAATGCGACGAAAACTGAAAGAAGAATTCTCCTCTTGACGATGTTCTTCGCCCGATTTACGGTGAAGTGAAGGTTGGAAGGCGCGAGGAGTGTGACATCAAAAATCGAAAGAAGAATTCGCTGTGATGTTCCCGGTTACAATGAAGTGAAACGGAAGACTAAAGTGAGGATGCGAAATTCTCTGATGATGATGTTCTTCCCGATTTTCGGTGAACTGGAAACTAGGTTGAAAATCGAAAAGAAGAATTTGTCTTTTACGATGTTCTTCCTCAATTTGCGAATAGCTACGAGGGGTGCGATACGGAAATCGAAGAAGAATTGCTGGCGATGTTCTTGATTAATAGCGAAATTGGGCAGCTAAATTGAGAAGGTTACGGTGAGACAATGGTGGGACCAGCTTTAATGGCACGGTTTAAGGAAGGCACGTTTCGACGGAAAAAGGAAAGGCGGGGCGGCTTTTGCGATAGCGCCGGGCTGGACACAACGGTTTGAGGCGTGCGGGGTGCGCGGGACGAATTACTGCTGGCGATGAAGGCAGGATTGCGGTTGCGCGACGGTAGTAATGCGGCAGCGGGATGCGCGAGTCTTGGCTGGAAGTAGGACGCGCAGGTCTTGGCCGGAAGAAAGCGGGCGGATGGGTACAACTTTGCGGACAGCGTCGGGGTCGAGATGCGCGGAAGTCGCAGGACGTTCGGTCGGTGGGTCAGAGAAATGGAGGGCTAGTGGGCCGGATTTGCGCTTGCGCGGAAGGAAGCGAAGATGCGGATTGCGGCGGCGGATCGGACGTGGGTCGCGGGTCTGGCCGGCGGTTTTGTGGCAGCGGGCCGTGGCGTGGGAGGAGTGGGTTTGGCCAGCTGGACGAGAATTGAGAGCGGGGAGGAAAGAAGACTACCTGTGCAGAGCAGTTTCTAACGTGGGAGAGGAGGTTTTTCGAACATCAAAATGCAAGGAAGGAAAATTGAGGAGGGAATTTTCTGTTTTTTTCTTTCTTTTTGGAGCGATCGCCCAGAAAAAAAATTGAAAAATAAAATGGAGGGAACAGTTGCTGCGTGAGGGGGTAATTTAGGAATTTCTAAATAATTTTTAAATGGATTAAACGGTTCTAATGTGGATTTCATGCCGGTAAACGCACATAGTCAATATATATATATCAATTGAAGGTAATTCTGTTTTGAGCCGAATGGCAGTTCGTTTTCGATTGGGCCGTTTGGTTCAGCCTTAAATTAAGTCCATTTCAAAATGCTCACTTTCGACCTCTTGATTTTCAGCGATCCAATTGAGTGCGAACAATCTTATTTGATAGATTTCAGCGTTTCAAAGCCAATAACGTGATCAATTTCATGAACGAAGGTTTGATTCGCCGTCTGCCCACGATCGATATGCTCGCATTGATGACTCGGATCGGTTGATCATCATCAGTCGCAATATTTATATCCTAGTCAATTTCTCGACATTAACGCCACGGCTGAAGTCTTGTCGGAAGGTCATTTCGACCATTTTCGACGCAGGTCATTTTTTGCCTCGAGCGTCTCAATCACGTCGTCAATTTGGATTCGTCTTTATAAAACATATGGAGGTCAACATTATATATATATATATATATATATATATATATATATATATATATATATATATATATATATATATATATATATATATATATATATATATATATATACAAGGAGAATTTTATGATAACTTTTGAAATTTATTTCTACATCCAAGGAAAAAACAAAACATATACATATGAATAAAACATTAGAAAGCTATTTTTGCAAATATACACACCATAATAAAAGAAACCTTCTGAACATAAAATTTTTACATCTAAATTTCAACATTTGTTATGGACTTAGTTTTGCACATCCAAATGTAATATATAGCCTAGCATACGTATATGTTATCAATATATAATTATTATATATTAGTTGTAAAATATCATATATTATTATGTATTGAAGTGCTGATAAATGTTATGTATTACTTTGCAGTTAATATTATATCAATACAAAGTTGTTTATGGTCAAGATAAAGCAGTTGTATATTGACTCTCTTCACATAATAATTTCTCCAATTCGATAGGCTCTCGTAATGATTTTGAGCAAATATCTGAGCTGAACTTAGACAGAAGTAAATTTTTTTAGTTCATCTCTTATATCTAACTAAACTTTGCTAAAACGTATTACTAACAAGTGAGTAAATTTTTTTATACATTTTTAGGGAAGTTAAGGGAGTTAAATTTTCATTAACGACCTGAGAGAATGTAACATATATTTGATAACGTTTAATTGTTTTCTCTTCGAATATTTATTGTATTAGTTTTCCCTATCTATGTCAACAGTAAGTTATAAAATTCTGTTTCATCGAGCTTGGAAGATGAAATCAAATTATGTGATGTCAATAAAGCACACAAAAAGCGTGATTCTTATCTTATATAATTACGCAGATATTTAGTTGCTTCATAAGACGTTACACAACATTATATTCTTTTACATCACAGAGTGCATAACTACGCTGGTTTCCAATTTCACAAAATTATATATCGTAATCAACTATTGGCCGTGCAGCTCTATTTCCTTAATGCTATTTGTAAAGTAGTCCAGCGCTTAGTTGAGCCCTCCAACTCCTCCCCCATATCCGGATCCTCCACCGGAACCATAGCCAGATCCGGAACCCAAACCGTCACGAGATCCTCCTCCACCGCCACCGCCACCGCCACCGCCATGTCCGCCACTTCCATATCCTCCTCCATGGGCCCCACCTGCATCATAGCCTGATCCAAAACCATGGCCAGATCCCTACCCACTCCCACTTCCAAGTCCGCCGCCTGATCCACCACCACCACCTCCTCCGCTCTCATAACCTTCTCCTTCTGCTCCCCCTCCACCTGATTCGAACCCAGACTCGTAGCCATGACCTGACCCATACCCTGAATCATTACCATCACCTTCTCGATATGGAAATTGTAGAAGTTTTCATTATCTTTCTAACGATACCAACTACGCCTAAACACGATATCTAATGAGCCTGATATGGCCAAAAAAATGAGGCTGATCAATATCTTCATTTCAACTTCGTAAGTGATATTTGCAAACTCGCGGCTCACCTGACAGATAAAGTTATAATAAAACATAATTTTTCAAGATCTTTCCAACGATACCAAGACTGAATCCGATGAGTATATGGCTAAAATAATCCATTTAAAAAAAATTAAAGCCAGGTTCAGCATGAAGCTGATTAGCCGACTGGATGCTTGAGCCTACGACGGCACTGACTATTAAAAAATTTTTTTTTAAATGGCTAATCACCTAATTAAGTTTATAAAATAATCTAATTTAAAAATTAAGCTGCAGTGGAGTGAGTGATATTTATAGCAAAGGGCTTGCACTGCATTGTAAAGCTAGCACCTCCGCACCGTGCGGACTACAATCAGAAGGCACCATTTTTTTTCTTTTTTTTAAAAATTAAAAAAAGAAAAAAATTTGAGAGTCGGATGAACCGACTCTACACGTAATAATTTTTCCACCACTTCACCAACTTGAAAGGTCTTAACCGTGGCCAGAAAAGAAGGATCGAATTTTCGACCAAAGTGATGCCTTTTTGGAAAAAAGATTCTCATTAGTATGAAGAAGAAGATTTTGTTCAAGACATATGGATCAACTTTTTTTTTAAGATATAAATTATTTATAATTAGATACTTTATGCTTATATTAACAGAATTAAATATTCTCTAAATTGAATTCCAAAATATTTTGAGATTTTATGATTTTTATATAAATGCAATGTTCTGGCGCAAGTACTATGCTACTGTTTTATGACGCAAGTACTATCCACTGAGTTCAAACATAAGTTTAAGCTTCTCAATTCATTGTATCCTTGCCGACTTTTTTATTAGTTGTGTATTAATTTGATATTAAAAATTAGGATGAAAATATATTTTTTAGAAAATAAAGAATATTTCATACATATTTTAAAGATAGCAAACAAATAAACAATTTTCTTAAGCCTAACTGTTATTTTCTTATGATATAGAAAAGCTTTCTGCAAGTTAAAATGAATACTTTGCATTAACATAGTTAGACTTATATGATATTTTGATTTTCTTATATTAACTTCTAGTCTTTGTTCCACTTGTTTTCTTTGTTTTCTAAAGCTAGTTATATTCTGCTTTTTTTAGTGGGTTCTTGCTCAAGTGCCTTATCGAATATCTTCATTTGTTCATCTTTTATCCGCGAAAGCCAAAGCAGAGACAAAATTTCTTATATCCACACCCACGGGAAGGTAGGTGGTCTTCCACCTTCAACATTTTTTTTCGATGCTAGCTAGCTCACACTAATAGCTTTCGTACTGTGACCAGAGGATTTTTTTTTTCTCTAAGATTTTTTTTTATATAATTTCTAAAAATATATTTGATATATTTTTAAAAAATTTTAAAACACTAAGAATAATTTTTGAATATTTTAAGAAATATGTATGACATTAATTGTACGAGAAAATAAAAAATAATTTGTATAATATAATGTCATTTAATCATCATAAAATTTAAAATAAGTGTGAACTATGATATTTAATAATTTTAATAATATATATGTGTAAATTAAATTGTATTTGATATTATTCTAAATCTAATTAGTTAATTCGAAAGATCTCATGCTAATGTTGGAGTTTTGAAGGCAAGAAAGAAATGAGACTAATAAAGACAGTTTCCTTTCTAAGGATTGAAAAAATATATATATTTTATGGTTCATTTATAGATGCTTGGATATAGGATATTTTGATATGTCGATGAAGCAAATGGTAGATAGATGAATCATATCATCTCATAGACTTGTATCAAGTAAAATAGCCCATGATTGTTGCCATTTTTGTTCTCCAATCAATTACAGAATGAATAATTGAGTCACCTCAATTAAGCCTAATGTCTACGATGACTTTGATAGATTAATGAAGATTATAAATTCTAATATTATCGTTGATAAAAATCTTAATCAAAATCTAACATTAGTGCATATCCTATTTTGAATCAAAAAGTCATATTTAAATTAGCACTAAGATTAGTGCTAATATGATGCATCATATCAAGATTAATTAATAACTTGATTTACATAAATTGAAATGAAGTAATACTATAAGAATTAAAATATTATTATGTTTCTAAATTTTATTTTGTTGTTAATTTTTAAAATTTCCTTAGTTATTACTAAAAAGATAATAAGTAATGTGAAACACTTCATTTATAAACCATCTGCCAACACATAATTTCTAATTATTAGATCTAATTTATTTCTCATTTCTTTTTGCCTTGCACCAGTCTTCGCTTTCAAACCAAACATCCAGAATGATTTTCATTGTCACCAAACTTATCACGATTGTTCAAATTCAGGTATCCGGTATCAAACAAAACCACGCGTGTTAGTTGGGTCCCAAAGTGGAAAAAAAAGACTTGACATCACCAAGACTATTTTTTTAACTCTCCAATATTTTTTGCAACAAATATTTAAGAATATTTTAATAGATTATCTTTTAGAAATTTTTAGATTCATAACACATAATTCTTGTATATTTAAAATTTACGTATTTGAAATTTAAAATTTATATTTATAAATATAACATTTTTATATATGAAAAAATGTTTTATTTTTAAAAGATAATAATAGTGATATTTTTAATATAATATTAAATATTTAGTTCGTTAATATATAAAGGATTAGTAAAAATATTAGTTGATGCAAATACGGTCAAAAAAAAAAAATCTCTCTATAAAATCGTAAATTTAGAATCATTTTTTATTTTTAAAAGTAAATATAATTTGCATTTTTAGCTCTTTTTTATATTTATTTTAAAAATAAATCAAGCTATTTTTAAATGTATTGAAAACTAACTTTTAGGTGTTTTTAATTAGTTCCAAAATAAAAAAAAAACTCATGATTTATCATGCACCACTCTTGGTCATAACCATAGAACATCATTGTATTAGCCAACACATATATAATTACTATTGAAATCTATCAGCCCAAACCATCAATCAAAACCATCATATCATACTCATGCCTTCCATCATCAGCCGTTCATCATTGAATATCAATCGCCAGCCTTCTTTCACCACCATCAATTGATAGCTCGCCACTTGGACAATCAGACACTAATCATCACTATTATCATAGGTCATACTATCATTTTTGCTCATTTGTTGACCATCATTATTGATTATTGTCATTATTGTCTGTTACCACTAATATTAAGAACAAAAATGACTTATAATTAAAAAAATACCAAACATATTGTATTTAAGATTAAAATATTAAAAAAATCAAATAACATAGAAAGTTATCATAAATGACTTCTATCGAAGCGTCATTTATAATCTTCTAAGAATCAACATGTGAGATCATTTAAATTTTTTATGTTGTACATACCATGTCAAACTTCCATATTTACATATCTAACACCTAAAGTTAGATATTTACTTATCTAACACTTTTCAATGCTTAAAAGGTATTTTAAAAAAGTGAATAATGTGATATTTTTGATGTGATATTGAAGATTAGAGTGTTATATATATGTTAAAATTGAAGTTTATGTATTAGATATACAAATTTGAAAATTTGACGTGGTATATATGTAAATCTCTCTTAAATTTTTTATGTTGAATTTTATTTTATGATATTTTCTCAACACAATTTTATGAAATGTATAGTTTTGATATTCTTTAACTTTAACCAAGCCTTTATGGATGCATAGTGACCTTAACACTAATTAAACACGTTGGGTTTGAGCGGCCTTAAAAAAAGTTCAAAGGATTTGGAAATTTCCCAAGGCTAAGGAGGAAAGGAACAAATATTGTAGTTAGAACATTGTGGTAGCGTAATCTTAGTTCAAAATTGGATTTATTGTGGATGTAGGTCCGTTTTTGGTTAAATCTTATAGATATTGATGCTATTGCATTTTATTTAACTTGCACTTGTAATTTAATTATACATTTATTTTCTTAATAGTGTAAATATTTTAATGTTATATTTTTTTCTTATTTTATTTAATAAAAGTTCTAAATGGACTAATTCTTTAACCCCTCTTGTGCTGTGAAATGCCCTTGAATTGAAATTAATTGTAAAAAATATATAATAATATAGGCAATTTTTTTTAATTAAGTATGATTAGAAGCTTAATTAGGTAATTAAGTATTAATAAAAAAATTTTAAGAATAGGTATAGTCGCCCAATAGACGTGACGCCAGCCACATCGGTTTCCGTGGCGTGCGTACCGCGTGAAATTGGGGCGCCAATTGGGTGATCGATATTAAAGCCCGCCATTTAGCGACGGGTTGATATTACTGAAGCCGAGCCCATTTAGTTTAGGGAGCGCCGCCACTAATTAGGCGATATTATTATTAGTCGATCGGCCCCTATCTCCATAGTTTCGCCGATTCGCCCCAAGTCGCTTCCTCCGGAGCTTCACCAAACTCCGAGCCCACCGAGCACGGTCCTCTCGGATCTTCCCACCCACCGCCGATAGGTCTCCACACGCAGTGCATCTTGTCGTATTCAATAGAAACTTTTATTTTTTCCCGACAGCCGCTTTGACGCCGTTTAACTACTTCCCTCTCTCATTTACCAGCCGTTGGAAGTCAACTTTAGCTTTCGGTGATGATTCCTGCAGCTCCATTTCATTTGAGAAAAATTCCCTTTGGTGGATTCTACATTTTTAGCGCACATCCCCATCGTTCTTCGTAAATACACAGTAAATCACTTTATTTATCAATTTATTTAGGTGTTAAGTAGTCAAAAGTAGCATTAATTAGGGTGTCGGTTAATATAAATTTCTCATTATTCATATAACTTATTTTGCAAGAATGAATAGAGAATTTCTTTCGCTGATTCTTTTCTATGGAGGCGAACCAGTATCGATGAATAAATTCCAAGTTATGGGAGGTCAAATCATCCGCTTTCAGGTCATAACACCTTACTGGAATTGAAGCAATGAATTATGAGAAGCTTGCACATTGATCCAGAGTGTCACACAATCACTCTAACAGGTCGTTATCCAATGGGTAGCATATTTGTAGTCGTAATATCTCGGCTTTACTGGTTACACTCGACAAGCTTCCGCCGATATTGGTGTTGTATGTCGAAGTGGAAGATGTTAATATTGCATCCACATCAGCTGATCTGGTAGTAAGGTCAGTAGATATACCGCTAATACATACACAATCTTTCATCTCACAAGCACCTCCGAGGATACAACGCGGCTTTGATGGGTTGATTCCCAGGTAGTATATCGTTAAAATTTATCTGATTATACTTGTAATAATTAATATGATAATTTGTTGCTCAACTTATAAGTTATGTGGCGATGATGATGATGCAGTTCGATGAACCGTATGTATAGAGTGCCGCAGTTGAAGATGAGTATCGGTATGAGTAGTAAGTAATAGTGAGTGCAGCGGGATATTAGTGATGATATTGGGTTCGGGTTAAACTATACTTGAGAATATGACATATCGTTGAAAAAAAATCATTTCATTTAATATTGCCGGTGAGAGTCATATGTCCAAAATGGGTATATGGATATTAACAAAACGACAACGATGTTTACTTTGATGGCCCATCGGCCACTAAAAGATGAAATTGAAATTCCAAATGGTCAAAGGTATGTATTTTGCAAATGAGTTTGCAATTTCTTGTGTTGGGTGGAATTACATAGTAAATAATGTTCAATTCCAAGCAGTTACCTAGGAGAAAGAACTACGGTTGTTTTTAGCGATAGTTGAAGGCATTTGCATTAGCGGCAATGACGATTAGGGGGTGCTTGGAGAATATCAGAGTTGATGAAAATCATATATGTGTCAATGCGGTAGAATTAAATTCAGACGGTAGTTCAAATTTCATAGCGTACTTCATCAAACGTGATCAGCACGATCGAGCCGCTTGAGAGATTATAGATAGAATGGAGTCGAAATTCAATATTAAAGTTTAGTATATGAAAGCATGGGATGCAAAGGCAATAAAAGCAATATTCGACATGGGAAGAGTCTATGGGACTCTGTCTTTATATGGAATCGGTTTAGTACTTTATCAATGCAGTCTCAATTCAATCTACCACTATGTAACATTTCCAAAGACTTTTTTGGGCTTTTGGATCTTCAATAATGGGATGGAGTTGTTGCAGACCAGTGTTGAGCTTAGACGGTACTTTTTTATTGGGCAAGTATGGTAATTGGTACATTATTAGGCCGTAGAATCGACGCGGCAATAATGGATTATTTCCTAGCTTTTCTATGTGTGGAATCGAGAGAATGGTCGTGGTTGTGGTTCTTCTGCTTGTAATGTGTTGCCGTGAGTGTAGTAGGCGTGATTTGTGCATAATATATGATAAACATCTTTACGTGGATGCAAAGAGATTTTTTACATGAGGCGCTCATAGGCAATGTTTGCGCCATTTTCGCGTGAAAATTTTAAAAGGTCGGTAGACCGATTCGCGATGTTGAGTTTTTATGCCAAAAGATGTATATGGCGGGTAACAAATATTCGATATTCGACGTTTAATATTAGATATTAAAAATGTTAAAGAAGAAAGAATTGGCTTGTAGAGCATGACTACCGTAAAATGGTCCCTTCTGATGGTGGTATCGTTATGGGACAATGATTACATCGTGTTTTAATGGTGTCTTGAAATAGGCATGGTTTTACCGATTGCTTTAATCATTGCTATCATTACAACTTAGTAGCCTTATTCATGATTATCCTTCGCTTTCAAAGAAGAGGAAGTCGGCCTATTTATACTCATAGGATCTCCACCGATGTTGAAAGGGAGACTAGGCATTTCCTTGAACCTGTAAATTTCAACCCACGTGAGATGCAGGTTTTTGATAGGTCCAGTTGATCATTCAGAGTTAATTTGCTAGATAATGGCCTATGTGATTGTAATTATGGTAGAACGATCATATATCATTGTCCATGCCCACATGTGATTGCTGCATTGGGATTTCGATGGTTGAACCATCTCACGTGTGTGTCCGGTACTCTATAAGGCGGCATACATAAATGAATTTCATACTCTACGATCATTCGATTGGCCATCTATCGGTGTAGAGCATGGATTAGTCACATTCGCACCTAACTTTCGCGAAGGTCGGGACGTCACAATAGATTGAAACACAATAGATGAAAATGTAGGTACCAGTAGCAGAACTTGTAGCATATGCAAAATAGTTGATCACTACAGGTCATCGTGCCCCCATAATATTTATAGTCGAAGGTACATTTTTCAATAGGATAATGCTTATCTTTCTCTTTCCAATTGCACTGATCTACTTAGATTTTACAATATTAGCACTATTATATTTGCGATTCTTTTCTGACAGGTACGATGGCAGAGGGGCACCGCCTTCTTCTAAACGTCGGCGACATATAGCCTTGTTAGACCACCATCGCGTGATCATCCACCGTGCGACCGGTACCGGAGGAAGGCAGTTGTCACGGTTTAGGGTTTAGGACAGTCTACTTTTGTGCTAGTACTACATTTTATTTATCTGTTTTCATTACAAACTTGTAAAGTTAAATTTGGTTATGTAAATTTGGTTACTTCTTCTTATTGTCAATTTAAAATGAATTGGTTAACTTCATATGAAAATGACAGACATACTTTTCATTTATTGTAGTCTCTTAGTTGTTCAATTCATCTTTATTGTGGGGCATTGAGCTCAATGGTTGATGGACACCTATTTATCAAATAGGCAATTGTACAGATTGTTTCAACTCAGAATATATTTAATAAACCTACATTATTCAACTAACATCTTACACCTTTCAAGAATGGTCTTTTTTATAACATTTGACCACATTTGTTGAGGTGTTAGTATTGAGATAAGATGTTGTGTCACTCTTTGCTAAAATATATAGGCATGATCACTTAAAACATGCATGCATTTAAAATTCAATCGATATGATTATATGAGCATCTTATTTTTTTATTCCACAATAAAAATAATAAACAATTAAAACATCCATTAAAGTTGAGTGGAAATCAGAGATGCCTTTACATTAACACAAAAAATGATAATATGAAACGATTGCGCTTTCTTATTGTTGATCGAAAAAATTACGAGGCCGGTTGCTATTGGTGGTGACGGCTCCAATCATGAAGCGTCGCTTCTAATTGGGCGATATCAAGCGGTTACTTTCTTGTGGGAGCCGCCCAATTAGTGGTGCTGTAATCAATGCCTATATTCGAACCGGCAGCGTATGTACACATTAATTGAGCTATCACTATTCTTAAATTTTTTATTAATACTTAATTACCTAATTAAACTTCTAACCATACTTAATTTAAAAAAAGTGCCAATAATATATCATTTTTTTCTTTCCATACACTATTAGATAATATACACACAAAACTCAACTCCTTATAATTGTAACATTCAATTATTAGAAAATCAAGTGAACAAATTCCTACGATATTAGGATTCATGTATGTTGAACATGCATATACACTAATATAGGCCACCAACTTTTAAAGTAAAGTCAATTAAAGTTTAGGGGGGAGAAAGAGAGGAGGAGAGAGAAAGTCCGGTAGGAAGTCCAGTAGGGGGTCATAAAACCGATTTCGCTTGTCGGGACCATTGGGAAAATTATCCAGCTCTAACTATATTATTATTTATTTACTTCAAATTTCTATTTCTTTGCTTGTGTGTGTATTTTTGGCTTTTTTTATTTAATTGGATTTCATACAAACTCAAATCTACAAAGATTTATAAATTTTTCACATGTAACTTTTGATATATTATAGAATAAACTATGTTGAATATGTTGACACAAACAAATAAAATTTTTATTAAGTATCTTGTGTTATACAACACTTTGTCTATTTTTGTTAGTATATTGAGCCTGACAAAAATTACAATTTAATAAGAAAAGCTTCAAAATATTATTTTGGACATTGCATATAAATGATTTTATAAATTGTGACTCTTGATATGTGCATACAAATTTATCTATAATTCTTACTATTAGTTATACCTAGTGATATTTTATATATTTCTACAACATATTTGATAATATTTATATATGTTGAAAGTAATAATATCTAATGCTTAAGTATCAAAGTATATGTGCCAAAAGGAAAAAAGATAGGGAAGTGCAAGTGACTAGATGGTTATATATTATGTGCATTCAAGTAGAGTTATAAGAGCTTGTGCTCCTATAAAATTATGCATATATGTGTTTCATATGTCTAAACGATGTGAATAAGGGGCAAAAAGAAAATATAAACAAATTGAGATATAAATGGAAGTGGAGATATATAAGGTGAAGGGAAATCTATTAAATTGTCTAAATAAAGAAATAAATTATTATTTCATATTGTCTTATTTTATTTCTAACATCATGTTCCTTACACTATTATTTGATGTATGCTTAGGATATATATTAGTTTTTATACTCACATTATATTTGATTGACAAAACATGTGACTCGTTGAAATATCATTGTAATTTATTTAAGATACATTTTATTACTTATAAAATGATTTTTTTTTTGGCAAATATTTATTCTTTTTATTTTATGTATTAAAAATTATAGTAGATTTCAAGTAGCCAATTGAGTTGTGGTTATTCACCCTTGTTGTATTCACATGTATTATTTCAAAAAATGATAAAGCTCATGTTGAATAGAGGCTTTTGGTTACTGTTGAGAGCCCGACCTTTAAGTATGTTTCTACTTTAGTTATAATCTTTTGATAGTCATGATAGTATATATATTTTGTTAGTGGAAGAATTATATCTTGATTGTTATTTTGATGTATAGTTCTAATATGATCTAATGTGACTACTTTTATGTCATTATTTTTTGATAATAGTGGTGGCTCTATATTTAAAAAAATTGAAGAAAAAAATTCATTTCAAATAGATCTTAAGTATTTAATTAACTTGTATATCTAGACTCGATGTGACCCACCTTGATATGATGGCTTATATTGAGTTTTGTGACAAAGAGTCTCTACCTTCACATCTATTTAAAAAAAAATAAGATAGTTTAATAACTTATTATAAATGACTATTTTGGATGCAATCAGGTGTTTTCTTAGCATACAAGATTGATGCATGGAGAAACATTAGAAAATTATTTAAGTATACTATGGAACCAAGATTCACTACAAGAAAGTTGCAGATTTTTGATGGTATTTTCGGTGGACTTTTCTGTTGATAATTGTTGGATGATTTATTGACGGATTTTTCAGGCAAAAATATTTCCGATGAAATTACCTACTATGGAGGATGTTGTGCTCGAATCACTTAAACTTGATTGAATTTTTGGGAAAATAATATGTTGGAATGGTTTTCAGTAGAAAATGTGCCAGAAACTTTTAATAATAGGGTGACAACCCGATCCCCCCCTTCCCCCACTCGATCCTATGTCTCTCTCTCTCTCTCTCTCTCTCTCTCTCACACACACACACACACTCACACACAGATGATGTGAAACATGCTAGGGCTCACCGATTTGGTTCTAAAATATGTGTATTTGGTCTGATTTCTTTGTAGAATCGAAAGTAAACCTTGATCTTTTACTTCTATCAGTATTTTTTAAGATTTCATCATTGGTTTGTGAGAAAAATGAATTTGAAGTTACAAGAGATTCTTGTTATTTTCAGGTTAAATTTTGTCTAAATTTATTTGAATATGTTAAATCTTAGTTTAAAATGTCTATTTGTGTGTTTATCTACAATTGCACATGTTAGGTTTTGTACTTTTTGTAAATTTTATTTTAGAATTTTTTTATTATATATGTTCCAATTAATTTAATGTGTAAAATTATTAATTATGTAATTAATAGAATTTTAATGAATTTATATAAATTTCAAAATGTGTGTCCAGTTTAATTTTGTAAAAAAATGAATTTGGTGATTATAGACTACTATGGCTAACTATTTAGAAGACGTAAAAAAATTCTTAGTACATGACTTAGACATTTAGGGCGTTAAATTAAATTATGTTTTGATTATACAATCATTTACTGTTTATATAATTGAGAGAGCCTCTTAATTGAATTCTCACCCTTTTAATTTGCCTAACTCTTGGATATCTGTAGTGAGTGATCATATATGTATAATTTTTTGGCGGTTCAATTTTTCATCGACATTTCTAGACCTTTAGTCGGTTCTTTGTGAAAAATATTCCAGTGGAAAATCTGCCAGGAACTATTTTTCATCGGATTTGTTGTCCACCAAAAATTATTTCCAACCTAAGTTTTACCTTTAGGGTACAATCCGTCAGAAATCTGTCAGAAACTGAGATTATCGACAGAAAGTTCCACTGAAAATTTACAGTTTTCCTGTAGTGGTTTTCTAATTCATAGAATTTTGATAGATCATTAAGGTGAGTTGAATGATAAATTATTTGATGATATTTTGATAAACCTGGATGCAGGCAAATTCTCTATACCTAGAATTTCCCATTATATAGTTTCAGACTGAAGGAATTAAATCTTAGTTCAAATAGTCAATTCTAAGCTTAAGCTTAATGAAAATGGATTATATATTGCATCTTCTCTCAACTGGTCCATTTTTTAAAGTTTATAACTATATGGAAAAATGAACGGTTATGAAACGTTTAAAATTCATACTTGTTCAACTTGTTTTGGTTGCAATATTGTCTGGTTTTTTTATTTTTCCCTCTTACGGTGTAATCTTCAAGTTGCATTTTATACTTTCTATGTGAAATAACATAATATTATAGTTGTTTATAACACCGTTACTTAATTTTGGGGAATTTGTGAGCTTTAAATGTAAGTATATTGAGGATAATAATGTGTGTTTCATATATCTCTCTAAAAATTATAAATCAAGCACGGATCTAAAGTTAAAGCATGTATACAATCAAATTAAATGACTCAGTGAGATGAGTCCAAAAGTGCTAGAATCGGATCGAATCGAGCCCAAATGAGCTCAAATCAACCCCAAAAGCTAAATATGAAATTTTGAAATACTGACCGAATGATCAAATGACTTCCAAATTCGACGTGTTTATAGTCGAATCGAGCAGCTCAACGAGAGGCATCCAACAAGCCTAAGATCACTCAAATTGAATATCGTTTGAATGATCAAATCACAAAAAAAATATCTATGATCAAATGAATCGATATACACCATCCGATGGAGTGTTTTGGGATTTTGACTACAATGACCAAAATGCCCCTCTCAAAATCTTATAAATATTCTTGTCATGGAAGGGAGGAGGAGTGGTGGGGGAGGAGGAGCTGAGGTGAACTCGAGAGAAAGTTGGAGAACTAGAAGTTTGAAGTTATACCACGTACGATACGCTTTTTTGTCGCAGCCACCAACAATGATGCACCCAACTACCATTGCATAGCTATTGTTACGTGATTCTGGGATTCCCATTGTCATGATTTCTCACATACAACCTTGTAATCCTGTTATCGAGAAAACTTAAACTTTGTACTCCAAAACAGATATATAGTAGAGAATTTTTATTAGGCTAGGCCCCGTGATTTTTCTCTTATTTTTGAGATTTTTTTGCATAAAAATTCTAGAGTTTCTTATTCTCTTTTGAACTATCTGTGTGTGTGTTGAATTTCCATACAAGCTAAGGAGAGAAGTTTTATTCTACCGTAATTGATTTTCTAGCATGCAACTGTTTGACGCCGTTTGTGAGAAATATTTCCTTTGCATATTCATAATGGTTAACAATATGACTTCAAGTTAAGAGCAGCACCATCTATATGATGAAGAAAATCTTGTGAGTAGCACATATGAAGAATGAAGAAACATCAAATGCTGATCCTTTAATTCTTATCAAAAATTTAGGGGAAACCATTGATCTCAAAATATCTTTCAAATTTATATTATGGATATCTAATTGATTAACAGTTTGAAGCAAGTCAATGATGGGAAGTAATTTCAACATTGACAAAAAAGAGATAGCTTTGCAATTTGTGATCCTTTAATCATACTCATAGAAAAATAAGACAAAGAACAAGAAGTAACTTTGACTACAATCTCAAACAGATATTTTGATTTGACCCTTCAACACAGATTAACATAATCGAGTAATACCCTGACAAATAATCTTGGAAGAATTAAAATATTTAACCTCTTCCACACATGTTAATGTCATCAAGTAACACTTTGTAAAATAATCTCGAATGAGAGTTAAAAATATTGGCTTCTTCCACACAAGTTAAATGTCACTGAGTAACACTCTAACAAGTAATCTCAGATAGGTCAAAAATCCTTTATGGATTCTCTCCGAAGGCACGAGGAAGCCTCGATGGAAATAGTAGTGGACAATGCCCTCACTAGAAAGACTCTAAGAGATCAAGTGATTGGGGTCTCTACTCATCAAAATCTCGGAAGCAAAAGTCTTAAAAGTACAAGTATTTAAAAATTTGAAGACAAAAGCCTTGAAGATATACATCAGAACAAAAGCCTCAGAAGGTACATGTACATCAAAAATCTCAGAATTCAAAAGCCTCATAAGATATATGTACATTAAAATCTCGAGGCAAAAAAGTTCTGATTAAAATCTCGAAGAAAACTAGAAGGTACAGATACATCCAAAATCCCAGAAGACAAAAGCCTCAAAATATATAAATATACCAAAAATCTCAGGAGATATATATAAATCATAATCCTTTCAAAGTCAAAGTCTGAAAAAGGATATGGCAAAATTTTAAAGAAAAATATATAAAAGATAAAACAAAAGCGAATTGGGATCGCGCCTTCTAGGTCAGTTGGAAACCTGATCGGGAGAATTGAGTCTATGAGGGTCGGCATTATCTAAGTCATGGAGGCTACCAAGAAGAAATAAAGCACAGGAGTCTGAATTGGGATGTGTGTCCTTTAGACTTAGATTGGCGGAGCTGTGAGGACTCGGTGGAGGCTGAAAAAAAATAAAGAAAGTAAGGTACAAGTTTTTCATTATCCCTTGGAAGTAATTTATACTTGAAAAAGTGATTTTTCAAATTAAAAAATATATATTTACACTAAATTATTTTGGGGAGGGTGGCTGCTAATCTTCATTTAATTAAAAATAAAATAGAATTCTCCCTCTGGACACCCCTCTCTCTCTCTCCCCCTCTTCTCTCTCTCTCTCTCTCTCACACACACACACACTCACAATAAAATGAGTGAAAAAGAAGAAGAAGAAAGAAAAATGAGGGGCCACAGCACCCTCTCTTTCAAAACAAATGCCACCCATAAAAAAATTTATTAAAATTATTTTTATGTATTTATAAAAATATATATATATATATATATATATATATATATATATATATATATATATATATATATATATATATATATATATATATATATATATATATATATATATATATATATATATATAAATAATAATATAATAAATAAAATAAAATTGATACACATAACACAAATATATATAATTACAAATCTAGATAACAAATCCTAATAATTTTTTAGATAAAGTGATTTTATTTTTAAAAATTTAATATATTTTGGATGAAATAAATTTTATCATCCAAAAAATAAAAATGATATATCACTCTAAAATTTATAAATCAAGCACAAATCTAAAGTTAAAAAGCATGTATATAATCAAATTAAGCTTTAGTAGATGAAAAAATGCTAGAATGAATCAATCAAACTAAAATGAGTTCAAATCAAGCCTAAATACTATGAAAATTTTGAAATCTTGAATGATCAAATGACAAATTTGACATGCTTATAGTCAATTAAATTATGAGGCGAATCCAAATAAGCTAAGATCATTCAAATCAAGATTATTTAAATGGTCAAATCACTAAAACTATTTATGATCAAATGAATATATCGTCGATAGAGTATTTTGAGATTTTAGCTACAATAACCAAAATGCCCCTCTCAAAATCTTATATATAGGTCCTCATTTTTGTCATGAAAGGGGAGCTAGAGGAACTGAGAGAAAGCTGGAAAGAAAGAGTTGGTTAAAGTTCATTATTGTGTATCGATCCGCTTATTATCTCGTCGCCGGCCACCAATAATCGTTCTGACCCATTATAATTTGTTGTTATCTAATTTTGAAATTCCCATTGTCAAGCTTTCATATATATAATCCCGTTATTGGGAAAACTTAAATTTTGTAAAGTAGATATATATAGTTGAGCATTTTAATGGCTAGCCTATGATTTTCCTCTATTTTTATTTTTCACATAAAATTATGGAGTTTTATTCTCTTTTTATCTGTGTGTGTGTCTTTGGATCTCCATACAAGTTAAGGCGAGAAGTTTTATTCTACCGTAATTGATTTTCTGGCACGCAATAGTGTTAAAGGTTCTTGGAAGCATAGCAACAAGGTTTTACACCTCTTAAGATGAAAACTTAAAGGCATACATTAAAAAAATATGCATTTTTTTTGGCAAAATTTTTAAACAAATTTATTAATTCAAAATGCATAAACATCAAAGTTTGAAAAATATTAAATTTAAAGGTTTATATTTTATATTATTAATTTAATTTTAAAATGTCATACACAAAGATAGATAAATTGTTATTAAAAAGTTGGAGATTCTATAATAGAAATTTTTCCATGGCTATCGACTGTTATATGTTCATCATAATTTCTATCACAATCATTATCTCCTACACATTTTGTCGATTAATGGTAGACATTTTTATTGGTAATAGAGCATTTTCATGTAGTGATAGGTAGTGTCTTATTTTATGGGGACCTCAAAGGCTTAGGAAAAGAAAGAAAAAATTTAAGTCCTAATCCAATCCAACCATATACAAACATCATAAATTCATGTTTGTGAGGTACATATGACATGCAAGTCTAAGGAGTCTTAAACTTGGATTTATAATACAAGATGGTCTAGAAGTAGGTCTTTCTTTTTGGGACATTTGAGTGAATTTAATCACAAATTTTCACATACAATTTTTGTGCAATGATTTGAATACAAGACCTGTTGATAGTATGTATATATAAGATGTCAAAGTATATTCTACTTAAGAATATATGATATATATATATATATATATAAAATATAAAAAAAAAAAATATATATATATATATATATATATATATATATATATATATATATGTCTATTTCTTTACCTAGTCCTCTAACATCTGAGCTTTACTCTATCCATAAAATTATAATAGGATCCGCTCTTCTAATTTATGCTCTTTCATAAAGGAGAAGAGCCACCCTTTAAATTAAAAAGAGAATAAAACAATGTATTGATTTTCTTTTAATTTTTTTTTGAAACATAAACTAATATATAAGAAGTTATATATTGTTTTTAATTAAGGAAGCAGAAAATGTGAAGGATTATTTGACAAAAGTCTTGATTGTTGTCAATAAGCCATGAAGGCATGGAGAAAATTTAGAAGCTATTTGAGTTATTGAAAAATTCTATTTGAAGGATAAATTTGAGTACATTGTAATTGCTATTGAGGAAGTTAAAAACTTAGAGTCTATGATCGTTAATGAACTTGTAGGATCTTTAATGGGTTATGAGCAAAGAAAAAAATAATAAGAAAAAACATGATACTATCAACCAAGGCTTATATTAAAAGGTGAAAAAAGAAGACTCTAAAATTGAAGATAATTCTAATGCTCGTAACATCTATGGTTGTCGTCATAGTTGTGATTTTGGAAGAAGTCGAGGGCATGGAGGTTATCAAAGAAATAATGAAGAAAGTTAAAACTCAAGAAATGGAGATTGGAGAAAGAACCAACATACCAAAGGTACAAAAAAATCTCATGTTCGTTGTTATATTTGCAAGAAATTTGGTCATTATACTTCCGAATGTTATCATAACCAAGAGAAAGCTAACTTGGCTATGAAAAGGAAGAGGATCTAGTCTTATTATTAGCATTGAAAGGAGAAGAAGATGAAAAAGAAAATAATTATTATTTAGATATTTAAGCAAGTAATCATATGTACAGTAGTAAAAACATGAAATGGAGGCAATGGAGAGTCAAATTTATTTCAATGATTCTTCAAAATTTCAGTGAAAGAAAAGAAAAATCCTTATTCTTATTAAATATGGAAGTCAGTAATTTATTTTAATGCTTATTATATCTTGAAGAGAATATAATATATTAAGCTTGGGGCAACTATTTGAAAAAAGATTTGACTTTCATATGAAAAATGAAAAACTCACTATTAAAAAAATAATTTGAATGAGTTAATTGCCCAAGTAGAGATGACAAGTAATAGAATGTTTATTCTTAATATAAAAAATGGTATAATGAAATGCTTAAAGGAATGCATAAAGATCCATTATGCTTTTTGAGACACATTTAAATTTAAGAGATTTTAAATAATATGTCAAGAAATGGATTAATATATAGATTACCAAATATCAATCATCCAAATTAAAATTTTGAAGAATGTATTTTGAAAAGCAACTTAGAAAAGTTTCCCAAATGAAGGAAGTTTTAGAGCAAAAAACTTCTTCAATTAATTCAAATGGATGTATGTGAACCTATTGCTCCAACATCCTTTAGTAAGCATTGCTATTTTTCTTACTTTTATTAATGATTATTCAAGAAAATTTTGGGTTTACTTTTTGGAAGAAAAATCAAAAGCTTTCATTATATTTAAGAAATTCAAAGCAAGTGTAAAGATGGAAAGTGGTTATTCGATAAAATCCGTCCGATAAAATCGAAGATGCGAATTTACTTCCAAAATATTTGAAGAATATTATGAAGAGCCATTTGACATTAACTAACAACACTTTTTCACCCTAATAAAATGGTGTAGTAAAAAGGAAAATTGCACTATTCTTAATATGGTGTGAAGCATGATTAAAAGCAAGAATATGCCTACAAAATTTTGGGCCGAAGCATGGTGATATGTGTTGTCTATATTCTCAATCAGTGCCTAACTTCAAGCCTAACAGATATGATGCCACAAGATGCTTAGATAGGGGGAAAGCCAGATATCTCACATTTAAAGGTGTTTGGGAGTAATGCATATGCACATGCTTATGAACAAAGAAAAACTAAGCTAGATGATTGCAGCTCTAAACTCATCTTCATCAGGTATCAATCTAAATCATATAAATTATTTGATTCTAAACAAAAAATATTTTTAGTAGGAATGTGGAGTTCAATGAAGGAGTATGAGATTGGCAGAATAAAATCACACAAGAGGAAGAGCAAGTACCTATTGAGCTACAAAATGAAGAGTCATCATCATCACATTTTAGATGAACCCAAGTTTAATGAACCTAATAGTTTCTAGATGAACCCAAAATACAATTTGTAACGTGCAGCTTGATTTTGAAGCTTCCAAACTGAGTTCTTCTAGCATGCCAAATTAAAATTTCATCTACCTCTTAGTGCGTTAATCATTTTATTTATCTTTGAAATATATTTGAGTTGCAAAAAATTTAATTGAAATTTGAGTGATGCCATATATTTCTTATGTATTTATATATCTAATATACAAATACATATATATATATATATATATATATATATATATATATATATATATATATATATATATATATATATATATATATATATATATATATATATATATATATATATATATAATATCATCTTATTTTTAAAAGAAATACATCTTTTAATAAAAATTATTATATAAGTAAATATCTAATTTTAGATGTTAGATATGTAAATGCATAAGAATTATGTGATATATATGTAAATATTTCATGATTTTAAAAGATTCATTCTTCAATGTGGCCTATTTTTTTACCTAGTCCTCTATCATCACAGCTTTACACTATCCATAAAGTTATGATAGGATCCGCTCTTCTAACAAGAACCTACTCTTAAGGCAGAAAAAAAAAAAGAGGAGTAAAAGAAAATCGTATCAGTAAAAATTCTCTCTAAGATCATCTTTTCATAATATGATCTGAATACAAATAGCTATTTTGAATTTACAAGATATTTCCCTATGTTTTATAAAGAAACAGAGCTGATCTTATATAAAGAAAATTTAATATTACGATTGCAAGATAATGGATTATAAAAAAAATTCATTCGATGAGAAAATATAAAATAATAATGTAATATCTATAATTCTATTGTTTTGTAGTACAAAGTAACATTCAAATACAATTTTTTTTCTAAAATAATATAGGTTTTGCTGTATTTTTAATCAATTTTATTTCTGTTTTAATTATTTTCATGCACTCTTAATATAAATTCATATGTGAAACTCCTGACAAATTTTTTTTTATATAAAAAAATATTAATTATATTGTTACTATTTTTAAAACTTAAAAAAACCCTTGAAACTTGCCAATTATAATGCCTTGCATCTTAATTATAAATGTTTTATATCTTTAACTAAAAAGTTGATCTAGATGTTTTGACAAAATTTATTCCATTATCTTATGAGAGCTAATATTCAAAAATGGCAACCAATGGGTAGAAATCTCCATCCTTCTTTTCTGGCCACAGTATGAACACGCTTAAAGTTGGAAAGTTACCATGCAGTGCAAGCCTTCGCTATAAATACGACTCATTCGACCACCACAGCTTCTCATTCACCATTCCTTAAACCACAATGGCTACTAGTAGTAAGCTCAAGGCTCTTGCAATGATATTTCTCCTTAGCATTAGCGTTCTTCCTCCGCTTCCTTGAAGGGCATTAGCGGGGCCGGAGGAGGAGGAGGAGGAGGTCAGGGCGGTGGAGGCGGGTCAGGTGGTGGTTTGGGTTCAGGATCCGGCTATGGAGAAGGTGGGGATATGGTGAGGAGGCGGACATGGTGGAAACGGTGGTGGTCATGGCAAAGGTGGTGGCGGTGGAGGTGGCGGAGGTGAAGGTAGTGGTGATGGTTCAGGCCATGGGTCTGGGGAGGGATATGGTTCTGGGTCAGGTGGAGGTGGAGCAGGAGGAGGTTATATGGAGCGGGGAGGTGGCAGTGGTGGTTCAGGTGGTGGAGAAGGAAGTGGGAGCAGGTCCGGATCTGGCTATGGCTCTGGTTCAGGCTCCAGTGGTTGGAGGCTCTGGCAGTGGCGGCGGCGTGGTGGCGGTGGAGGAGGATCTGGTGGCGGGTCGGGCTCTGGATCTGGCTATGGTTCTGGTGGTGGTTCCGGATATGGCGGTGGCGTTGGAGGGCACAACTAGCACCAGACTCTTATGAATAATCTTAGCTACTGAAGAATAAGACCAGCATGCTTGTCAATTGGATTGCAGAGAAATTATGTACCGTATTTTATTATAAATGAAAGTGGACTTATGAATAATCACTTTTGTCTCTTCCGGAGGTCCATCAAATTAATTTGATATTTGGAATATATATATATATATATATATATATATATATATATATATATATATATATATATATATATATATATATGAAAATAAAAATATTTAAAAAAAGAAACAATTTGACGTTATCATTTATTATTAAGATTATGAATTTGAATTTCATATATACAAATTTTATTTCTTGATACTTATTATTCAAAAAAATCGATAAGATGCTCCTTAAATTTTAACTATCTTTGTAGTAATAATCTAAATAAAGAGAATAATGTTTGTTGTTAATTAACATGAAATATTTATACGTACATTGTACACACATACATATATATATATATATATATATAATATATATATATATATTTATATATATATATATCTATCATCTATATATATTTATATATTTTAATACTTTATTTTTGCATGAAAAGCTGTATTCATTTTAAAAAAAATATTAATAATGATATTTTGATGAAATGTTAAATATTTGAGTGTTATGTATATAAATATAAAAAGAATTATGTATTAAAATATAAATATATAAGATTTGTGTGGTATGCATGTAAATACCTCAATTAAAACATAGGTAAGTTGTCCAACATAGTTGTTGATGAATAGATTTATAATTAATTGATATATTATATTATGATAATTATATTTTTATTAATTTAATTATAATTATATTATTTTTATATAAATAAACTAAATAGAAATTATTATTTAATTTTCTTATTAGATATCCTCAATCATACTCTAAACACATAGGAGAATTATATATTTTATTGATTATTTAAAACATATTTGAGGAGGCTATGTTAATCGTTATCATTTACTATTATTTTTAGTTGTTGCTTTTATAACTCTCATTCCAGTATCTATCAGATATAATTTATTATAGTTTTAATTTATATGTAATTTAAATATTGTCATTTATGTTGCTATTGTACTTTTAATTATTTGGCTTACATCTTTCTGACTAATTTGTTCAATTAATCTTTTTTAATTTTATTTTGTGATAAAAAATACAACGAAAGATAATCTCTAAATATTCATTATTTAAATATTAAATAAAATAATTAACTTAAATCTTAATATAAGTAACCAAACAATAGCACATAATTTAACTAGATTTAACTATCAACATGCCAAACAATTTTTTAGGATTAACTTTCACAGGATTTACTAATCATACTTAAGTTAAATCTGTGTACAGCTAAATAGCCCCTACTTCTCTCGGCTTGACTAGTGAAACCCTCTCTCCCATTCAAGCTCTAGCTAGCCCGCACGGTAGTCAATCCCTTCACTGTTGGGTGTCAACACATCTTTGGCGACCCACTCACTTCAATAGTCATCGATCTCCTTGCCTCAGCAAATCTCTCTCAATTTAGGTTTTGTTTTAAATTATCTTCCACTTTCCTCTAGATCTAATTTTTTTTTTTTTTATACTTTGATTTGTATTTGATGCTGGAATATTTTTATTGCTCGAACATAATTAATTTAGCTAGTTGTATATTTGTTTATGTTTATTTATTGATTTAGTTTAAGTCATGAGTTTGAATACTTTTCTTAAAAAATACTTCTTACTAATTACAACATCAATATATTATTCAAATCTTTATATTATAATTTTGAGATTGTAAATATAAGATTAGATGAAAGAAACATTTGAGTATAATAATTATTATTACATTTGATGTTGTGAATCTAAATTATTAAATTGGTGTTGTGAATCTGCATCTAGATGAATTTTAGAGTCAAATTCATAATTGAAGTCAGTTAATATTGATTGAATATAAATTGCATGATCTAATGACAATTCATGAAATAATTTGGTTGGATTATGCATTTCTACATGATTTTAGTTTCTTTTCAACCTCTTCAATGAACTTGTAATATTAGGTGTGCCTTTTTGATAAATTAAACCAAATTTATTATTAGAAGTCTATAATATTCTATATTAAAATTCTATAGAGAAAATATAAAAGTGTATTATTTAAGTGTCTTTTTGTATTCCACATCTACTATAATCTAAAAATCTCTATTTAATAATTTTTTTTTGTAGAAATCTCTAGATTATGCTACTGTATAAAATATTTATAAAAAGGTCTTTGGCCTTATCATTTTGTAGCAAGAAAGAAAAGTTAAGTTTTAACACAAGTTCCTCTTCTTTTGTCTTCCATAATAATTTTTTCATTACCTCTTCTATTCTCTACAAATAATCTTTCTATCAAAGTGGCATGAGAGCTAGATTTGTTAAGAGATGGCAAGTAATATGAATCAATAAGTGTCTCATCTTATGAAGGAGAATTATGAGAATTGTACTATTCAAATGAAGGCATTGTTTGGTTCCCAAGATATTTGGGAGATAGTTGAAAAAGGCTATGTCGTGCCTCAAGATGAAGCAACATTATCAACAACCCAAAGGGATTTGTTAAACAAAGTAGAAGAAGAATAAGAAATCTCTCTTCTTTATCTATCAAGTCTTATATGAGACAGGTTTGAGAAAGTGCCTAGTACATCTACCTTTAAGCAAGTATGGGAGATACTTTAAGTTGCATATAAAGGTATAGATAAGGTGAAGAAGGAACGCGTCAAACTCTTTGAGCTGAGTTTGAGGCACTCTAAATGAAGGAAGCAAAAAAAATGTGGAGGATTATTTCACAAAAGTCTTTGACTATCGACAATAAGCTACAATTTTATGGATAAAATTTAGAAGATATTTGAGTGATTGAAAAAATTCTACATTCGTGAATGATAACTTTGAGCATATTGTAGTTGATATTGAAGAAGTTAAAGACTAGAGCTATGACCGTTAATGAACTTATAGGATCTTTAATGCCTTATGAGCAAATAAAAAAAAATAAGAAAAAGCAGGATACTATCGAGCAAGCTCTCCGATCAAAGCTTACATTAAAATGTGAAAAAGGATGACTCTAAAATTGAAGATAATTTTAATGCTCGTGACATCTATGATCGTGGTCGTAATTGTGACTTTGGAAGAGGCCAAGGATGTGGAGGTTATCAAAGAAATAATGAAGAAAGTTAAAACTCAAGAAATAAAGACTGAAGAAAGAACCAAATAACAAATGTATAAAAAATCTTATGTTTGTTGTTATATTTGCAAAAAATTTGATCATTGCACTTCCAAATGTTATCATAATCAAGAGAAAGCTAACTTGGTTATGAAAAAGGAAGAGGATCGAGTCTTATTATTAGCATTGAAAGGAGAAGAAGATGAAAAAGAAAATAATTGTTATTTAAATACTGGAGCAAGTAATCATATGTGCGGCATAAAAAGTATATTTATAGAAACGGAGGCAATGGAGAGTCAAATTTAAGGCAATTCTTCAAAAATTTAAGTGAAAGGAAAAGGAAAAAAAATACTTACCCTTCTTAAATAAAGAAGTCATCAATTTATTTCTGATGCTTATTAAGTCCCGGATATGAAGAGTAATATATTAAGCTTTTGTCAACTATTTGAAAAAGGACTTGAAATTCATATGAAAATTAAAATGCTTACTATTAAAATAATTTGAATTAGTTAATTGCCCAAGTGGAGATGAAAAATAATAAAATGTTTATTCTTAATATAACAAATGGGGTAATGAAATGCTTAAAAGCATGTAAAAGATTCATCATGGCTTCAATTGAGGCTTGGACATTTAAATTTTAGACATCTAAATAATATGTCAAGAAAAGTATTAAATAACTATTGTTTGTAGTGAAAGATTTTTCTGGATCTGAAATAACCTTTTGCGACTGACAAGTTATCATTTTGAAACAGTTTTAACGAGTCACAACATGTCAAGGTTGTTACTGTATAGATGTTAGGCCATCATCCATGAATCAACCTTTAATGAGTTTTTATGAGATCTTTAAGGCTTGTATTTTTATTTTGCATTTGAATTCAATCAATATTTTGGTTGTAGTCAATAGTGACTTCCTAGTGACAAAAAATAGGCATAACTTATTTCAAAATAGTGCATTAATATACTTTGATTGTGTGTTCTTATATTATGTTAGGCTAGATTCAGTTATAATACATTGGAATTGATTAGATTTATTTATATGATTCATATTTAGATGTTATAATTAGGATATGAGGTTTAGTTGTGAAAAAAATAGTGATATGAGGTTTGCAAAATAATTTTGTGAATGCATATGATTTTTGGGTTTATGCTAGGATTATTATTATTATTTTGAGGTTATAATTACTTTTATTGTATATGTAAGTTTAGTTGTGAAGAGATATTGATATGGGATTTGCAAAATAAAATTTTTGAGTTCGCAGAATAATTCCAAGTTAAATGCGAAAGTGTACTATATGTTGAATTGAATTTTTTCTTTGACCAGGTGAGATAAAGGATTCTTGGTGTTTAGGATTATTGTTTGTTAAAAATGAGTTCAGATACTATTGCATAGTTCTATATTATGGCAGAAAACTCAATGTAAGTGATGATTTCATTCTGACTTATATTGGTGGGAAAAATCATCCAATCCAGATCCCACGATGGATTAACTTGATGGAGTTATATAAGCGAATTATGAGGTCATTGAAGTTAGATCCAACAAAGTCTTGTGTTAATCTTATAGGTTTTTCCTATTGGTGCTAGATTTATTGCTACTCATATTAGTGATGATGAATGTCAGAATCAGATCAACATGCATCGTATTATTGTAATTTATGTTGAAGAGAGCTGCGGTATGAGGAAAGAGGTTGACAATAATGAGGAGTGTTGAGCTCCAATCGATCTTGAGTACATCACACCGGCTCTCAATTAATTAGGAAGCATACAAGTTCACACCATCATAAGCTACTTATTTTTCTGGGACAAGTTCTAATATTTCTTTCAAACAACACCGGTGATTTGGGAGCCATATGGACTTGATGCATATATGTATATGTATGCTTATGTGGTGACGAATATAGCTAGAGTACAATTGATTAGTTGGAAATGAGTTGAGGACACATGCGATTATGTGCTCGACTTCCACCTATGGCGATATCATATATTGTGCGAGTGGATGGTGGAAAGCCGATGTGGATTGGATCGATTACCGCGTACATTACATAGGAGAGCAAGTAATTTAGTTATGGTGGACTCTCCGAGGGGGGGGGGGCGGGGTTGAGAACCATTAACCATTACATGAGATAGTATCGGTCACAGCTTCCTACATCTTGGAATTTCCCAAAACACTTATTACTCTCAGTACAGACCAAATTGATAAGCCCTAATTTGATCGCTGCGAATATAGTTTTTTCTTTCATTGATCATAACGTACTTTCAATGTGATGTGAGCACATCCGAATATCGGATATATTCAGCGATATTTTGGGAAGGATGAGGATATTTTTCAATAATCCCAACCAATATGAGGGGTTGTCAAAAGCAACGCATATGCTCTCGGCGATTGATGCAGGGACGACATTCCGGTATTTCATCGTGTCGATGTGGAAGATGGATGTTGGTCCATCATCTCCACCAAGGACCCTTGTATATACATTCACACCACAATATTCATACTAAAGTTATGGACCGAGATATGCTGGTAGTAGTCCCTCTTACATATGGGCCTCTGTCATTCCATATGACCCGTATGGAGTGTACCATAATTTATCGCTCCTACAATCTTCAACCGATGTACCTAGTGTTACACACACGGGTTTTCAACAACCCTCCAGCAAGTTGAAGAGGAGGAGCATCGAGAACATCATTTACGCATTACGAAGACCCTCATTACACGATAGTGATGCAATTTCGTCACGTAGGCATCGTCGGAGATAGTCATCCGCACTATTATCTTTTATCGATAGTGGATGCCATTTTATTGTATTTGTACCTCTTTTATTATAGTAAAGCATTTTGATGAAGTATTTTCTTATTTGGATTAGCTTACTTCAGAAATCAGCTTTAAATTCATATCTTTTTTGTACTACTTTTTTTGTACAACTTCAAGTATTTATAAGAGATTGTACCTTGATGTATATTTTTTAGTGATGATATTCTCTTTGTTAATAAGATTAGAGTGGGAGTTTGTTTGTGTTGTGAGCTTAATTTGAGTTGGCTTGTTATCCTTGTTTGAAAATCATTGCATTCCTAGTACATTGATTTTTCTTATGTGAATGTAATTAATTTGAATAATTATCTCCAAACAATAAAGTAATGGGATATAAGCACTATTCATATGTCATGTCTCTTAAAAATTTGTTAATTGCACTTCATTAAGAGTGTTTGTTTAGAGTGACTCATTTCAAAATTTCTTAATTATTCATTTTTATAAAATTGTTGCATAGGCCATAATCGTAATCTTTGGTCAACATCAAAGTCATGAGGAGTTTTCGTTAAGATTCCAATGATACTAAAGCTCGATTCCAACATCGGATGAGTCCGATTAGGGAAATAAAAGGTTTCAATATTTGGTGATATTTTGCACATTCACTACTACATATGGGGCCATAATCATAATTTTTATCAACATTAAAGTAGTGGGAATTTTGTTACAATTCCAACGATATCAAGTTCTTGATTACACGGATGAGTCATATGGGCAAGTAAAATATCCAATTCTTAAATTCGGTTTTTACATTCATAAAATTTGATGTGTGTCACAATCATAATTTTTAATCAACATAAAAGTTGTGGAAATTTTATTATGATTCGATGTCAAACTCACTCATTTTGATATGGATGAGTCTGATATGGGTAAAATAAGGGGGCTGCTCTAATATTTTAGGTATGCACTACATTTTTTTTGCATTTGCAAAATTTTAATCAATCAATCATAATCTTGTCAACATAAAGTCATTGGGAATTTTGTTATTATTCCAACAATACCAAGCTCACTCAATTCCTGAGTCCAACGGCAAAATGTGAGAATTGCTCCAATATTTCAAAAGCGTAGTCGCGCATTTGTGAAAACTACCATATCGGGTCACAATCACAATTTTTTGGTCAGCATGAATGGAGAGTTTTGTTATGATTCCAACCATAAAGCTTGACACTTTGGATGAGCATATGGACAAAATATTGGCGCCCCAAATTTTTTAAAAAAATTAAAATTAATTCGCTGAGCCGATTGGACCTATGTTGCTAATTTTTTATCGTGCCTAATTTTCTAATTAAGGTTATAATTAAGCATAATTTAAAAATTTAGCCAGGTTTAGGATGGGCATGGTGGGCAACACCTTCTTACAAGATTTGAAGACTTAAACTATGATAAATTGAAAAAAAAAAAAAAATGCTCAAGTCATTGGCAAGCTAATTGGGGTAGGGCTCCTAGTGCCCTCAATGTTGCTTTGCTCCTGCCTTCCATTATATTTACCTTAATAAATAATACTTGGGGATGTGAGATGGTGAGGCATGCATTTTGTGGGCTCCAAAAATTTGCCACCGACCTCTCGACAATTTATTGAATTGAAGAGAGTGATTTGAAGTATCGGTGTAATTTTCGCCAGAGATTTCACCCTCATTTTGTGAGGACTTTAGATCTGGTTCCAAGTTTTATAGACTCAAGCCTATAATTTTACCTCTCGGTGAGTGAGAGAACTTTCAATTAAGGCTATCGTTAGATAAACAATGCATAATGTATAGTAGCGATATGGAGTTTCAAAATTTAGATTATGAAATTCATCATTTGACTTAAATCAAATGGTTGGGGAATGATGTGCTGATCTAGATCCCATGGTTACATCATCCGCGTTCGGTCCCAGTACTTAGTCGAGGAGGTAAATGATGAGGATTCTCATTGGACATGAAAGAAATGTAGACTTGGGGTGGTGTTTATAAAAGATAATCTTAAGTCTACCTTATGAGGGATCTTGCTCAATTATACCCTATGATTCATAACTCAAAGGGAGAGCCATTGGAGTATGAGATCTGATCATTGTAATATAATATGATAGGCCAAACCACCCAGGAGGACTCGTAATGCTTCATCATGGAGCCTTGCCAAAAGTCGAGGACATGGGCCACATCCTTGCATGATTGGTTGAGAGTGAACATAGCGAGAATCTTGATTTGACATTTTCCTTTGTGAGCTAGAGTTTCTTAATTGTCACCCTGACAAGCGTTGAAGATGGATAGATTGTGTTTGATTTAAGTTTTTAATGATAGAGTTTAATTTAAAATTTGATTTATTAATTTGATTTGAAAATTGATTAATTTGAATATGTTTAGCTTTAGATCCTCCTTTCTTGCTAACGAGGATTAGATGTCTGTAGTCAGTCTCTCGATATTTCGATTTGAAAACTCTTATTATAGGTTTTAGGTTTTTAACTGGACCCAATCTATGACTAAACTGAAGACCCACACTCAGACACTTGAATTTAAGCATTCAACGTAGTGTTAGGGCCCATGCGAGTATATAGTAATTTTAGGTAATTTTATGTTTGAATTATGAGATTGATTTTAGATTTTATATAATTCCAACTTTAGCCTGCGCAGCCTTTTCAGACATTCAAATTTGTACTTGAAATCTTTATGTAATACAGAACATTTTATAGTTATAGTTTAAATAATTTCACTTAATTAGTGGTTTCATTGATTTTAAAATTCATAATTAAAATGAAGTCCCTTTAATTTTTGATTAAAGGAAACCCTATGTTTTGTAGATTTTGGATTTGTATTTTTTCTACTTGTAAAAAAGTTGCAATGTGGTAGAAGAAGGCTTTTGAAGATATAGGTTCAAAAGGTAATTTAATTTGTTATTTAAGAAGAAGATTTACTCCTCAGTAATTCTCATTTTCCCCTCTTTTATTGAACTCTCAATTCATTTTCCCCTCTTTTTTATTGAACTCTCCATATTGTTTTCCCCTCTTTTTCTTTTGAAAGCAACACACTCTTCTCTTCTAATTTCTATAAATAAGGCTAAAGGAGTCTCTATTCTATTCCATTTGTTTGAAGGGTTGGAGTTAGGACATTTGAAAGGGATCAATTAGAAACTTTAGTGGGCTTTCAACTGCTCAAATAAATTTTGTAAATGCTTTTCACCCTTTTTATTTTGTTTTACTTTTATGTTTATCGTGTATATTTTACTTTTCCCCCCTTTTTGTTTGACATTTTTAGTTTAAAATTAGCTGTTTTCTTACTTAGCATTCTTAAGTTAGTTCATTTCACCTTCCCCTTTTTTTAAGTGACATAATTTTGGTATCGACATCATCCCCTGTAGAGCATCGAGGGTGTTTTGGCTTACTCTTGAGTGTAGTGGTATCTTGCGACGTAGCTAGTTTTCATCTGCACCCTCTTGAGCACGACGAGATCTTCAGACCTGAAAGAAGACATATAATACAATATATACTCATCCCCCCTTTCCCCTCTTTTTTTTCTAATTCTAGAAATTAGACAAAATTTTGGACGATTTTTTTCTAGGCGACATCCCGAGTGTTACTTGGCTTCTTGATAGCGGCGGTCTTGTGACATCATAGCCTATTTTTTATCGTGTACCCTCTTGCAACGAGGTCTTCAAACTTGCAAAAAAAAACATGTATATATATTCACATTCACATCATATATTCGACACATTTTTTGGTGCACAATGCTCGGCAAGGGAACAAGGTTGGGTATGCAATTGGGAATGTAAGGCAAGGAGTGCAACGCTAAAAATCAAAAGAAGAATTCACCTCTTGACGATGTTCTTCCCTGATTTGCGGCGAAGCGAATGTTAGAAGGCTAAAGCGAGGAATGAGATGCCGAAAACTGAAGGAAGAATTCACCTCTTGACGATGTTCTTTTACAAAAAAAAAATGGGAAGGCTAAAGCGGAGTGAGCGAAAAAGAAGAATTCTCTTGATGTTCTTCCCCGATTTTGTGAAGTGAAAGGCTAAAGCGAGGAGTGTAATCGAAAATTGAAAAAGAATTTCTCTTGATGATGTTCTTCCTCGATTGTGCGAAGTGAAAAGTGGAAGCTGTGAGGTTGGGAGGCTAACTGGCTAGCTGAGCAGTGGACGGCAGGCTGGTGCGAACATTAGAGGTGGGTCGTGCAGAAAGGGTTGCGGGCCTTCCGATTTTGTGGGCATGCATGTCGAACGGGGGCCGAAGGTGGGGAGCGGAGGAACACGCGCAGCGGTGCTTGGAGGCTGTTTGCGGGAGATGGGAACAGTTTTACGGGCTGCGGGCTGGAGTGCGGGCAGACAGGTGGGATTGGATGGCACAGTTTTGCAGGTGTGGCGGAGCCAGAATACACTTGCAGGGTTTTACCAGAGATCAAATTACGTTTTGGTTACAGGCAGCAGGCCAGACCAGCATGGGGCTGCAGGTTTCGGATGGACGACGATTTTGCAGCTGGTTGGATAGGTTTTGTGAGATTGCGGTACGGTTTTGCAGGCTGCAAGTAGAGGGCTGGAGTACGGGCCGACAGTCGGGATCAGACGGCGCAGTTTTGCGGGTTGCGGGCAGGTTTTGCGAGATTGCGGCACGATTTTGCACCGGCGGGATGACCGAAAGAGAGTGGAGAGAAAAAAATTACAGCATTTCAAATGAGAGAGGAATCAAGTGAGTTTTCAATTTTTTTTTAGAATGAGATAAACTGAAAATAAGGGGGAATAGTTGAGCATGGGGGAGGGTAATTTAGATATTTTAAATGAATTTTAAATTGATTAAACAGTTTTAATTTGAATTTTACGCCGGTAAATTCACATACATATATATTTAAGATAATTTTGATGTTATGCAATGACATAGTCCGTTTACAATCGGTAGTTTGGTTCAAGTCGACGTCAAATTGAGTCCATTTCGACTCAAAATACTCATTGCCAGCTCGATTTTCATGTAGACTTTAAATTGAGTACAAATAGTCTTGATAGATTTCATGTTTTTTGAACCCAATGGCATGATTAATTTCATGAACGGAGGTCATTTGATCCTCATCGGTGCCTCCTAATCTCGACATACGTCGAGCGTCAACACCGCGGTTGTCGGTTGATCATCGTCATGCAATATTTATATTCTCACCGTTTTGATGTTTGAAGTGATGGAGAAGTTCGTTCATCGATTGGAGGTCATTTTTTTGGCATCACGTATTTTTATTTGCGCCTTATCACTTAAAATCATTCAGCATTTGCACAGACTCGTTTGATTTGAGCGTAAATAATCTCATTTGATAGTTTTTGATATTTTGAAGCTAACAACACAGTTAGTTTCATGAATGGAGGTTGTTCGGACATCATCGTAGCTTCTTGATTTTGATATATGTTTCGACACATTGATAGATCGGTCGCTTAATCGATTGATCGTTAGATTTTATAATATTTATATTTCGATAAATTTCGACATTCTGAACGCAACGATGAAGTCCGTTTGCCGATCGGAGGTCATTTTGACTATTTTCAGTGGCGTCCAGTGTATTTTGAGCCTAGATTTGCGCATTGTCATATAAAGTCCGTTGAATTCGGTATGTAGGCTTGACTTTGACTTATGGCACATATGAAGGTCAACAAATACCTCCCAAAAAATATGATTCCGCATGAAGAGTCACATTTGTTAAAACGGTTGACTTTTGGTCTTCTTCTACCCCTCATCTTTCTTCTCTTTTCACTTTTGTTATTGCGTCTTGAGAACTGGTGGACATACTTGATTACACTGTTATTTAAATTTTTATGTAACATTTCTCTTATCACTTGGCAGGAGAATGTTCAGCTGGAGGAGACCTAATGATCACGATGAGCTAGTGAGGAGGCTATCTGGTCGGAGATTGATGGACATGATCCTCGTGGAGATGTTGATATCAAGATAGGATTGAGCGACACTAATATCTTTGAGGATGTGATTTTACCGGCTTCTTTGCGCTCTTTCCTACTCTCGATGTACTTGATTCTTTTGCTTTTGAGATCACGCCAATTGGGTTGCTACCTTTGAAGTGTAGTGACTACAATCTTTTGGATAACATAGTAGCGGTTTAGATATTGTGATATCTTATAGCTTGCTTTTGGCTGACGTGGCCGTGAGCAGTAGACTCTAAACCATCATCATAGCGGGCTCACTAGACTGATTCCTCTAGGCGGGATTCCTACTCTTCCCCATGGATATGTCACATGGGTATATTCTGACTCACAGAGATACTTTACGGACAACCGACATTTATGAGGCAGTATATGTATCTTTATTTGACTTTGGGGGTATGCCTTCTTCTTGGGCTCATGGAGTAGTGGAGTTCTGGGATCCTAGTAGTAACACTTGTTGGATTGGCCCGAAGGAGTTGATAGTCACTCTTTGGGACTTACAGGCTGTGTTGGGTCTTCCCGTATTTGGTTATCGCTATGAGGAGTGTGTTCCACCTGATGGGGAGTTATTTTGTCGACCTTGAGATGATTGTGATCGCTAGCTATGCTTCTTGTTTATATTGATCTCCTGGACCACTATCACTAGACCTTCAAGATCTCAGGGAGTTCTATACGATCACAAGTCGCATTACCTATGAGTACATGGATTTAGAGCTTCTTGCAGGATTATGCCCTATATTAGGATACTATAGCACTACATGACCCTTTTCGATTGGGTGTGTCTGAAGGTAGTTGCTTATCCGAGGAGATTGTGAAGCCTATTTTATTAGCAGGAACAACTTCTCCAACACTACCAGGATTGAGCAAGGATCGATTCTTAGCCAGCTTTATAGTGACATGGCTCTGCATTTTTGTGCTCCCCATTACAGAGGGCTTAGTTATCGCTTTATTAGTAGCCATAGGATCTCTCGAGGTGGCGAGTTTCTCTTACCCGTATTTAAGCTTTATAAATATTGGGGGTGATTTCAAGTTCTTTGAGTTGAGATGTGATTCTACCTTGGCAGTACTTATATGCTTGGGTCCATCTCCACATACATGGTGCCTTTGCTTATTTTGAGTATCCAGCATTCATTTTAGAGCGAGGATATCCTGATCTTACGTTATATCGAGCATCCTCTACTTTGGAGATGGAGAGGATTCACATGCTTTTCTTTGCTCCCCATTTGGTTAGAGATCGATTTTTGTTGGTTCACCAGTCGGATATATTTGACTTACTCTCTAACTCGATAGGGATTGATCTTATTGACAGTCTTGATGAGAGACAGATATTTCTTGCTTCATGGTCATCAAACATTGAAAGTAGCTGAGTAACTTTTCAATATACATCCAGGATGGTTATGTTATCGGTTTGGGTAGTCAGTTGTTATAGAGGCTATCGACTGCGAGTTAACCAATTTGATTTCTTCGGTCGAGCTAGCGATGGTAGGCCACTCATCCTCGGTGTAGTGGATTTTAGAAGGATCAGGATGATTCCCCTTGAGGCACGTTACTTTGCTGCTTAGTTTGGCTACATTTACTAGGCTTGGTACAAGTGCTCATTTTGAGATAGCCTCTCCACAGTGCGGGGTTAGTTATACTTACCTCACACGAAGTCGCTATCTTTTGGCCCTTTTCTGGAGTGTGGTTCCAGGAGATATGAATGCAGGATGAGGTCTTTAAGCATTCCTCGAGATTGGAGGACCCATCGTCGGTTACCATTAATAGATTATAGCGCTAGAGGTGTAATCACTATTCTCCTCTCTTTCAATACTTATTTCCTCTCTCTCTACTCCCTTTTTTTTCAAAATATTCTTAGTGGATACTCTGTCGATTCTTGACATATGCACCGGTTGGCGGGTTAGGGTTGAAGATACCACTCATGGTAGAGTTAGAGCTAGGGATTCTCTAGCTATTGATGCTTTTTTTCAGGCTCAGATGTAGGTGTAGCCAACCCATAGGCCTGTGCGGGTTTCGGTTGATTATTCCATGAGTCTGCCTACACAACCATTTATGACTTCTGATGAAGTGCCGCAGGTGTCAAGTAGCATTAGAGATATTATTGAGGACTCTGGAGTTGGGCTGTCGCGCATGTCGACCTTTGATACCACTTCTTTATTACCACCATGGAGCCACCTTTCTAGGCGACTCATTACCTTGGGGGGACTTCTGAGGTGGGGACCTCATACTTAGTGAAGCCTCTATTGAACTAGCACATAGCCCTGGACCTTATCAGATAGTGAGGGTCCTTGAGATTATATCGCTTATGATATACCACTTCAGTCAGATTCATCATGTTCAGGTACTTTCTCCCTCTATTTATTTATTTATTTATTTTTATTAACTGCACTTCTTTACATCTACTTCATGCTGATTGTTTTCATTTGTTCCTTGCAGTGCCTGATGTAGGTTATGAGTTTGAGATCTACCATTAACATCCCAGGCCAAATCCATGTGATAGGAGCATGCAGGATTGTAGCTTGGCATTTTTGAGGGACATGGTTTCTCGAATTACCTTGGAATCACCAGAGTCCTTGGACAACTTCACGTCTTATGTGAACACCACTTTGGACCTTTTAGCTCATTGGCTTGGAGGAATAGGCTCTCAGGTATCTGGAGACTCTTTGTAGAGACATAAAGTTCTTAATCCACCAGATGAGATCAATATTTCGTTCTAGCACCTTCGTGAGCTTCGGGGGTCGGGTTTCATAGGGAGGCGGTGACCTAGTATGATGAATTTAAGAGAGTGTTGAGGCTATGACAGTTTGCTAGATGCTTCTTAAGTTAGACATTGATTGCCAAACTTCAGAACAAGTTGAGCGAGACGGAAGAGCTCGGCTATAAGCGAAGCAATAGTGTTGCTCACGTTCAGGCTATGGTAGATCTTGAGGATGCTTTGATTAGAGCTCTTGCTTCTGATTGGCTAAGTGTGAGAAGCCATCTTTAGCAACTTATTTAGCACAACTTCAGGAGTTACAGTCTAGGCTCCCATGATGTACTTTACTTTTCTCTTCTTTTTTTATCAGTCATGTATCGTCTATCCTCTTGTTGTATTAGTGGATGTTAGTGTTCCTCTATTACTTTTTGCTTTTGCTTTATGGATTTGATGAAAAGATCTTTGATTTGTGTTCTAGACTTGATTTGTATGCTTTGTGCTTTGGGTTTTAATTTGTGCTAGCTATGAAACATGGATCATTTTCCGAGCGATCTACTTTTGCTTCAATGACTTTCTTTGAAGATTCTTTATTTTATGTCCTTTAATTTGAGTCTCCTCAACCCTAATTTCATGCTTGGTTGGGTTTGATGGAGAATTGCTATGGAATCAGTTTATCCGTGCTTGATCGGATTTGAAATTTCTTTTGTCCTAGCTTTGAGCTTGATGGACTTGATGAAGGACAGACCTGATTTGTTCCTATTGACTTGTCAGGAAGTGTATGCACGCCATGAACCTTGCATTTGTTGCTTTGATGGATTCATTAGAGGGTACATACAGATGACCCAGCCTTCCAGCTTATATAGGGTCAATGTTGAGTTATTAGTCTAGCGATGTGTGCTTTAACAGACTAAATAACAAAGAAATTCCTTTAGTTCAGCCATCGGCTTTGTTTGAACTATGGAATTGCTTCCTCGGTCCTGTGCTTTCTACTTTGACGGACTTGATGAGGAGATTGGCTTTGATCTGTGCTTAAAGCTTGATTAGATCATTTGAGAATAAATTGAGATATCACCCTGCGGGTAATATATAGATTGATTTGAGGTAGCCCTGAATTGAGCTTTCCTCAACTTGCCTTGATCTATCGATCAAGTAGAGAGATCTCTTGGATCCTGGTTACTTGTAATCACTAAGCTGGATCTGGTTTAAGATTGAACAACTATCATCATTGGACTGACGAGCGGGGGCTCTTTCACTACGACCTTTTCTTATAAATTGTTGAGTGAGGAGAGCGTCAGCAACTCGGCCATATTTGGGCTTGTTGAGTTCGACCTTTAGAACCTACTTGACTTAAGCTGTAGTGGGTTGGTGGTTTTGTCATCAGATTGACGAACGAGGGCTCTTTCACTGCGGCCTTTTCTTGCGGCTTGTTGAGTAAGGAGTGCGTCAACAACTCGGCCATTTGTGGGCTTATTAAGTTTGACCTTTAGAACCTATTCGTGTCCTAGACTTTAGGATGTAGAGGTTGATGTTTCTCCAACTTAATTAATTGAAGCTTCCAAAATCGGGAGTTCTTTTGACTTGATCTCCAGAATTTGGCAAATTTGAGAGATAAATTTCTTGACATTTAGGATTGACCTTTCATGCATAGAAATAGATTCATTTTGTTCCTGCAAGAACATGCAACTTAACAATGATAATTATAGATATATTCAGGGATTTCAGCGTAATGCTCGATGTCAACCTGAATCAACATATATTCGAGGATCTCGTCTTATAGCACGATGTCAACTTAATTAAACTTAACATAAACTAAAAAAATTCCCCTGTCTTGTAGGGGGAATTCTAAAGTACATTTAGGAGAATTTTCAAGATGAAAATACACAAATACATCAATATTTGAATTGATATACTCTAAAGGGAATTTTAACATACAACATTGATTTTCTCTGTATATAAAATCTAAAATGCCCAGTAACGAGGAATTTTCACAAAAAAGTTCTTCATCTAGAGTATGTTTATTTAGGGATCTTGGCATGAAGCACGATGTCAACCTAAATAGATATACTAAAAAAAATACCCCCTGTCTTGCAGGGGGATTTCTATTATACCTCGAGAATGTGGTCATCAAGTATAGTACTTTTTCAATTATTGATCAATAATTGACGGCATTGGTCTTTCACCCTTTAGGTCGATGAGTTGGTATGCCCCTCATTGGTATACTTTTTCAATGACAAAAATGCTTCCCAGAGCTCTTTTTTTCCCCCTTGATTGATATAATAAATAGCATTCCTTCTTCTTTCTTCATTGTGTTGTGCCAATAATGCTCTAAGGACTCTTCTAATGCAGTTGTGTATAGATGATGGGATTTCCTAAGCATGTTTTGGATTTAATAGATGAGCTTTTTTATTTGATTGAAGGCTTCTTAGCATTCTTGTCCCACTTGAAGCGAACTTCATTAACTTGCAAGCGGTTAACAACATCTTGATAGGTTTGATATAATCGATGGATGAATGTGAACTATCTTGTAAAGAATCTGCAAACTCTTGTAGAGCATCTTCATTCCTTATTTTTAGGATCTATTTCAATACCTTGACTATATGTCTTTTGATACCCAATGCACATTTTAGAGGATATCATCTTGAGATCATATTTTTTGATTATGTATAATTCTCAAGTTTTGAAGTAGTTTTATGATTTAAGCACTACTAAATCGTTGACACAATATTCCACATTTTGATGAATCACTCATAAATATGTTAATCTCTTTGGTATGTAGCAATATTTTTAAAAGGGCATGGTAGGTAACTTGTAGATATTAATAGGTGTTGAATGATGTATATTTTCATCTTCAAGTGATTTTGATTTGGTTATATCGACGACATTAAATGAGAACATGTCATAGTTAGTGTTGTCCATTTAGTAGTTGATGAAGTGGAAAGTCATCTTGGGCATGCCTTATTTAGCAGTCATGATAGATTTAGTCTTCTTCAATAGGACAATGTTAGCTATAATCCACATACTTCTCCTGATGAAGCTTGCTTTTGATTTTTAGTTTATGTAATTACTTATTTTCAATCTCATCTCATTGCAGAGCTTGCTTAACTTGCATATGATTTAATAGCTAGTTGTGAGCATACATCAGATAACATTTGATATGTAAAAGCAATGTTAATTGACAAAGTAGCATTTTAGCTCTCAACTTTTCATTTGGCGCATTGTTTATTCATCTTGTAGGTTGACTTCTCTAAGTTCATCCATAGTAGCTATTTGTTCACCATCTTCAAGTTCTTCAAGTCTTCTTGGCTTTTACTTCTTCATCATTTGAAGAATTTAATGGGTCATCTTCAATCTTGAGTTTTATCTCTTTTATTAGATTATAATAGGCTCACTTTGATGAGATTTGAGGATGAACCCAAGACCTTTAATGATAAACTTATCACTTCTTCATGATGTGAGGACTTCTTTGGCTCACATCTTATTAAAGATTTGGGTTCATATTTAGTAGTCATATGAATTCAAGCTTATGCATCATTCTTCATAATTTTCTAATAGTATATTAGTATTCTTGTTGATCGAAATTTTCATGTTGTAGGTGCAAAACTATGGTAGACTCTTTATATTTGTAGTAGAGCTTGACTCTCCTTGAATTAATAAAATACTTTCTTGAATATGAACCTCGAGATTTCTTTGAAGCACTATTGAGATGGGTATAATTTGAGTAATCTTCAAGTGAGCTATCTTCCTTGATCGACCATCAACTCTATTTCTATAAGTAGATTCAAAATCATAATCCATCGAATCACTTATTTACTCCTTTCTTGAGAGCTTATAAGTTTCAGTGTGAATATCTTCTCCTTCTCTGTCAATTCCCAAATGAGGGATTTGGACTTGTTTTCGAGTGCTTTAAGAGTTGGCATTGCCTTCTTTCTCCTCTTTGTTTTTCTTTCACTTTGAAGAAATTACTTTTTAGTTCAGTGGATGTTCTAAAGAGGCTTTGTTAGCTGGGCTCTTTGTAGATGAAATATTTTGCATCTTCACATCTTTGCTTCATTGTGAGAATGGTTGTAAGTTCGATGAATTCTTCTCCATCTTTTAGATACTTCATACATTGATCTGTTGATGACCATGTCATACTCATAGTCGGTAAAGAGCTCTAAATGATGTATCATCATATTACATGAAATTTAGCTTTTGTATATAAATCCACGAACTTGAGTAAAATAGAACCCATAGTTTTCTACCCTTTTCATTAAATCCATGAACCATCACTTATCTCTGATTGATATCAAGCAATAATCCTCTTTACCTTTAGACTCATAATTGATAGAAGAACTTGATCTAATATTTAGTTGTGAGATGTCATCACTCTAGTAATATAAAGAGGGCGATTTTGCCATTCCCAACATAAGATCTTCTTCAAAATGTGATTGTGGAGATCTTGAGTTTGATAAATCATGCATTTTTTTGCAAAGTAAGCTTCATATTCGATCTTTGAGAGCTGTATCAAAGTTTCTCAGTCTTTTGACATCAAGAGCCTTGTACATTGATTGTGTAGGATCTTTTCTTAATGTGATAGAATATTATAATCTATCTTCTTGCTTGATTTAGGCTTTATCTTAGGATTTCTGGGAATAATATCCTCGTTGATTTCAATTTATTTGCCTGTCTTTATTTGCGTTTCCCTTCTTTGATGAATGTGGTAAGATGTAATCACTTCTCAACTGAACTTGAATCACCTTATCTTTTCTTAAAGAGGTAGTTTCTTCAAATTTTTCTTTTTTTTGAAGATTGGCCAAAAGGGTTGACTTTTTCAATGTCATATATTCTATATGTGATGATATCGATAGTTTGACTCTTCTCCTGAAAATATAGATCTTCATAAACTATTATTATCTTGTTGAGTCATTAAACAAAATTCAGACATTAGTTACATCTTGCTTTCGATATTTTGATGGGTTGGTGAGTTTATCATGCCTATCATTTGAATAAGTCACGAAGAACATGCCATCATGCATATGATTGATGTCTCTCATGATTCACCATTATCTTCTTCCTTCAGATTGACATGTAAAGTTTATGCATAGTATGCAAGCTAAATTTTGTCTTTGTGGTGAAACTCCTAGATTTTAATGATCTTTGAGTTGTAATCTCTTCTAATCTTCTTTTCTTAGCCATCTTCTTTATTTTATGAGCGCATTTGTAAATACTTCTCATCTGAAAGTAGCATCCAATGATTGACAACTAGTTTAGGCATCTCTCTCTTAAGTCAATATAGGTTGTGATGATTTCCATAAGGGGACATCTTAGTTGCTTTAGCATCTTCGATCACAGATCTTCTATTCTTTCATCAACTTATTTCTCCTTCTATTTATCTTTGATGATAAAGAGGGAATCATGTAGACTCTCTTTTGGGTTGACTAGACACTTCTATATCTTAATTTACCTTACATTCCTTAGCCAATCTTTGAAGACATAACAATCTTCAATGATAACTCATATAATGAAGAGTTTGGATTATTGACTTGATCACTTCTTGAGCCTTTTAATTTTAGAACTATAGCTTTTGCTTTCCAAATAATTTATCCATCTTGTCCCTTCTAAAGAAATATTCTTTTCATCTTTTCCTTGAGATGGTTGTATTTGCTCATCATCTTTTATTGCTTGTTTTGGATGCTCCACTTGGAAAAAGTTGGGGTTTGTCATTGAATACCAATTTTTAGTGGATTAGAATAGACATGCTTCTTTCCCTCATCATTATACATTGGTTTCTTCCTTTATCCATATTATATATCAGCTTTTTTGCCATTTGAGCTATAGGAAGGGCATGAATTTCATTTCTTCTTGAGTCGATGGTTTGTTTCTCTTTTTCTTTATCTCGACTTGACTTAGATGGTTTAACTTTTCAAATAGTCACCATCGAAGTTGAAATGTTCTGTCTTATGCATAGAAATGGTGCCATTTTATCATCCATATTGCCCATTAGCAATTGGATCCCATGTTCTTCTTCAATTGTTGCTCACTTCATACTTAGGTTATGCCAACTTATGAATTTATTTCATTCATCTTTTCATTTTTTCAATTATTGTGATTTTCTCTCTTTGTGAATCTCTTCACAAATATGGTCTCCAATTCCAAATATTTTAACTAAATTATTTGATAGTGCACATACCATTAAAGTGGTTTCTTGATGAATTGATAAAGTGCATCTTCCTCTGTTACCATAAGTAGCGATTGGGCGGATGTTGCTTTGGATTACCAAACCTCGAAAGTATTAAATTTTTGGCATTGAGTAATCTTTTCATGACACTTGATCATATTTAGGAATTGCTTTGTGACTTTCATGCTTTGAAATATGATTGCCTTTATCTTTTCATTGATTATCATTTCTGCGGAGATTTACTGTTCATGTGCTAGCCAAATTTCAAATTATCAGGTAGTGGGTTAACTTATTTCGCTACATATCAGTAGCATGTCATAGAGCTTGAGGAACCCCTGATAGTGGTATAGAAATTACATTGTTATTTTGTTAGTTAGCATACAAAATAGGTCTTCACTTGATGTTATATTCTTAATATCTCCATCATGATGTTCATTTGTACCATCATATCATTCATTTTGGTACCAAGTTATGCAATCTCCTTGTCTTTGACCTCCATTTGTTGCTACATTTCTCTTTGCTCTCTAGCTAGCGTCATGGCGTTAGTCAGTATAGGCTCTTCTTCTTCTTCTTCTATTTCTTTATTTATTTATTTTGTTCCTTGCTCATTTTTAGGAAGAACTTCTTGTCTTTCTCTTTATGCATTTGCGAGACAAGCTTCTTTGTACAATGATCATTATAAGCGTGTAGATGATCATTTTGTTCAACCATATAACACTTATATGATCTTTTTCTCATGATTCTTCTTCTTCTTCATCTTCAGCAAAGATCGAAGATCCATTATCTATTTTCTTCTATGAAGACTCTTCTTCGTACAAATTAGTTTGACTCCATTTGCGTTGCTGATAGTCTTTGACAGAGTTCATCTATCTCATATAGATAACTTCCACTTCCATATAATCTTCTTCATTATTTTCTTCTTGTACATGAATTTTTGATCGACATTTCTAGTGGATCTCTAATTCAATGTGCAGAACAACCACTTCTTCTATTTAAGGACCACGATCAATGTCAACCTTCAATTGTGAAATCATGATGGGATCGTAGAGAATTCTCGAGGGTGTCACCATCATATCTTTCATCGATGATATCCTCTTTTGGTATCCACATGAGTTGATTTTAAATGATTTCATTATATGTATCGGATGTCATACCTCTTCTATTACTCAGTTTCATTAGGGACCTTGGCCTCCATATTTGTTTATCCTTTCAGGGACCTTTCACATGGATTTTTTGGAAGTCCAAGTGTCACGCTCTGATGCTCACCATGCAAAGCATCTTGATCTTGGCATTAAAGAGATGGCGCTTTCTTGGTGAAGCTTCGGTATTTTTCACACACAGGCCTTTGAAATCGTCTTCTCATTAGGCCTTTGTCCTTGGCTACTTTAAGAACTTTATGTATCATGGATGTTTCTATCTTCTATGGTGGTGGAGCTTGATGTGGTTGGGTCTTCCAGAAAGATTGCTTTATTTTGCTAGTAGAGCTATTCCTTTTTTACCCACTTTAAGTTGTCAAAGTTATTATGGGTAGGAATACTCGCTTCTGGCGATAGTATCATTTGTTTATTAGGTCATTATCTATTGAGCCCTCAGCTCAGCATTTCTCCTTCTTCTCTGTCTTCTAGTTAATTTGCTCCCAATGAGGAAGCTTCATGATCATGCTTTCTAGGTCAAGGTTCAATTTACAATCGAGAAATTAAAGACACAGTTTTTCCCTTGATGATTTTTTTTGTCACGGGAGTTTTAGATTGACCTAGCCTTTTGAAAACTGAAGTTCTCTGTTGGGAGAACTCTTTGACAGTGGTTGGGTGTTAAACTAGTTGGCGCACATGGCTAGTAGAAGATAGGCCTTCTAGCATGGCCTCTGCTTTCTGGGTACTTGAGTTATAATTTATGATAGCGAAATTTAAGCTACCAAATTGAATGGTAGCCACATCTCTTGTGTTGATGATGATATTGGTTAGCGGATGTTTGCACCACGACTAGTTGAATGGTGAAAGGAGTGCTTTGTAGATCCATTAGAAAGTGAAAGATAAGGATTAGTAATTAACAATTATTATTTACCCCATACTTTCAAGATCGAGATGCTATAGAATAAAATAATGGTGTAATAAAGATATACAACATCAGAGCCTCATATTGAATTTATTACGCTTAAATCATCATTTTTATTTTGTTTTGAATTTTCAAAATTTTGTTTATAGCACATATATTACTAAGATGGAAGAGAATCCAATCCCGGTTGCCAAAAATCTTGCTCTAAAGTTCACCATCTAAATTTTTGAATTGAAGAGAGTGATTTGAAATATCGGTATAATTTTTAGAAGGTAAATGAGATAGTAGATAAGAAACTACCCAGAGATTTTTCCCTCGTTTTGCAATGACTTTAGATATGATTCTAGGTTTCTTATAGGCATAAGCCCTTATAATTTATTACCCCTCTCAGTGAGTCAGAGAGAACTTTCGATTAAGGCTAGTTGTTAGATCGCTTAATGCGCAGCGTATAGTAGTAGCATATGGAGTTTTAAAATTTAGATTATGAAATACATCATTTTAGCTTAAACTGGATGGTTGGGGGGAATGATGATGTGCCTGATCTAGATCTCATGGTTTTATTATCTCAGGTAATAGCGGTCACAGTCTTGGTTAGAGGTAGTGACCCAATGACGGAAGGATCTTCCCATTGGTTACATCATCCAAGAAATCCTTCTAGACTTGGGGTGGTGTTTGTCTAAGGAGATAGTCTTAAGTCTACCTTAGCTGTTAGATAGTTGTTTGTCCTATCAGTATATATGATTCACAACTCAAAGGCGGAGCCATTGGGAGCATAGGCTACGGTCATGATCATAATATAATGGAGTTTGACTAGCCAAACCACGTCGAGGACTCACGGTCATAACTTCATCCATGGAGCCTCTTGTCACAGCTACCATGAGGACATGGGCCACATTTTTACTAGCATGAGATTGGTTGAGAGTGAACATAGTAGAACACTTGATTTGACATTGGCTCCTTTGTGAGCTAGAGTTTTCTTAATTTATCACCCCCGACAAACAGTTGCGAAAGGTGGATAGATTGAGTTTGATTTATGTTTTAATAATATAATTTCATTTAAATAGTTTTTTATATTGACTTTTAAATTGAGTCAATTTGATTTGAACAATTGATTAATTTGAATATGTTTAAGAGCTTTAGATCTCGCTATTCATTAACGAGGATTAGATCTACAATCACGACAAACTTAGTTTCTTAGATATTTCTATTTAAAACTCTTATTATATATTTTAGGTTTGTTAACGAGTCTTAAGACCGAACAACTAAGCATCAAATACTTGAATTTAAGCATTCAGCATAGTGTCGGGACCCATGCGGGTGTATAGTAATTTTAGGAAATTTTATGTTTGAATTATGAGATTGATTTTGTATTTTCATTTTTTTAATCCAATTTAGCATACGACTTTTTTTAGACATTGAAACACTCAAAATCTTTATGTTAGCACATCTGAGAATTTATAGTTTTAGATAATTTCACTTAATTAGTGGCCTCATTGATTTTAAAATTCATAATTAGAATAAAATCCCTTTAATTTTTTATTAAAGTAAGTCCTATGATTTTTATAGATTTTGGATTTAGTATCGCCTTCTGTCTACTTGTACAAAGAGTTATAGATCCGGTGGCGAAGAAGGCGTTTTGAAGCTTTAGGTTCAAAGGATAATTTAATTTATTATTTTAAGAAGAAGATTTACTCTTGAAGTAATTCTCATTTTCTCCCTCTTTTTATTCAAATTCTCCCCCCACCCCCCTCTTTTATTGAACTCACATTCATTTTTGCCCCTCTTTTTCTTTTGAAAGCAACCACTCACTATCTCTTCTAATTTCTATAAATAAGGCCAAGAGGGAGTCTTCTATTCTATTCCATTTGTTTGAAGGGTTGGAGTTATGACATTTGAAAGGGGCGGTTAGAAACTTTAGTGAGCTTTCAATTTCTTAGATAAATTTTGTAAGTGTTTTTCACCCTTCTTTTTATTTTATTTTACTTTTATGTTTGTCGTATGTCATTTTACTTTTCCCTCCTTTTTTTGTTTGATGCTTTTAGTTTAAAATTAGCTGCAAGTTTTCTTAGTTAACACTCTTAAGTCAGTTCATTTCACCCTCTCTTTTTTTAAGTCGAAAGATTTGACATAATTTTGGCAGCCTCTCGGCGACATCCCCATGTAGGGGGTTGCATCGGGAGTATTTTGGCTTACTCGGTGCGCCCTCTTGAGCGTAGCGAGTGGTGTCTTATCACACCGCAGTCAATTTTTTATCTCATCGCGCCCTCTTGAGCACGGCGAGGTCTTCAGACCTGAAAGAAGATATACAATGTAATATATAGTCATATATACTCATCCCCACTCACCATTTTTTTTCTAGATTTTAGACAAAATTTCTCATTTGCTAGGGGAGTGACATCTAACAGTGTTGGCTTAGTTGGTACACCCTCTTGGCGTAGCGGTGACTAATTCTTATCTTTCATCTCGTCGTGCCCTCTTGAGCACAACGAGTTCTACAAACCTGCAAAGAAATACAAGCATGTATATATATTCACATTCACAAATCACACATGTTCAAACATATTTTTCGGTGCACTGCAATGCTTGGCAAGGGAACAAGGTTGGGCATGCAATTGGGAATGTAAGGCAAGGAGTGTGATGCCGAAAACCAAAAGAAGAATTCACCTCTTGACGATGTTCTTCCGATTTGTGGTGAAGCGAAGGTTGGAAGGCTAAAGCGAGGAATGTGACGCTAGAAACTGAAGGAAGAATTCACCTCTTGATGATATTCTTTCCCAGTTTGCGGTGAAGCGAAAATAAGAAGGCTAAAGTGAGCACTGCGAGCCGAAAATCGAAAGAAGGATTGGCCTTTTGACAATATTCTTCCCCGGTTTGTGAGGAAACAAAAATTTGAAGGCTAAAGCGAGGAGTGGGATGCTAGAAATTGAAAGAAGAATTCTCCTCTTGACAATGTTCTTCCCCAGTTTGCGGCGAAGTGAAAAGTGGAAGGGTTCAGAAAAGGTTGCGGTGGGTCGGGCAAGCAGGCCGAGCTGGCTAGTCGAACTAGAGCGGCCATCGAAGTCAGCGGCCTTGCGGTTTTATGGGCTTGCGCGGAACGGGAAGCGGCGAGCAAGGATGAGGGATTCAGCTTTTGTGGGTGGCAGGAACGATTTTACGGGCTGCCGGTGGCAAGCATGCGATGAAGCGAGGATTGACGACGCAGTTTAAGGTTTAGGTCAATGGGCCGGAGTTTTAAATCTGTGTACAGCTAAATAGCCCCTACTTCTCTCGGCTTGACTAGTGAAACCCTCTCTCCCATTCAAGCTCTAGCTACCCCGCACGGTAGTCAATCCCTTCACTTTTGGATGTCAACACATCTTTGGCGACCCACTCACTTCAATAGTCATCGATCTCCTTGCCTCAGCAAATATTCTCAATTTAGGTTTTGTTTTAAATTATCTTCCACTTTCCTCTAGATCTAATTTATTTATTTTTACTTTGATTTGTATTTGATGCTGGAATATTTTTATTGCTCGAACATAATTAATTTAGCTAGTTTGTATATTCGTGTGTTTATTTTATTGATTTAGTTTAAGTCATGAGTTTGAATACTTTTCTTAAAAATATACTTCTTACTAATTACAACATCAATATATTATTCAAAATCTTTATATTATAATTTTGAGATTGTAAATATAAGATTAGATGAAAGAAAAAAATTATTTGAGTATAATAAATTATTACATTTGATGTTGTGAATCTAAATTATTAAATTGGTGTTGTGAATCTGCATCTAGATGAATTTTAGAGTCAAATTCATAATTGAAGTCAGTTAATATTGATTGAATATAAATTGCATGATCTAATGACAATTCATGAAATAATTTGGTTGGATTATGCATTTCTACATGATTTTAGTTTCTTTTCAACCTCTTCGATGAACTTGTAATATTAGGTGTGTCTTTTTGATAAATAAAACCAAATTTATTATTAGAAGTCTATAATATTCTATATTAAAATTCTCTAGAGAAAATATAAAAGTGTATTATTTAAGTGTCTTTTTGTATTCCACATCTACTATAGTCTAAAAATCTCTATTTAATAATTTTTTTTATTAGAAATCTCTAGATTATGCTACTGTATAAAATATTTATAAAATTGTCTTTATATAAGTAAAAAAAGGTCTTTGGCCTTATCATTTTGTAGCAAGAAAGAAAAGTTAAGTTTTAACACAAGTTCCTCTTCTTTTGTCTTCCATAATAATTTTTTCATTACCTCTTCTATTCTCTAGAAATAATCTTTCTATCAAAGTGGCATGAGAGCTAGATTTGTTAAGAGATGGCAAGTAATATGAATCAATAAGTGTCTCATCTTATGAAGGAGAATTATGAGAATTGTACTATTCAAATGAAGGCATTGTTTGATTCCCAAGATATTTGGGAGATAGTTGAAAAAGGCTATGTCGTGCCTCAAGATGAAGCAACATTATCAACAACCCAAAGGGATTTGTTAAACAAAGTAGAAGAAGAATAAGAAAACTCTCTTCTTTATCTATCAAGTCTTATATGAGACAGGTTTTGAGAAAGTGGCTAGTACATCTACCTTTAAGCAAGTATGGGAGATACTTTAAGTTGCAAATAAAGGTATAGATAAGGTGAATAAGGTTCAACGTCAAACTCTTTGAGCTGAGTTAGAGGCACTCTAAATGAAGGAAATAAAAATGTGGAGGATTATTTCACAAAAGTCTTTGACTATCGACAATAAGCTACAAATGTATGGATAAAATTTAGAAGATATCTGAGTGATTGAAAAAAATTCTACATTCGGTGAATGATAACTTTGAGCATATTGTAGTTGATATTGAAGAAGTTAAAGACTTAGAGCCTATGACCGTTAATGAACTTATAGGATCTTTAATGCCTTATGAGCAAATAAAAAAAATAAGAAAAAGTAGGATACTATCGAGCAAGCTCTCCGATCAAAGCTTACATTAAAATGTGAAAAAGGATGACTTTAAAATTGAAGATAATTTTAATGCTCATGACATCTATGATCGTGGTCGTAATTGTGACTTTGGAAGAGGCCAAGGATGTGGAGGTTATCAAAGAAATAATGAAGAAAGTTAAAACTCAAGAAATAAAGACTGGAAGAAAGAACCAAATAACAAATGTATAAAAAAAATCTTATGTTTGTTGTTATATTTGCAAAAAAATTTGATCATTGCACTTCCAAATGTTATCATAATCAAGGGAAAGCTAACTTGGTTATGAAAAAGGAAGAGGATCGAGTCTTATTATTAGCATTGAAAGGAGAAGAAGATGAAAAAGAAAATAATTGTTATTTAAATACTGGAGCAAGTAATCATATGTGTGGCATAAAAAGTATATTTATAGAAATGGAGGCAATGGAGAGTCAAATTTAAGGCAGTTCTTCAAAAATTTAAGTGAAAGGAAAAGGAAAAAAAATACTTACCCTTCTTAAATAAAGAAGTCATCAATTTATTTCTGATGCTTATTAAGTCCCGGATATGAAGAGTAATATATTAAGCTTTTGGAAACTATTTGAAAAAGGACTTGAAATTCATATGAAAATTAAAATGCTTACTATTAAAATAATTTGAATTAGTTAATTGCCCAAGTAGAGATGAAAAATAATAAAATGTTTATTCTTAATATAAAAATGGGGTAATGAAATGCTTAAAAGCATGCGTAAAAGATTCATCATGGCTTCACAATTGAGGCTTGGACATTTAAATTTTAGACATCTAAATAATATGTCAAGAAAAGTATTAAATAACTATTGTTTGTCGTGAAAGATTTTTTTGGATCTAAAATAACCTTTTGCGACTGACAAGCTATCATTTTGTAATAGTTTTAACGAGTCACAACATGTCAATGTTGTTACTGTATAGATGTTAGGCCATCATCCATGAATCAACCTTTAATGAGTTTTTATGAGATCTTTAAGGATTGTATTATTATTTTGCATTTGAATTCAATCAATATTTTGGTTGTAGTCAATAGCGACTTCCTAGTGACAAAAAATAGGCATAACTTATTTCAAAATAGTGCATTAATATACTTTGATTGTGTGTTCTTATATTATGTTAGGCTAGATTCAGTTATAATTCATTGGAATTGATTAGATTTGTTTATATGATTCGCTTATTTTGATGTTATAATTAGGATATGAGGTTTAGTTGTTAAAAAAATAGTGATATGAGGTTTGCAAAATAATTTTGTGAATGCATATGATTTTGGGTTTATGTTAGGATTATTATTATTATTTTGAGGTTATAATTACTCTTATTGTATATGTAAGTTTAGTTGTGAATAGATATTGATATGGGATTTGTAAAATAAAATTTTTGAGTTCGCAGAATAATTCCAAGTTAAATGCGAAAGTGTACAATATGTTGAATTGAATTTTTTCTTTGACCAGGTGAGATAAAGGATTCTTGGTGTTTAGGATTATTGTTTGTTAAAAATGAGTTCGATACTATTTGCATAGTTCTATATTATGGCAGAAAACTCAATGTAAGATTTGATTTCATTATACATTGGTGGGAAAAATCATCCAATCCAGATCCCACGATGGATTAACTTGATGGAGTTATATAAGCGAATTATGAGGTCATTGAAGTTAGATCTAACAAAGTCTTGTGTTAATCTTATAGGTTGTTTTCCTATTGGTGCTAGATTTATTGCTACTCATATTAATGATGATGATGTCTGTGAATCTGTAATTAACGCAACATGCATGCAGCTTATTGTAATTTATGTTGAAGTTGAGGAACTGCGGTATGAGGAATGAGAGGTTGACAATAATAAGGAGTGTCAGAGAGCTCCAATCAGTACTGAGTACATCACACCAGCTTCTCAATTAATTGCTCAAGTGGAAGCATACAAGTCTGCACCATCAGAAGCTACTTATTTTGCTAGGACAAGTTCTGATATTTCTTTCAAACAACACCGGTGATTTGGGAGCCATATGGACTTCAGATCCGTGCATATGTCATAGATGTATGCTTACGTGGTGACGAGATATAGCTGGCTAGAGTACAATTGATTAGTTGGAAATGAGTTGAGTGGCACCTGCCCGATCGTGTGCTCAGGCAATTCTGCCTTCCACCTATGACTGATGTCACACTGATATATTCTGCTTTCGTGTGAGTGGATGGTCGTGAGAAAGCCGATGTGGATTGGATCGATTACCACCAGACGTACATTACACAGTAGGAGAGCATACGTAATTTAGTTATGATGGTAGACTCTTTCAAGCGAGGGGAGGGGGGGTGGGGCGTGGCGGGGTTGGGGGGAGCCAACCATTAACCGATACATGAGATAGTATCGGTCCTGGGCTTCACTCTACATGCTGATGGCACATATAATTTCCCAAAACACTTATTACTCTCGAGTACCTAGAGACCAAATTATGATAAGCCCTAATTTGATCACTGCGAATATAGTTTTCTTTACTGATTCTATCATAACTAACGTACTTTCAATGTGATGTGAGCACATCCTGAATATCGAGGATATATTCTAGCGATATTTTAGGAAGGATGAGGATATCTGATTTTAATCGACAACCAATATGAGGGTTGTCTTTGAGTAAACATGCATATCTCGGCGGTGCAGGGACACGACATTCCGGTATTTCATTGTGCGCTAGATGGGCGATGGATGTTGGTTCATCATCTCCACTAGTGGTCGGACCCTTTGTATATACATTCACACAGCCGCCACAATATTCATACTAAGAAGCTATGTGGACACAGATGCACCCATGGTAGCTAGCAATCCCTCCTACATATGGGCCTCTGTCATTCCATATGACAGCCTCGTATGGAGTGTACCATAATTTATCGCTCCTTACACAATCTTCAACCGATGTACCTAGTGTTACACACCTGGGTTACTCGCAACAACCATCTGAGCAAGTTGAAGCAGAGGAGCAGCATCAAGAACATCATTTACCAAACCGGCCACGAAGACCACCAGCTCATTACACACCCGATAGTGATGCAATTCCGTCACGTAGGCATCGTCGGAGATTGTCATCCGCACTATTATCTTTTATCGATAGTGGATGCCATTTTATTGTATTTGTACCTCTTTTATTATAGTAAAGCATTTTGATGAAGTATTTTCTTATTTGGATTAGCTTACTTTAAATCACTTTAAATTCATATCTTTTTGTACTACTTTTTTGTACAACTTCAAGTATTTATAAGAGATTGTACCTTGATGTATATTTTTTAGTGATGATATTCTCTTTGTTAATAAGATTAGAGTGGGAGTTTGTTTGTGTTGTGAGCTTAATTTGAGTTGGCTTGTTATCCTTGTTTGAAAATCATTACATTCCTACTACTAGTACATTGATTTTTCTTATGCGAATGTAATTAATTTGAATAATTATCTCCAAACAATAAAAGTAATGGGATATAAGCACTTATTCATATGTCATGTGTCTTAAAAATTTGTTAATTGCACTTCATTAAGAGTGTTTGTTTAAAGTGACTCATTTCAAAATTTCTTAATTATTCATTTTATAAAAACTGCTGCATACCGAGCCATAATCGTAATCTTTGGTCAACATCAAAGTCATGAGGAGTTTCGTTAAGATTCCAATGATACTAAGCTCACTGATTCCAACATCGGATGAGTCCGATTAGGGAAATAAAAGGGGGCTGTTTCAATATTTCAGGTCGACACCACAGTTTTTACGCACATTCACAAAAACTACTACATATCGGGCCATAATCATAATTTTTATCAACATTAAAGTTGTGAGAAATTTTGTTACAATTCCAACGATAACAAGTTCGCTTGATTCTGACACCGGATGAGTCCAATATGGGCAAAGTAAGGCGGCTGCTCCAATATTTTAGGTCGGCATTGCAGTTTTTGCGCACATTCATAAAATTTGATGTGTATCGAGCCACAATCATAATTTTTAATCAACATAAAAGTTGTGGGAAATTTTATTATGATTCTAACGATGTCAAACTCACTCAATTTTTGATATCGGATGAGTCCGATATGGGTAAAATAATGGGGCTGCTTTAATATTTTAGGTATGCACTACATTTTTTTCGCGCATTTGCAAAAATTTTTACTTATCAAGCCACAATCATAAATCTTGGTCAACATAAAAGTCATTGGGAATTTTATTTATAATCCAACATACCAAACTCACTCAATTCAAATGATAGTCCAATACAAACAAATGTCTTCTCAATATTTTACGTAGTCTTTGTGCGCATTTGTGAAAACTACTGCATATCGGGTCACAATCACAATTTTTGGTCAGCATGAAAGTAATGGAGAGTTTTGTTATAATTCCAACCATACTAAGCACGCCTGATTCTGACACTGGATGAGCCTAATATGGACAAAATATTGTAGCTGCCCCAAGCTTATTTTTAAAAACAAATTAAGTGACACTCATCGATGTGGCTACGTTCATGTCGCGATTGACCGATTGGGCCTATTTTGCTAATTTTTTTACCGTGCCTAATTTTCTAATTAAGGTTATAATTAAGCATAATTTAAAAATTTAGCCAAGTTTAGGATGGGCATGGTGGGCAACACCTTCTTACGGAATTTGAAGACTTAAACTATGATAAATTGAAAAAAAAAAGAATGCTCAAGTCATTGACAAGCTAATTGGGGTAGGGCTCCTAGTGCCCTCAGTGTTGCTTCGCTCCTGCCTTCCATTACATTTACCTTAATAAATAATACTTGGGGATGTGAGATGGTGAGGCTTGCATTTTGTGGGATCCAAAAATTTGCCACCGACCTCTCGACAATTTATTGAATTGAAGAGAGTGATTTGAAGTATCGGTGTAATTTTCACCAGAGATTTCACCCTCATTTTGTGAGGACTTTAGATCTGGTTCCAAGTTTCCTATAGACTCAAGCCTCTATAATTAATTACCCTCTTGAGTGAGAGAGAACTTTCAATTAAGGCTAGTCGTTAGATCGCTTAATGCATAATGTATAGTAGCAGTATATGGAGTTTCAAATTTTAGATTATGAAATTCATCATTTCAGCTTAAATCAAATGGTTGGGGGAATGATGATGTGCTCGATCTAGATCCCATGGTTCTGTCATCCCGGGCAGTTGCGGTCCCTAGTCTACTTAGTCAGAGGAGGTAGTCGACCTAACCTGATAGAAGGATTCTCATTAGCAACACATGGGTTACGTCGTCCAAGAAATCCTTGTAGAATTTGGGGTGGTGTTTATCTAAGGAGATAGTCTTAAGTCTACCTTAGCTGATAGAGGGATGCTTGCCTTATCAGGTATACCCTATGATTCGTAACTCAAAGGGCAAAGCCATTGGAGTATACTACGTGATTGATCTAATATAATGGAGCGATAGGCCAAACCACCCGTCGGAGGACTCGGTCATGCTTCATCTATGCTCTTGGCCAACCATAGAGTCAGAGGACATGGGCCACATCCTTACTTGCATGAGATTGGTTGAGAGTGAACATAGCAGAATACTTGATTTGACATTGGCTCCTTTGTGAGCTAGAGGTTTCTTAATTTGTCACCCTTGACAAGCAGTTGCGAAAGATGGATAGATTGTGTTTGATTTAAGTTTTTAAAGATAGAGTTTAATTTAAACAATTTCAGATTATTATTAAATTTGATTTAAAAAATTGATTAATTTGAATATGTTTAAGAGCTTTAGATCCTGTCAACTCTACTTAGGCTGTAACAGGATTAGATCTCTGTCACGATAGAATCGGTTCTCGATATTTCACGATTTGAAACTCTTATTATAGGTTTTTAGGTTTTGTTAACCTGGACCCAATCCTATGACTAAACCGGGGAAGCAACCCACGTCGCATCCTCAGACACTTGAATTTAAGCATTCAGCGTAGTGTCGGGGCCTATGTGAGTATATAGTAATTTTAGGTAATTTTATGTTTGAATTATGAGATTGATTTTAGATTTCATATAATTCCAACTTTAGCCTGTGCAGCATTTCAGACATTCAAATTTGTACTTGAAATCTTTATGTCCGAGAACATACATGAATTTATAGTTTTAAATAATTTCACTTAATTAGTGGTTTCATTGATTTTAAAATTCATAATTAGAATGAAATCCCTTTAATTTTTGATAAAAGGAAACCCTATAATTTTGTAGATTTTGGATTTTGTATCGCCTTTTGCCTACTTGTAAAAAGAGTTGCAAATGTGGTAGCGAAGAAGGCTTTTTGAAGCTATAGGTTCAAAAGGTAATTTAATTTGTTATTTAAGAAGAAGATTTACTCCTCGAAGTAATTCTCATTTTCCCCTCTTTTTATTCGAACTCTCCTACTTTCATTTTCCCCCTCTTTTTTATTGAACTCTCTTATATTCGTTTTCCCCTCTCTTTTTCTTTTGAAAGCAACACACTCACTACCTCTTCTAATTTCTATAAATAAGGCTAAGAGGGAGTCTCTTATTCTATTCCATTTGTTTGAAGGGTTGGAGTTAGGACATTTGAAAGGGATCAGTTAGAAACTTTAGTGGGCTTTCAACTGTGCTCAAATAAATTTTGTAAATGCTTTTCACCCTTTTTTATTTTGTTTTACTTTTATGTTTGTCGTATGTCATTTTACTTTTCCCCCTTTTTTGTTTGACATTTTTAGTTTAAAATTAGCTACAAGTTTTCTTACTTAGCATTCTTAAGTTAGTTCATTTCACCTTCCCTTTTTTCTAAGTCAAAATTTGACATAATTTTGGCAGCCTCCCAGCATCATCCCCGTGTAAGGGGCTGCATCGAGGGTGTTTTGGCTTACTCGGCACGCCTTCTTGAGTGTAGCGAGTGGTATCTTGCGACACCGTAGCTAGTTTTCTATCTCGCCACACCCTCTTGAGCATGACAAGATCTTCAGACTTGAAAGAAGATATACAATGCAATATATACTCATCCCCCATTCCCCTCTTTTTTTTCTAAGTCTAGAAATTAAACAAAATTTTGACAGTATTTTTTCTAGGGGAAGCGACATCTAACGAGTGTTGGCTTACTTGGTACACCTTCTTGAGCGTAGCGAGCGGTGTCTTGTGACACCATAGCCTATTTTTTATCTCGTCGTACCCTCTTGAGCACAACAAGGTCTTCAAACTTGCAAAAAAACACAAGCATGTATATATATTCACATTCACAGATCACACATATTCTGACACATTTTTTGGTGCAATGCAATGCTCAGTAAGGAAATAAGGTTGGGTATGCAATTGGGAATGTAAGGCAAGGAGTGCAAAAATCAAGAAGAATTCTCCTCGATGTTCTTCTCGATTTCTTGCGGGGAAGGTTAGAAAGGCTAAAGCGAGGAATGAGATGCCGAAAACTGAAGGAAGAATTCACCTCTTGACGATGTTCTTCCCCAGTTTGCAACAAAGCAAAAATGGGAAGGCTAAAGCGACGAGTGCGACGCCAAAAATTGAAAGAAGAATTCGCCTATTGACGATGTTCTTCCCCGATTTTCGGTCAAGTGATAATGGGAAGGCTAAAGCGAGGAGTGTAATGCCGAAAATTGAAAAAAGAATTTGCCTCTTGATGATGTTCTTCCTCGATTTGTGGCGAAGCGAAAAGTAGAAGCTGAGACAAAAGGTTGTGGCTAGGTAGCCTGGTGGAGAGCGTGGAGAGCAGTGCATTAAGGTGGGTCGTCTGAGAAAGGGTTGGCTTGATTTTGAGCATGCATGTCAGGGGCGAAGGTGAAAAGGCGGTGGGAACACGGCAATGATACTTGCAGAGTTTGGAGATGGGAACAGTTTCTGCTGCGGAGTGCAGCGAGCATTGGGATGGATAACCTGATTTGCGGTGGGCGGAGCGGCTGGGAATACACTCGGGTTTACCGCGATCAGATCGAGTTTTGTGGGTTCTGACGGGCGGAAGCATGAGCACGCTTTTTTCGCCGGATGGACACGATTTTGTGGTGATAGGTTTGTGAGATTGCACGGTTTTCAGGCTACAAGTAGAGGGAGTCGACAGTCGGGATCAGGGCCTTGATTTGCGGGTTCGGGCGGGTTTTGCGGATGCGGCACGATGCAGGATGACCGAAAGAGAGTGGAGAGAAAAAAATTACCTGTGTAGAGCATTTCTAACGAGAGAGAGAATGCAAGTGAGTTTTCAATTTTTTTTTTGAATCAGATAAACTGAAAATAGGGGGAATGGTTGAGCATGGGGAGGGTAATTTAGGTATTTTAAATGAATTTTAAATTGATTAAATAATTTTAATTTGAATTTTATGCTAGTAAATTCACATAGCCAATATATATATCAATTTAAGATAATTTTGATGTTCCGAACACAATGACATAGTCCGTTTCACAATCGGAGGCCGTTTGGTTCAAGTCGACGTCAAATTGAGTCCATTTCAGCTCAAAATACGTGTCGCCGCTGTCAACCGCTCGATTTTCATGTAGACTCATCCAAATTGAGTACAAATAGTCTTACTTGATAGATTTCAATGTTTTGAACCCAATGGCATGATTAATTTCATGAACGGAGGTCATTTGATCCTCATCGGTGCCTCCTAATCTCGACATACGTGCAAGTGCATCGACAACATGAGCGGTTAATCAGTTGATCATCATGTCATGCAATATTTATATTCTCACTAGTTTTGATGTTCTGAAAGTGATGGAGAAGTCCGTTCATCGATTGGAGGTCATTTGATTTTGGCACGTCACATTATTATTTCACGATTTGCGCTATCACTTTAAAATCATTCGGCATTTACACTTCGTTTGATTTGAGCGTAAATAATCTCATTTGATAGTTTTTGATATTTTGAAGCTAACAACACAGTCAGTTTCATGAATGGAGGTTGTTCGGACATCATCGTAGCTTCTTGATTTTGATATATGTTTCGACACATTGATAGATCGATTAAATCGATTGATAGATTTTGTAATATTTATATTTGATAATTTCGACATTCGGCAACGATGAAGTCCGTTTGCCGATCGGAGGTCATTTTGACTATTTTCAGTGGCGTCCAGTGTATTTTGAGCCTAGATTTGCGCATTGTCATATCTAAAGTCCGTTGAATTCGGTATGTAGGCTTGACTTTGACTTATGGCACACATATGAAGGTCAACAAATAACTCCCAAAAAATATGATTCACGCATGAACCGAGTCACGTTTGTTAAAAACTGGTTGACTTTTTGGTCTTCTTCTTTCTACCCCTCCCCGTCTTTCTTCTCTTTTTCACTTTTTGTTATTGCGTCTTGAGAACTGGTGGACATACTTGATTACAATGTTATTTAAATTTTTATGTAACATTTCTCTTATCGCTTGGCAGGAGAATGTTCAGCTGGAGGAGACCTAATGATCTGTCACCTGATGGGCCTAGTGAGGAGGCTATCTGGTCAGAGATTGATGGACATGATCCTCGTGGAGATGTTGATATCATAGATAGGATTAGCAGCACACTAATATGCTACGAGGATGTGATTTTTACCAGGGCTTCTTTGCACGCTCTTTCCTACTCTCCGATTATACTTCAGCTTCTTTTGCTTTTGAGGATCCTGCCAATTGGGTTGCTACCCTTAAGCTGAAGTGTGGTGACTACAATCCTTTGGATAACATAGTAGCCCAAGTTAGTTCTAGATATTGTGATATCTTATAGCTTGCTTTTGACAGCATTGAGCCGACGAGACAGTCTAGACTCCTAAGCCATCATCAGCTATAGCCGGGCTCACTAGACCTGCTTAGGATTCCTCTATTGGCAGGATTCCTACTCTTCCCCATGGATATGTCACATGGGCTAGGTATATTCTACAGACTCACAGAGATACTTTATGGACAACTGACATTTATGAGGCAGTATATGTATCTTTATTTGACTTTGGGGGTATGCCTTCTTCTTGGGCTCATGGAGTAGTGGAGTTATGGGATCCTAGTAGTAACACTTGTTGGATTGGAGTTGATAGTCACTCTTTGGGACTTACAGTATTGGGTCTTCCATTATTTGGTTATCGCTATGAGAGTGTGTTCCCACGATGGGAGTTATTTTGTAGGCACCTTGAGATGATTGTGATTGGAGGTAGTTATGCCTTGTTTATATTAATCTCCTGGACCACTATCACTGGACCTTCAAGATCTCAGGGAGTTCTATACGATCACAAGTCGCATTACCTATGAGTACATGGATTTAGAGCTTGCAGGATTATGCCCTATTAGAGTACTATAACACTACATGACCCTTTTCGATTGGGTGTGTCTGAAGGTAGTTGCTTATCCGAGGAGATTGTGAAGCCTATTTTATTAGCAGGAGCAACTTCTCCAACACTACTAGGATTGAGCAAGGATCGATTCTTAGCCAGCTTTATAGTGACATGGCTCTGCATTTTTGTGCTCCCCATTACAGAGGGCTTAGTTCGCTCATGCAATTTATTAACAGCCAGTAGGATCTCTCGAGGTGAGCGAGTTTCTCTTACCCCAGCAGTATTAGCCAAGCTTTATAAGATATTGGGGGTGATTTCTGCAGGTTCCCTTGAGTTGCGAGATGTGATTCTACCTTGGCAGTACTTATATGCTTTGGTCCATCTCCACATACATGGTGCCTTTGCTTATTTTGAGTATCCAACATTCATTTTAGAGTGAGGATATCCTACAGTCTTACAGTTATATCGAGCATCCTCTACTTTGGAGATGGAGAGGATTCACATGCTTTTCTTTGCTCCCCATTTGGTTAGAGATCGATTTTTGTTGGTTCACCAGTCGGATATATTCGGCTTACTCTCTGACTCAATAGCGATTGATCTTATTGACAGTCTTGATGAGAATGACAGATATTTCTTGCTTCATGGTCATCAAACATTGAAAGTAGCTGAGTAACTTTTCAATATACATCCAGGATGGTTATGTTATCGGTTTGGGCAGTCAGTTGTTATAGAGGGCTATCAGCCTAACTGAGTTGCATGACAGTATGATTTTTTCCAGTCGACTGCTAGCGATGGTAGGCCACTCATCCTTGGTGTAGTGGATTTTAGGAGGATCAAGACGATTCCCCTTGAGGCACGTTACTTTGCTGCTTCGTTTGGCTACATTTGGAGGCTTAGTACAAGTGCTCATTTTCAGATAGCCTCTCCACAGGGTCGCACGGGGGTTAGTTATACTTACCTCACCAGAGTACGGCTATCTTTTGGCCCTTTCCTGATTGTGGTTCTAGGAGATATGAATGCGGGATGAGGTCTTTAGGCGTTCTTCGAGATCAGAGGACCCATCATCGGTTACCATTAATAGAGATTATATCGCTAGAGGTATAATCACTATTCTCCTCTCTTTCAATACTTTTGTCCTCTCTCTCCTCCCTTTTTTTTCAAAATATTCTTAGTGCGTCTGATACTCTAATCTGATTCTTGACATATGCACCAGTTGGCGAGCAAGTTAGGGTTGAAGATACCACTTCTCATGGTAGAGTTAGAGCTAGGGATTCTGCTCCTAGCTATATTGATGCTTTTCCGGCTCACAAATGTAGGTGTAGCCAACCCACAAGCCTGTGCGGGTTTCAGTTGATTATTCCATGAGTCTGCCTACACAACCATTTATGACTTATGATGAAGTGCCGCAGGTGTCAGTAGCATTAGAGATATTATTGAGGACTCTGGAGTTGGGCTATCGCGCATGTCGACCTTTGATACTACGACTTCTGATTTTATTACCCCACCAATGGAGCCACCTTTCTCTACTGAGCCTGACTCTACCCATTACCTTGGGGGGACTTCTGAGGTGGGGGACCTCATACTTAGTGAAGCCTCTATTGAAGCCACATAGACCTTATCGATAGTGAGGGTCCTAGGATTATATAAACATGATATACCACTTGATATTCATCATGTTCAGGTACTTTCTCCCTCTATTTATTTATTTATTTATTTTTATTAACTGCACTTCTTTACATCTACTTCATGCTGATTGTTTTCATTTTTCCTTGCAGTGCCTGATGTAGGTTATGAGTCCGAGATCTACCATTAACATCCCAGGCCAAATCCAAGTGATAGAAGCATGCATGATTGCAGCTTGACATTTTTGAGGGACATGGTTTCTCGAATTGCCTTGGAATCACTAGAGTCACTGGACAACTTCACGTCTTATGCGAACACCACTTTGGACCTTTTAGCTCGTATTGGCTTGGAGGAATAGGCTCTCAGGTATCTGGAGACTCTTTGTAGAGACATAGAGTTCTTAATCCACCAGATGAGATCGCTCAATATTTTCCGTTCTAGCACCTTACTGACAGAGCTTCAGGAGCAGGTCAGGTTTCATAGGGAGGCGGCTGACCTAGCACATGATGAATTTAATGAGAGTGCCAAGGCTCTATGACATGACCGTCAGAGTTTGCTAGATGCTTCTTCTGAGTTAGACAGATTGATTGCCAAACTTCGAGACAAGTTGAGCAGACGAGAGCTCGGTATAGAAGCGATAGCAGTTCGGCTTCGTCGAGGCTATGGTAGATCGAGGATGATTAAATTCTTGATGCTTTACAGTTGGCTAAGTGTGAGAAGTCATCTTTAGCAGCTTATTTAGCACAGCTTCAGGAGTTACAATCTAGGCTCCAATGATGTACTTTACTTTACTTTTCTTTTTTTTATCAGTCATGTATCGTCTATCCTCTTGTTGTATTAGTGGATGTTAGTGTTCCTCTATTACTTTTGTACTTTTATGCTTTTGTGGATTTGATGAAAAGATCAGCTTTGATTTGTGTTCTAGACTTGATTTGTATGCTTTGTGCTTTGGGTTTAATTTGTGTGCTAGCTATGAAACATGGATCATTTCAGCTTCGAACGATCTACTTTCTGCTTCAATGACTTTGCTGAAGATTCTTTATTTTATGTCCTTGCAGATTTGAGTCTCCTCCAACCCTAGTTTCATGCTTGGTTGGGTTTGATGGAGGAATTAGTCTGCTTGTTTTGATGAAGGAATTCTAGGGAATCAGTTTATCCGTGCTTGATCGGATTTGAAATTCCTTTTGTCCTAGCTTTGAGCTTGATGGACTTGATGAAGGACTGACCTGATTTGTCCCTATTGACTTGTCAGGAAGTGTATGCACGCCATGAACCCTGTGTTTGCTACTTTGATGGATTCATTAGAGGGTACATACAGATGACCCAGCCTTCCAGCTTATATAGGGTCAATGTTGAGTTATTAGTCTAGCGATGTGTGCTTTAACTGACTAAATAACAATGAAATTCTTTTAGTTCAGCCATCGGCTTTGTTTGAACTATGGAATTGCTTCCTCGGTCCTGTGCTTTCTGCTTTGACGGACTCGATGAGGAGATTGGCTTTGATTTGTGCTTAAAGCTTGATTAGATCATTTGAGAATAAATTGAGATATCACCCTGCGGGTAATATATAGATTGATTTGAGGTAGCCCTGAATTGAGCTTTCCTCAACTTGATCTATCGATCAAGTAGAGATCTCTTGGATCCACGGTTGCTTGTAATCACTAAGGCGGATGGTTTGAGATTGAACAACTATCATCATTGGACTGACGAGCGGGGGCTCTTTCACTACGACCTTTTCTTATAAATTGTTGAGTGAGGAGCGTGCTTCTATTTGGGCTTGTTGAGTTCGACCTTTAGAACCTACTCGAGTCTTTGACTTAAGCTGTAGTGGGTTGGTGGTTTTGTCATCAGATTGACAAACGAGGGCTCTTTCACTGCGGCCTTTTCTTGCGGCTTGTTGAGTGAGGAGAGTGCCAGCAACTTAGCCATTTGTGGGCTTATTAAGTTTAACCTTTAGAACCTATTCGTGTCCTAGACTTTAGGATGTAGAGGTTGATGTTTCTCCAACTTAATTAATTGAAGCTTCCAAAATGGGAGTTCTTTTGACTTGATCTCATTTGGCAAATTTGAGAGATAAATTTCTTGACATTTAGGATTGCTTTCATGCATAGAAATAGATTCATTTTGTTCACAAGAACATGCAACTTAACAATGATAATTATAGATATATTCGAGATTTGGTAATGCTCGATGTCATGAATCGACATATATTGAGGATCTCATCTTATATACGATGTCAACTCAAATAAACTTAACATAAACTAAAAAAATGTCCTCGTCTTGTAGGGGAAATTCTAAAGTACATTTAGGAGAATTCAAGATGAAAATACATATATGAATTGATATACTCTAAAGGAATTTAACATACAACATTGATTTTCTCAGTATATAAAATCTAAAATGCCCTATGTAGCAGGGAATTTTCATTTTCAAAAGTTCTTCATCTGGAGTATGTTTATTTAGGGATCTCGGCATGAAGCACGATGTCAACCTAAATAGATATACTAAAAAAATACCCCATGTATTGCAGGGGGATTTCTATTGTATCTTGAGAATGTGATCATCAAGTATAGTACTTTTTCAAGTATTGACCATTAATTGATGGCATTGGTCTTTCACCCTTTAGGTCGATGAGTTGGTATGCCCCTCATTGGTATACTTTTTCAATGACAAAAGGGCCTTCCCAATTAGGCTCAAATTTTCCACCAAATTTTTGATTAGGGATAATTGGTCTTCTTAGCACCAGGACCAATTCTCTTTTTTAGAATGTTCGAGGCCACACCGTATGGTCAAAAGCCCTGGAGATCTTTGCTTGATAGACTTCTAGATTTTGATGAGCTTATACTATAACTTCATAAAGCGCATTGAGTTCCTCCATTCTGAGATGAGCATTTTGAGCTTCAGTTAGATTATACTGGATGGCTACTCGAAGTGAAGACAACTCAACTTCAAGCAAAAGAACTGCTTCAGTTCCAAATACCAATGAATAGGGAGTGGCTTTAGTCAGCATCTTATAGGTAGTTCGATATGGTCATAAGCCTCTACTAGCTTGGTATGTCATTCTCTCTTATTTTTAGTGAAAATATTCTTGAGCAACTTGACTAATATCTTGTTGAAGGCCTCCACCAAACCATTTGCCCTTGGATTGTATATTGAAGAGTATCGCCAATCAATTTTGTATAGATTGATGAATCTATAAATCTTTATACTTTTAAAGGTTGTGCCATTTTCAGAAATTATACAGTGTGACACTTCAAATCTATAGACCGCATTATGCATAAAGAAGTTAATCACTCGATCGGCAGTAACTTCTTTAAATGGGGCTTTTACTTGGAGAAATAATGTGTCACTAGGATGAAGTGTCGGTGATGATAGTGGATCAATTGGTCAAATTACATATACCCCAACATTCAAATGACCAGGATGCTATCGTTGGGTGTAATGGATTTGGAGGTTGATGAAGGAGATTCCCATGTACTTGACACTCATGACATTTCTTAGCATGATTAATATAGTCTCTCACCATAGATGGCCAATAATAATCACCCTTTTGATCTTTACTGCCATCTTGGGACCTGATTGATGTGCACCACAAAGTCCTTCATGAACTTCAACCATCATTTTGCTAGCCTCATCTACACCCAGGCCTCATAGCAACATTTATTCAAAAGATCTACGATATAAAAGTATTATTGACGAAAGCATAGCATAGCATTCTCTTTTTGATTTGAGCTGTCAGTGATTTATTACTTGGTAATTTGCCTTCTTTAAAGTAGTCGATGAAGGCTTGCCTCCAATCACGTGACTCTTCTACAACAAAGGCTTCACACTGCTTTTTTGAGGCAATGTCATTCTTAGCTCTTCTTGGTACAACTTCTTGTTAATTTTGGGGAGTATGAGGAGCAACCTGAGTTGCATCCTGTTGCATCAAATTTGGTAACCCCTACACTGCGAGATTGATACTTTATTGGCTCTAAGACTCGTTGAGTAAATATACCGATCATGGCATAATCATCATTCATACTTACCATTTCCTTAGCTAATTTTGCCAAATAATCGACTTTACTATTCTCGGATCGAGAGACTCGAGTTAGTGTGGTATTTGGTATCTGCTTCATAAACTCAAGAACTCACTTGTGATAGAAAGCTAACTCAAGCTTGTTGATTCCATAGATGCCAAGTACTTGATTTGTAATAAACTGAGAATCACCAAAAATGTGCAGGTTTTGAATGCCTATGAAAATAGCTTCTTCCATACCTGCCACTAATGCTTCATACTCAACTTCATTATTAGTTCTTGGCTCGATCAATCCATATGATCATCTCATTATCCCTCCTTCTGGTGTTATGAAGGCAATGCCAATTCCTGCTCTTGCTCTTGGGAAGTTTAGATGTTGGACTTGTTTAATCGATGAGGCTCCATCAAAGTATATTTCCCAAACTTGTGATTTTTTTGCTTCATGAATGAGCATAATTTTCTCATCAGACAAATCATAATTAAGAGAAGAGTCCACTGGGATGGGATGTGTAGCAAAAAAATCTGCTAAGACTTTTCCTTCACTATTTTCTACGGAATGTATGTGATATCAAATTTCAAAAGCAATACTGCCCATCTTGCCAAGTGACCTGTCAACGCTGATCTTGTCATCAAGTACTTAAGTGGATTGATCCGATTGATGAGGGTAATCTTGTGAGATAACATATAATGATGAAACTTTTGGACTGCAAAGATCAATGCTAAACAATGCTTCTCTATCGAGAGTATCTCATTTACTCTAATCAGCCTTCGACTGATATAATAAATAGCATTCCTTCTTCTTTCTTCATTGTGTTGTGCCAATAATGCTCTAAGGACTCTTCTAATGCAGTTGTGTATAGTATGATGGGATTTCCAGGAGTAGGCGCTGTAAGGATTGGTGGATTTAATAGATAGCTTTTCTTGCTATTGAAGGCTTCTTAGCATTCCTTGTCCCACTTGAATGCAGCATCCTTCTTCATTAACCTTGCAAACGGTTAACAACATCTTGATAGGTTTGATATAAATCGATGGATGAATGTGAACTATCCTTGTAAAGAATGGAGCTGATGCAAACTCTTCAATAGAGGCATCTTCACGATTCCTTGATTTTAGTAGGATCTATTTCAATACCTTTGTGAGGTATAATGTACCCCAAGAATTTTCTAGAGGATACCCCGAATGCACATTTTAGAGGATTCATCTTGAGATCATATTTTTTTATTCTCTCCAGTATAATTCTCAAGTTTTTGAAGTAGTTTTTATGATTCAAGCTTTTCACCACCAAATCGTTGACACAATATTCCACATTTTGATGAATCAACTCATCAAAAATACGTGTCATGGCTCTTTGGTATGTAGCTACAATATTTTTCAAACCAAAGGGCATGGTCGTGTAACAATAGATATTAATAGGTGTTCTGAATGATGTATATTTTTCATCTTCAAGTGCCATTTTGATTTGGTTATATCCTGACGATCCGTCCATAAATGAGAACATGTCATAGTTGAAAGTGTTGTCCACTAGTAGTTCTGATATTGGAAGTGGAAAGTCATCTTTTGGGCATGCCTTATTTAAGTCTCAGAAGTCAATGCAAAGATAGATTTGACTGTCTTCTTCCTAACTAGGACAATGTTAGCTATCCAATCCACATACTTCTCCTCCCGAAGCCGCTTCAATTAGTTTTTTAGTTTATGTAATTACTTATTTTTCAATCTCCAATCTCATTGCTAGGAGCTTGCTTAACAGGTGTTGCATATGGTTTAATAGCTAGTTTGTGAACTGCTACATCAGGAGATAAGCGCATTTCAGAATATGTCCAGGCAAAGCAATCGCTGAATTGACAAAGTAGCATTTTTAGCTCTTCAACTTTCTCATCAGGCAGAAGGGAACTAACGAAAGTTGGATGGGGATCATCTTCAGCCCCTAGGTTGACTTCTCTAAGTTCATCCATAGTAGCTATTTGTTCACCATCTTCAAGTTCTTCAAGTGCGGGCTTGGCTTTTACTTCTTCATCATTTCTAAGAAGAATTTAATGGGAATCATCTTCTTCGTCACTATGAGTTTCTATCTCAGCTTTTATTAGATTATAATAGGCTCTATTTTGATGAGATTTGAGGATGAACCCAAGACCTTTAATGATAAACTTATCACTTCTTCATGATGCTTGAGGACTTCTTTGGCTCCACATCTTGTTAAAGATTTGGGTTCTATATTTAGTAGTCCCAATATGAATTCCAAGCTTATGCATCATTCTTCATAATTTTTGCTGATAGTATATTAGTATTCTTGTTGGCACTACCTCAACAGAATTTTCATGTTGAGTAGGCCGCTCAAAACTATGAGGCCGAGGCTCTTTATATTTGTAAAATAGAGCTCCTGTTCTGCCACTCTCACTCAACGATGACACATAAAATGTTATCAATTCTTGAATATTATGAACCTCCAATGGAGTGATTTCTTTGAAGCACTATTGAGGGATGGGTATAATTTTGAGTGAGTCATCTGACTCTGCCAAGTGAGCTATCTTCCTTGATGCGACCATCTGAACTCTATTTCTATAAGTAGATTCAAAATCATAGTCTAAATCAGAATCACTTATTTCATACTCTGCCTTTCTTGAGAGCTTATAAGTTTCCATAGGTTTGGCAGGTCCTTCTTCAATTCCCAAATGAGGAACTGATTTGCTTGACTTAGGTGCAGAATCGAGTGCTTTAGGGAGAGTCGGCATTGCCTTCTTTCTCCCTCTTTGTTTCTATTCTTTCACTTTATGAAATTACTTTTTAGTTCCTGAAGTGGATGTTCTCGCTTCAAGAGGCTTTGTTAGCTTAGGCTCTTTGTGGATGAAATATTTTGCATCTTCACAGATCTTTGCTTCATTGACAGAGAATGGTTGTAAGTTACTGAGAATTTTGAATTCTTCTCCATCTTTTGGATACTTCATACATTGATGCATAGTTGATGGGACCATGTCATACTCATGTAGCCACGTCCGGCCTAAGAGAGCTCTAAATGATGTATCATCATCGATTACATGAAATTTAGCTTTTGTATATAAATCCCTGAACTTGAGTCAGAAAATAAAGAACCCATAGTTTTACGCCCTTTTCATTAAATCCATGAACCATCAACTTATCTCTCCCAAGATATTGGATATCAAGCAATAATCCTCTTAATACCTTTAGACTCATAGGATTGATAGAAGAACCTAGATCAATCAATATTTAGTTGATCGAGATGTCATCACTCTCTGTAGTAATATAAAGAGGACGATTATGATCTGCCATTCCCAACATAAGATCTTCTTCAAAAAATGTGATTATTGGGAGATCTTGAGTTTGCAATGCCTCAGTCATGCATTTTTCAGCAAAGTAAGCTTCATAGCTTTCCGGATCTTTGAGAGCCTGTATCAAAGTTTCTCCGAGGTCTTTTGACATCAAGAGAGCCTTGTACACACTCAGTTGTGTAGGGATCTTTCTTAAGTGTGATAGAATATTATAATCTATCTTCTTGCTTGATTTAGGCTTTATCTTAGGATTTCTGAGAATAATATCCTCATTGATTTCAATTTATTTTCCTTTATCTTTATTTGTGTCTCCCTTCTTTGATGAAGATGGTAAGATGTTATCACTTCTCAACTGAACTTGAATCACCTTATCTTGCTCAGATTCTTCTGAAGAGGTAGTTTCTTCAAATTTTTTTCTTTTTTTGGAAGATTGGCCAAAAGGGTTAGACTCATTTTTCAATGTCATATATTCTATACGTGATGATATCGATGAGTTTGACTCTTCTCCGTTGGGAAAATATAGATCTTCATCTAAACTATTATTATCTTGTTGAGTCATTAAACAAAATTCAGACATTAGTTCCTCAGACTCTTCTTGCTTTCCTGATAAAAATTTTGATGGGTTGGTCGAGTTTGTCTGACTACCCTTATCATTTCGGAATAACTGATCCTGAAGAACATCTGCCATCATGCATATGATTTGACATGTCTCTGCTAGACATGATTCACCATTATCTTCTTCATCTGATTCAGCAATGTAAAGTTTATGCATGAAGTATGCAAGCCTAAATGGCTGTCTTGCCGGCTGGTGAAACTCCTCTAGATTTTTAATGATCTTTTGAGTTGTAATTCTCTTCTTAATCTTCTTTTTCTTAGCCATCTTCTTTATTTTATGAGGCCTGCATTTAGTAAACTACTTCTCATGCTGTGACAAAGTAGCCTTAACAAAATGCCATTGACAAGCCCAAATGCTTAGTTTAGGCATCTCTCTTAAGTCCAATATAGGTTCAAGTGATGATTTCCACTTAACACTAGGGACATCTTAGTTGCTTTAGCATCTTCACAGTCTTTTTGGAGATTACTGTTTTCTATTCTTTCATCTGAACTTATTTCTCCTTCTATTTATCTTTACAGGATGATACGGAAGAGGACGTAATCATCCTTGTAGACTCTCTTTTTGGGTTGACTAGAACACTATATGATACTGTAAATTTACCTCACCGATACTTCCTTTCTAGCCAATCTTTGAAGACATAACAATCTTCAATAGGATAACTGATCATCCGATGATAAGGACAGTAGTTTGGATTATTGACTTGATCAGCTTCTTCAGGCCTTTTAATTTCTAGAACTATAGACCGGCTTTGCCGCTTTCCAAAATAATTTATCCATACTATCCCTTCTAAAGAAATATTCTTTATTCATCTTTTCCTTAAGAGATGGTTGTATTTGCTCATCATCTTTTATTGCTTGTTTTGGATGCTCCCCACCACTTGGAAAAGTTTGGGGTTTATCATTACCTTCTAATACCAATTTTGTTGTGGATTAGAATAGACATGCTTCTTTCCCTTATCATCATTATACATTGGTTGCTTTCCTTTATCCATATTATATATCACCCGCTTTTCACCATTTGAGCTATAGGAAGGGGCATGAATTTCATTTCTTCTTGAGTCTGATGGTTTGTTTCTCTTTTCTTTATCTGCATAGACTTCAGACTTAGGATGGTTTAACTTTTCAAATTTAGTCACCCTATCGAGCAAGTTCTGAAATGTTGCAATCGTCGCCATGCATAGAAATGGTGCCATTTTATCATCCATATTGCCCATTAGCAATTGGATCGCATGTTCTTCTTCCAATTGTTGCTCACACTTCATACTTAGGTTGTGCCAACAACTTATGAATTTTATTTCTGATTCATCTTTCCTCATTTTCAGCAAGCAAGGTCAGCAATTGTGATTTTCTCAATTGCACTGGCAAATCTCTTCACAAATATGGTCTCCAATTCAACAAATATTTTAACTAAATTATTTGACAATTCTGCATACCATTCGAAAGTGGCTGAGGTCAGGCTACTGACGAATTGATAGAAAAGCAGTGCATCGTTCCCTCCCGTGTTACCATAAGTAGCCTTAAATTGGGCCAGATGTTGCTTTGGATTACCAAACCCACTGAAAGTATTAAATTTTGGCATTGAGTAATCTTTCGGGTATGACACTTGATCATATTTAGCTGGGTAAGGGCCACCCTTACTCGCCAGCTTTTCATCCTGCTTTGAGGCTATGATTGCCTTTATCTTTTCATTGATTATCATTTCTAGCAGAGGAGCTATTACCGTTCCAGGTGTGCTAGCCAAATTTCAAATTGTCGGCTAGAGAGGTAGTGGGTTAACTTCATTCCCGCTACATGCGTAGCATGTACTATAGGAGCTTGAGGAACCACAGCGGCTAGTGGTATAGAAATTACATTGTTAGCTACTTGGTTAGCATACAAAATAGGTGCTACACTTGATGTTATATTCTTCTACAATATCTCCATCATGATGTTCATTTGTACCATCATATCATTCATTTTGGTACCAAGTTATGCAATCTCCTTGTCTTTGACCTCCATTTGTCGCTACATTTCTCTTTGCTCTCTAGCTAGCGTCATGGCATTAATCAGTATAGGCTCTTCTTCTTCTTCTTCTATTTCTTGTTGTTATTTTGTTCCTTGCTCATTTTTAGGGGAAGAACTTCACTGTCTTTCTCTTTGTGCATTTGCAGAGACAACTGTTGCTAGGGCTGTACAATGATACTGATTATAAAACTGTGTACCAGGATGATCATTTTCTGGTTCAACCATATAGACAGCTTCGATACCCATGATCTTTTTCTCAGTCTGGTCTTCTTCTTCTTCATCTTCAGCAAAGATCGAAGATCCATTATCTATTTTCTTCTATGAAGACTCTTCTTCATCACAAATTCGTTTAGACTCCCCGGATTTGCTGCTTGATGGTCTTTGGGCCGGAGTTCATCTATATCTCTCGACCATATAGATAACTTCCACTTCCATATAATCTTCTTGTACATGAATTTTTGATCGACATTTCTAGTGGATCTCTAATTCAATGTGCAGAACAACCACTTCTTCTATTTAAGGACCACGATCAATGTCAACCTTCAATTGTAGGGATGAAACTGATCAATGATGGGATCCCGTAGAGAATTCTCGAGGGTGTCAACCATCATATCTTTCATCAGTGATATCCTCTTTTTTGGTTATCCACTTCTGATGAGTTGATTTTAAAGGCGATTGTATATGTATCGGTCATACCTCTTCTATTACTCAAAGTTTCATTACGGGACCTTGGCCTCCATATTTGTTTATCCTTTCAGGACCTTTCGGCAGTGGATTTTTGGACATGGTCCAAGTGTCACACTGCTCACCATGCAAAACATCGAGCTCAGCTATTACGAAGAGATGACAGCTTTCTTGGTGAAGCTTCGGTATTTTTCACACACAGGCCTTTGAAATCGTCTTCTCATTAGGCCTTTGTCCTTGGCTACTTTAAGAACTTTATGTATCATGGCAGACAGTGTTTCAGGCTATCTTCTCTATGGTGGTGGAGCTTGATGTGGTTGGGTCTTCCAGAAAGATTGCTTTATTTTGCTAGTAGAGCTATTCCTTTTTTTGTTGTCAAAGTTATTATGGGTAGGAATACTCGCTTCTGGCGGTAGTATCATTTGTTTATTAGGTCATTATCTATTGAGCCCTCAGCTCAGCATTTCTCCTTCTTCTCTGTCTTCTAGTTAATTTGCTCCCTAATGAGGAAGCTTCATGATCATGCTTTCTAGGTACAGAAGGTTCAATTGGCGCAGCAACTGTACCACGAGAAATTAAAGACACAGTTTTTCCCTTGATGATTTTTTTTGTCACGGGAGTTTTAGATTGACCTTTCTGAAGTTCTCAGTTGGGAGAACTCTTTGGCATGGTTGGGTGTTAAACTAGTTGCACATGGCTAGTAGAGCTTGAACTTGAGGCCTTCCATGGCCTCAGACAAATACCAGCGGGTACTTGAGTTATACATGATAGCAGAAATTCAAGCTACCAAATTGAATGGTAGCCCCGACATCTCTTGTGTTGATGATGATATTGGTTAGGCAGATGTTTGCACCACGACCTAGTTGAATGGTGAAAGGAGTGCTTTGTAGATCCATTCTGAGAAAGTGAAAGATAAGGATTAGTAATTAACAATTATTATTTTACCCCATACTTTCAAGATGCTGAGATGCTATAGAATAAAATAATGGTGTAATAAAGATATACAACATAGAGCCTCATATTGAATTTATTACACGCTTAAATCATCATTTTTATTTTGTTTTGAATTTTCAAAAATTTTATTGCTACTATAGCACATATACGACTAACCAAAGATGGAAAGAGAATCCAATCCCCAGTGGAGTCGCCAAAAATCTGTGGGCTCTAAAAGTTCACCACCGATCTCGACAATTTATTGAATTGAAGAGAGTGATTTGAAATATCGGTATAATTTTTAGAAGGTAAATGAGATAGTAGATAAGAAACTACCCAGAGATTTTTCCCTCGTTTTGCAATGACTTTAGATATGATTCTAGGTTTCTTATAGGCATAAGCATAATTTACCCCTCTGAGTGAGAGAACTTTTGATTAAGGCTAGTTGTTAGATAAACAATGTATAGTAGTATATATGGAGTTTTAAAATTTAGATTATGAAATACATCATTTTAGCTTAAACTGGATGGTTGGGGGGAATGATGATGTGCCTGATCTAGATCTCATGGTTTTATTATCCCATGTAATAGCGGTCCCTGGTCTACTTAGTTAGAGGAGGTAGTCGACCCAACCTGACAGAAGGATCCTCATCAGCAACACATTGGTTACATCATCCAAGAAATCCTTCTAGACTTGGGGTGGTGTTTGTCTAAGGAGATAGTCTTAAGTCTACCTTAGCTGTTAGATAGTTGTTTGTCCTATCAAGTATACCCTATGATTCACAACTCAAAGGGCAGAGCCATTGGGGAGCATACGGGATACGGTCGTGATCATAATATAATGGAGTCGACCAGCCAAACCACGTCGGAGGACTCACGGTCATCGCTTCATCCATGGAGCCTGCAAGCTACATCGAGGACATGGGCCACATTTTTACTAGCATGAGATTGGTTGAGAGTGAACATAGTAGAACACTTGATTTGACATTGAGCTAGAGTTTTCTTAATTTATCACCCGACAAGCGATTGCGAAGGTGGATAGATTGAGTTTGATTTATGTTTAATAATATAATTTCATTTAAATAGTTTTTTATATTGACTTTTAAATTGAGTCAATTTGATTTGAACAATTGATTAATTTGAATATGTTTAAGAGCTTTAGATCCTGTCAACTCTGTTTAGCTGTTAACAGAGGATTAGATCTACAATCACTTGACAAACTTAGTTTCTTAGATATTTCACTGATTTAAAACTCTTATTATATATTTTTAGGTTTGTTAACCCGGACTGAGTCTTAAGACTAAACCGGGAAACAACCTGTGTAGCATCCTCAAATACTTGAATTTAAGCATTCAGCATAGTGTCGGGACCCATGCGGGTGTATAGTAATTTTAGGAAATTTTATGTTTGAATTATGAGATTGATTTTGTATTTTCATTTTTTTAATCCAATTTAGCCCGCACAGCTTTTTTAGACATTGAAATTTGCACTCAAAATCTTTATGTCCGAGCACATACAGGAATTTATAGTTTTAGATAATTTCACTTAATTAGTGGCCTCATTGATTTTAAAATTCATAATTAGAATAAAATCCCTTTAATTTTTTATTAAAGTAAGTCCATGATTTTATAGATTTTGGTTAGTATCTTCTCACTTGTACAAGAGTTATGATCCTGGCGAAGAAGGCATTTTGAAGCTTTAGGTTCAAAGGATAATTTAATTATTTTAAGAAGAAGATTTACTCTTGAAGTAATTCTCATTTTCTCTCTCTTTTATTCAAATTCTCCTACATACATTCTCTTTTATTGAACTCACCAACATTCATTTTTGCCCCTCTTTTTCTTTTGAAAGCAACCCACTCACTATCTCTTCTAATTTCTATAAATAAGGCCAAGAGGGAGTCTCTATTCTATTCCATTTGTTTGAAGGGTTGGAGTTATGACATTTGAAAGGGAGCGGTTAGAAACTTTAGTGAGCTTTCAACTCTGCTTAGATAAATTTTGTAAGTGTTTTTCACCCTTCTTTTTATTTTATTTTACTTTTATGTTTATCGTATGTCATTTTACTTTTCCCTCCTTTTTTGTTTGATGCTTTTAGTTTAAAATTAAAGTTTTCTTAGTTAACACTCTTAAGTCGGTTCATTTCACCCTCTCTTTTTTTTTAAGTCAAAGATTTGACATAATTTTGGCTTCCCGACATCCCCATGGGGTTGCATCGTTTTGGCTTACTCGTCGCCCTCTTGAGCTGAGTGGTGTCTTATCACCGCATCAATTTTTTATCTCATCAGCCTCTTGAGCACGAGGTCTTCTGAAGAAGATATACAATGTAATATATAGTCATATATACTCATCCTCTTTTTTTCTAAGTCTAGATTTTAGACAAAATTTTGGCAGCATTTCGTCTAGGGGGAGTGACATCTAACGAGTGTTGGCTTAGTTGGTACACCCTCTTGAGCGTAGCAAGCGGTTCTTACACCACTTATCTTTCATCTCGTCAGCCCTCTTGAAACGAGTTCTCACAAAGAAATACAAGCGTATATATATTCACATTCACGATCACACATGTTCAAACATATTTTTCGATTGCCGATGCAAAGGAACAAGTTGGGCATGCAATTGGGAATGTAAGGCAAGGAGTGTGATGCAAAAGAAGAATTCTCTTGGATGTTCTTTCCGATTTGTGGTGAAGCGAAGGTTGGAAGGAATAAGCGGTGGCTGAAGAAGGAAGAATTCACCTCTTGATGATATTCTTTCCCGGTTTGTGAAGCGAAAATAAAGGCTAAAGTGAGATCTGAAAATCGAAAGAAGAATTGGCCTTTTGACAATATTCTTCCCCGGTTTGTGAGGAAGCAAAAATGTGAAGGCTAAAGCGAGGAGTGGGATGCTAGAAATTGAAAGAAGAATTCTCCTCTTGATAATGTTCTTCCCCGGTTTGCGGCGAAGTGAAAAGTGGAAGGGTTGCGAAAAAAAGGTTGGTGGTACTGCAGACGCCAGCTGAAATGAGAGAGGCACGGAAAGTCTGCCTATGCGGTTTCGCCTTATGGAGCGAAAGGCTGAGGAGCAAGGAGGCACCTATGTGATTCAACTTTGTGGGTGGCGAGGATTCTGCACCGGCCAATGATCCCTCAGATTGGGCAACAGTTTGAATCAATAGTCAATGGGCGAGTGAGCAGCCAACGGGTTTTAGCCAGAGGGTCAGCGATCTGATTTGTGGGCGGAGACGTCGATGGAATGCGCTTATGAGTTTACCGGCCGGATCGGATGGCAGTTTAGGAAGCGGCTCATTCTGAGAATTCAGAAGCTTGGCCATCTGGATCAGACGGCTTCTGCGGGCGCGGATCTATTGCGGCTATGTCGGCGATACCGTAGAGAGTGGAGAAAATAAATTACTGGAAGCGTTTCACGAGAGAGAATGTAGGAGAGTTTTAGTTTTTTTTTTTCGAAATCGAAAATAGGAGGAACGGTTGAGCATGGGGGAGGGTCATTTAGGGATTTTAAATGAATTTTAAATTGATTAAATGGTTTTAATTTGAATTTTATGATAAATTCATATAGACAATACATATATCAATTGAAGGTAATTTTGACGTTTGACGAATGGCATCGTTTGTGATCAAGGACATTTGGTTCAAGTCGGCGTTGAGTCCACCACTCAAAATGCATCGCACTTTCACCACAATTTTCACCCAGACTCGTCCGAATTGAGTGTGAATAGCTTACTTGATAGAGTTTGACATTTTGAAGCCAATGGCATGATCAATTTCATGAACGGAGGTCCTTTGATCCTCGTCAGCCCTTCCTGACCTCGATATGCGTGTAGGCGCACCGACGACTCGAGCGCTTGATCGGTTGATCATCAAGTCTTGCAATATTTATATTCTGACCAGTTTCAATGTTCTGAACATGATGGTGAAGTCCGTTTGTCGATCGGAGGTCATTTGATTTTAGCGGCGTCATGTATTTCTCACCATTTGCGCATTGTCGATTGAATTTTGATTTTAGATACTTTCATTTGATGAACAAATTACGAACATAAATCGCCGCTTCACCGACTTCGACATGTGCGTTGACACATTGATAGCTCGAGCGCTTAATCGAATGATTGTTAGATTTTTTTAATATTTATATTTCAATCAATTTTGATGTTTTGAATGCAACGAAAAAGTCCGTTCGATCGAGGAGTCGTTTACCATTTTCGACATCCGCATTTTGAGCCCCGTTGCGTTGTCACCTCCAAGTCGTCAATTCGGTTTGTAGGCTTGAGTTTGACTTATGACACACTTATGGAGGTCAACACATTTTTATTGGAACTTTATTAGATTAGGATGAGAGCATCATATGTTTAAAAATAAATAAAAAATAATAACAAATTTTTTAATATTTTGATAATGCTAAGATATCCTATTATAAATGACGATCGTAGGTTCTTTTTTTATTTTTAACAAATTTGTGTATTTTGGAGATGAAGGATGCTTCAAATCTTTGTTTAGACTATTAGCAAAGATAATTAAAATTTTAAAATTTAATCTCATCAACAACAAAGCAATCATTACTCAATTTCATAATGACAAATGTTTATGTTTCAAATAAATTGGTAAAAATATAAAAAATTAGACAACACTAGGCACTACTTATGCCAATCTATCTATGTAGACACGTAAATTAGACAATACTAGGCACAACTTACAATCCTGCTCTATGTAGACACATAGCTAGATGCTATAACCTAATCAGACTTACCCAAAACTATCATTTATTTTATCACTAAATGTGTCACCACCTAAGAACAAATTTTTAAATTAAGTATATTTTAATTAATAATTAATAGATTAAGTATCGGTATAAAAAAAATTTTAACTTTATCTCTGATAGGCCTACCTGTCTAGAGGTGGGCGTTCTCCTACTAATCAGGCGGTGCTTTGATGTCGTAAATATTAGCGGCGTTTTCTATGGCGAATGCCCCCTTATTCGCATTTTTGTTTCATTTTGTTTGACAGCTCTGGTCCCTCCTCTCATGCGAGACCCCATCGCAACTCCACCATTTTGGATTTTTGGCATTCCCGGCTCCACCAAATGTTTCGGTTGGTCGTAGCTTTTGCCGATCGAGATTGGCAGCAGGTAAAGTTTGTTTTTTTTCTTCCTTGCTTATTTGAATTAGCAATAATGTAGAGGGAAGTTTTTCATATTTTCCATAATTATTCTCCTAAAATTTGCCATGGTTAGGGTATGGGAAGTTTTTCATGTTTTCCATAATTATTTTCCTAAAATTTGTGTTAGTTGGGGTATACAACATCGGGATCAGTAAATTGGTAGTTCATTTTTGCTTCGCTAAATTGTTAGGTGTATAAATAGGTGAGCAATATGTATTTTTTTAACGAATTTTGAGTGAATTGTTAGGTTTTGTTACAATATTGGTTGCTGAACTAATAGTAGAATGAGTCTGGATCTCATTTCCTTAATTCTGTTCTATGATGGGCAACTGATCATTGATGATCAGTTCATTCCAAGTTATGTTGGTGGCAAAAATCGGCCCATGCGAGTATCACGACATGGAAGCTTAGGAGATTTAAAGAAAAAAGTGCTCAGGTCTCTGCGTTATGATGTTGATAACTTCACAGTGGAGATTACATGTCATTTCACATGGCACGGGATACATAGCTTGTCTTGTTGATGATGATGATATTACAGTATTGTATTGTCGAAGCTTCCCGTCAAACATTGATTCTTTTATAAAGTCATAATGTACTTTCATTTGGCCGACGATATCATACCACGATGTACTCGGTTATGCTCACGAGTTATTGGCGGCATCAATCAGCGATACTATCGAGCAGGAGATAATGTAAGCATTCATCTCGACATCACTGTTGGTGTTTTTCATTTTTGTTTAGTGTAGGGTATCTTCTATTTTTTTAAGAAGATGATATCTGTTTAAATGCAGAATCGAGATGCCTATTCAAGCGCTTGATCAACCTAGTTCATCTGAACTTGGATGAGTAAAATGATGAATAGTGAATCGCGCATCGATGAGCTCGATGATGAGTCTTTGCTTGGTAATGTCAATTTATGCGACAGCAGTATCGGTCATGATCTTCTTTAGAGTCATTCTATCCAGAATTTGGCGGATCGAGATGTTATGATTTCCCAATGAATGCGTTAGTGTGAACCAAGAGATCGGAATTGTGTTTGATGGTCCATCGATAGAATTTCTGATGATGTCAAAGTTAGGTAGAGTTATATGAAGGTATGTGTTTCTCAAATAAGAATGAGCTGCATAGGAGCTCATTAATAATGTCGATTCATTCTTGTGACATCAATCGAATTTCCGTTATATATGTGCTAATTGTAGCCCAGCATACCTTGTTAATGGCGCATGCATTAGCGCACGAGGTTATCAACGGGTTCGCCACACATGCATTACTACCATCAGTGGTTCAGGACATCACTAGTGTACTTCTAAGTTTATTAGTTACTTCATAATTCCAGTAATGCGATTTCAAATTGACCTGAAACCCAGAGAGATCATAGGAAGGATGGAATCGAAATTTAACATCAAGGTCTCTTACATGAAGGCCTGGGATGCGAGACATAAGAGTATCAAAGCAATATTTGGCAATTGAGAGGAGTCATATCGCTCCCTAGTATTGTTTATGGATTCATTATGCTCTGCGCTGCCCGGTTCATCCCAGCATAGCATTACATCATGGCAGACATAGGGCCGCACATCCAGATACATCATGAATGTACTTGCTAATTTTATTTCTGTGTGTTTCATTTCTGCTATGTTACGTCCGACTAAGATTTTTCATCTTGACGACTATTTTGGAGGCGACATCTCACCTTCTTATGCTCGAATGGCCGCGTGCCACGGTTCTCAATACCCTCGCACACTCGAATTTCTTGTGTTTGCCAGTGACATCGACTTGACCATCACATGCGACAACACTAGTTGGCGTTGGTCTCCCCAGGCAACACATTTCATTTTCGAGAGAGTGATGACATTGCGGGATGTTTGCAATGATCACGGTTTGCATTGTTTACCAGGTTAGCTATTATTGTAGGACATGGTACGGTGGCAGAGTTGGCCAGACTGCTGTGACGAGCTTCTAGGTGGGCATCCGATTCAAGACACTATGTATCATGATGTTTTTTTTAATCGTGGAAGAGAGATATATGCGGATGCGTTCAATATCGATTTTTTATGATGAGTTAGATGGGCGAGCGATACTTCTTTTTATTGTTATACATCATTCTCAATAAATGCTGTCAAACCATTTTCAAACATGCAGTAACACACACAGGTGACTTAGGAGCCATATACATTCAGATTAGAGGTCTCCTGGCTGATATTTGTCTGGCTGGTGAGGACATCTGGTTAGCACGAGTTCCCCTGATTAGTTGAAAGAGGGTGGAGTGGCACCTTCTCGAGTCCCGTCGGTTTGGTCACTTGCTGATATAGCCGATGGACCCCATTCGAGTAGATGGCGAGGGTCTGAGGCGGGTCGTACCATCGCCAGACATTCTTCGTGGAGGCTCGCGAGATCACGCGTTCGTGGTGGACGACACACATTGATGCACATCAGTCCCTGGCAATACATGATCTCGTTTAGATCATTCGTTATTTGCTAAAGGCGCTCGACCCCGGCACTACTCGAGCACCGCGGCGAGCATATGTTAAGATAACTCTATAATTTGCATATTTTCTTAGTTATTATTTCCACATATTTATGTAGTAACATTTTAAACTGGTTTACTGTAGGCGGAGCATATTTTGGAGACGGAGGATATTTTTCAACCTTTCTTCGAAAGTTCAGATGACGTGGACTATCAGTTGGCCATCAATAAATATGAGCATATGATCACGAGATCGAGCGACACATATCGAGATGGCAGTCGAGCGTCGCCGGCATATGTCACGAGATATGCACATGTCTACGATTACACTTTGGCTACATGAGATAAGCATGGGCGGGGCCATCCACTATCTTGATCAAGACCATCATCTTTTCAAAAACCGCCTCGGATTGGGTATCTAACTTGGACATTGGGAGTGCGAGCGCTCGAGGACATATGATGTCGCACATCGATTCTTGTCGTGCGACCTGAAACACTATACTCAGGGTCTGCGATAGCATATTGACGTCGTTGTCGACGATAGTATGGGAGGAACAATTGTTTTGTAGCTATTGAGTTATAGTTAGATTTTTACAGCTATTTATTTCACTTTTTTCTCCAGAGCATATGATTCTCCTCTATTTCATTGTGAATGGTTATTTATTTCAGCACTTAGTTGTGTCTTTGTTTAGAATGCAATCTTTACTTGGATGTACATTTGGTGTTGATTGAATACTTCGATTTTCATTGTAAAAATTACAACTTCTTTTTTTAAAAAAAATTGACAAAGCACTTATGCCAAATTGCCATGCCCGATAAGTTATTACGCAAACTCGTTAACTAATATCCTGCTATGTTTCAAATAAAGACACTTGCGATGGCGTGGCCGTCCTGCTCTATGTCGGACGTACTAAAGTTAATTTTTTTACCGATACTTAATCTGTTAATTAACAATTAAAATATACTTAATTTAAAAATTTGTTCCACCACCTAACCCAAAATTTTAAGCTACTCATGCATGCTTGATACTTTCTCAAAGGGATAATTATGACATCATCTTTAGGTGAGGGTCACTTCACCTACATCGCTTATAAAACTCAAAGATATTACAATAATTATTAAAAACTAGATTGTATATTATATAATGTAAGTTTATAGAGATTTATAAATAACAGTCTTTAAAAAAATCAACGAGTGTAAGGTAGAAAATGAAAACATTTTTTGCCGACACAAAATTAACAAAGTCAAATGCGACTAGGCGACTCGAAAGCTACAACGCTAGTTGATTTTATTACCAGAAATCGCGAAAGAATCCAATACCTTGACCTGTCAGTCTTGTGTTGATTTGAAAATTAAGCAAAAGACAGCTACTAAATGCAAATTTAACCAAGAAAGAAAATGCAATTATGAGGCTATTTTCAAGACTAAACTGCAATGGCCGCCTCTGATATGGAATTCGGAAAAGTTAAGCTGCCTAATAGATAACTAAGTTAGGTGTTATATGTATATATAAAATTGACATGAGTATAATGTATAGTGATATAAAGTTATTAAGTTTATTTTATTTTAGAAAGATTTACATACATATCATATAATTCTTATGCATTTACATTTTTAACACCTAAAATTAGATGTTTATTTATCTAACACATTTCTATGCTTAGAATAGTGTATTTCACCTTCTAAAATTAAGTGATGATGATATTCTTGACATGATACTAAAGATTGGAGTGTTATATATGTAAAAATTATAGTTTAGATATTATATATATAAATACATAAGAATTATGCGATATGTATGTAAATCTCCCTTTATTTTATATCTTTTCTATCAACATATTAAGATTTTTTAGGCAATGAGCTGGTGATAGAAATTTTCATACTAAATTAATATATACAAGATCAAGGGTTATTAAATGGCAGTCAATATAATTTTCAATATAAATTAAAGACATTAAAAAAAAGTCTAATTTCAAGCATATCATTATTTTTAAATTTAAATATGACATGAGATATAATTTTAATTTAACTTCAAATATATTTAATGTGTGGTGACACAATATCAAAAATAATAGTTCAAAAATTATGATTGAAAAGTATACCAAGAATTTTAATGAAGTTGAAAAATGACTCAAAAAAATGCAATGAAATTATGTGCCTCTAGAAGTATTGGTAAATTCAATTTCTTCCTCATATTCTTCATATTATCTTTCATCTTCATCAATAATAAATGATGATTCTACTATCCATCTAAGAGTTTGATGCAATAATTCAAAATATTATGTAATGGCCTTTGCTTACTAAATTTTTTTTTGTTATTTTTTGGAACATTATTTTATTAATCAATTGAGAGATACTATCGACTTAACCCCTTGTCATTCGCGCCGGTTGAGCTTTGATGTGTAGCACCTTTGCGCTGCATATATAGCACCTTGATGCTAGAACAAGAGATCTTTATTTCAGAGATAGAAAAAGCAGTGCCACGGAGTCAGAAGGATAGCGCTATGATGTTGGGATCCATAAATTTGCACCTAGAAGATAGAGAATCTAGTGCCTTGGTGCTGTAGGAGGTAGCAGTTCGCCGCTAGGACCAGGACATCAAGGCAGAATGATAGAGAGGCCAGTGCCTCAGTATTGTAGTAGCATCACCGTGATGCTCAAACTCATGTAGAAAAGCTTGGAGGATAACGATGCTAGCACTTAGCCGCTTAGGTTATAGCATTACAAGTCAGGAAACTTCTTAATTAGACAATTTTTTGATTGTTTTTCTGAACCTTCTCCAAGTTCTCTTGTGTGCGAGAGTAAAGTGGAGTGTCATAGAGTGACTGAAGTGTGGAGAGGTTTTAGATAAGTGTAATCTATATAGTTTTTATCTTTTTTTTTCATAGTGGATTTCTTGGTGGTGTGACTTTGTGATTTTTTTTTTCAGCTTTCAAGTTTTCCCATGTAAATTTGGAGTTCCTTAGTGTGATTGCTTTTACTTTGATTTTATTTTTTTCGTGTATGCTCTGAAACAATCGAACTTATTTTCCACGTATACAACACTTTCATCATCAAGTGACATTCAAACAATATTGTGTTAATTTTTTTATCTACTTTCTGATAAACTCCTTTATTATATTTAATTTTTATAATATTAACATTATTTGCATGAAAACACTTCTTTTAACTCTCATATACATATCCACCCGCAATACCACCGCGTAGATGGATAACTTTCATAATAATTTTGTTGACATTTATCAACAAATATGAAATATTCATTTGATATATATCAAGTTGAAACTAATGTTTCACTTTGATAATTCCACAATAGTCATTGACAATGACCCCTCTAATAGTATCAAATCATTCACATTTAAATAATTCCACTTGTGAATCAATATAAATTGATTGTTTTCTTTACTAAAATCCATAATAATAAGTTTCCTTAGACACACACTATTGCTCGTTATTGACTTTAAACTCCCATATTCTTGCATATATGAGTTTAAATCCATTTATAAAATATTCAATATATATATATATCATAAAAAGAAGAACCTCCATATTTATGAGTAATCATGCATAAGTTTAGACATTTGGACATGGAAAAATTTAAATGTTGACAACCAAATGTAGATAAGAGCAAGCTTAGAATTGCTACATAGGTTTGCATCACATTAAGACTATACAGCATAACATTTATTTGGTATATGGAAGTTCCAAAAAAATTACTCTCCTTAATCAGATTTTGATCCTTTCCAAGAATATATCTCATTATATTGCCTGACTTAGAAAATCTAGAATTACAGTGGATAAAAAAAAATGACAGATTGACATACTACATGAAATATATATTCAGTTTTAATTAATTCTGAATGTTGTGATATAACAAATAGGGGCTGGGGTGAATTATTTTAAAATTCTTATAAAATAAAGATATTTCTCTTCAAATTTATTTACTATATTTGATTAAATTAGTAAGAAATTTGTTTCATTTCTTTAATTAAGATAATAGCATTCACCAATCAATTAAAATATTTTTATTGACTTTTTTCTTACAATAATGATATGGATGTAATATTTTCGAAATTAATTAAACTCTAAGCGATTTTTTCTAAAGGGAAATTCATAATAAAAATTTAGTTTATCTTTTTATTTTCTCCTATTTGAAGAAACAATTATAAGGAACCTATTTAATTAGAGTATTGCATTATAATATTAGTAATAATAATTACGAGAAATAATTAGTTGCAAAACTAAAATATCTCCGAAAAGATAAAGCAAGCAAAATTGAGCTATAGTGGCTTAGTCTTCCAAGTGAATTTGCATGAATTCGCATGAATTTCTCTTTTGCTAACGTAAGGTATAGAAACCTCTCTTTTTGTAGCTGCTTTACAGAAATTTCAGTATTTACATATTTCTCATTTTCTGGTTTGGACTATACGTCTATGGACTAGATTGTTGCCATAATCCTTTGTAGTGTTTACTATACCATTTTCCCCTGTTTGGTTGCTGCAACCTCGTTCCATTGTGTTATGCTGTCTAGATGGAGAAGAGCCTAATTAGGCTATCTCAAATTGGGCCTGTATGCCTCTTCTTTTTGCTAGATTTAGGTTGCCTGAAACTCTATATGGATTGCTGCAGCTTGGTTCTTAATTGGTTTTAAGGGTCAGAATGGTGATGATGATTTGCTTCATTTATTGAGTTGAAAATATTTGAAGGCGGAGACTAATCTTTGATTTAGATGCCATTCTTCCTTGAAGTTGGTGACTTTTCAAAGATTGTGTTCTCCTTTTACTTGCAAAACGTTGGATTATATATGATACTATACTTTAAATGTTTAATATCCTGGAAAAATAAGCTTGAACCATTAGATATTCCATTTTAGGAAATGTGTTTCCTTGCGCTCCTTATGTATTTTACAAGTTAATTTATGGAATAAATGATTATTCATTTTATATAAAGATACCTCTCTTGTGTCGTATGATACTTTCTTTGTGTTGTATGATCAGAATGGTCTTCTTTACCTTTAATTTACATGGTGTTTTGTGATCTTGATGCAATACTTTTTCCTATACTATATAAATTATTTTCATAACACACTAAGTGTCAGGAACCTATAAGACTTGATCAGGATCAAATCCAGGTGTCTACACACTTCAAAAAACACCCTAGCCTGATACGTCATTCTAATGCATTCAAATTTTCTAGATTAATATATGTTTGGCATTTTGATTTTATTTGCTCTCCAATGCCCTTATTCTCCTAGGGATTGTAAGGCACCAAGGGAAATGGTTAAAAGTTAAGGAATATACAAGACTTGGGATGCTACTTGAATTCAATATTAAAGGGGACCAGTTCATGAAAAAGAAAATCATCTTTTTTATTGGGATAAATTTTGTCCTGTAAAACACAAACTAAACATTCAATCATATATATGTTATAGGTGTTTCCATTATTTCTCTATTATACTTATGTATTTCTCTCTTACATGGGTCCAATCTTTTCTAAGCTTATGCATTTCATGTTTTGCTCTTTTTGAGCTTTGATTTTTGCAAGATTGGATTTGATCTTTTTGAGTATTGAGGACTTTTTCTTTGTACCATTTTTATTTTTTGATGCAATTTTAGTTCTGCTTTAAAAATATAATCATATGACATGATCAATTTGATTCAATATTATACTTTATGATATACATCATATGATATAATTTTATAATATACTTTAGGGTTTATGGTTTAGGTAGATTGATACACATATCAATTAAATCAAATCAAAGTATGGATTATTCAATACAATCACTATTGCATTGTGCAATTTCTTTGAATTTTAAATTATCTGATTTAATGATTAATTGATTTTCTCAAAATTAATTTTGAATATAACATATTAGACAATATGATCTACATTATATTAGTATATATTTAATTTTAAATTTTATAATAAAATTTTAATTGTGGGTGTGTTAATCACTCATTATTTTTAAGACTTAACTTCATGAAATTTGATCCCAATTCAAGATATATAGGCAGCTCATTATTCCTTGAGTGATGAGTTTAACTTCTTATGTATTTTTTATTTTAATTAATAAAAGTATTTTATTACTATTTACAATATATTTATGTAAGAAAAACATAAAGTAATAATTATCACAAAAATTTTTATTTAATTGTGTTATTTAAGTTTTGATTCTATGAAATTGCTCTAAATTTTGCATAATAAAATTTTGTATTGTTTGTTTTTAGTATTTTTATTGGTGTAAAAAAAGTAGTAAATTATTATTTGAGTAATATTCCCTTGTTTCTGGAATTGTGCTGATATTAATTGCAAAATATCGACACACACACACACACACGCACGCATACACTTGATGATTGTAGAGGAGTGTTTAAAGCTAGTTTTACAATGAATTATGCCTTGGAAAGCAACAATATTCTTGCAGTGTTAGAATAACAAGGGAAGGATGACATTAAACTTCTCAATAAGTGAGGAAGCAAAGGATTCAAAAATCTACAAAAAAAGTATCATGAAAGACTAATTTTCCCTTAAAAGGGTTTAGATCCACAAAGATTGACAATGATGAGTTTAAAGGGTTTAGATCTACAAATGTCTATAGTGATGAGGAAGGACTTCCAATAATCAAAGTATATATATATATATATATATATATATATATATATATATATATATATATATATATATATATATATATATATATATATGTATAGATATTCAAATTGGTAAAGTGAGAGAGTTTAATGACTTGATTTTTTTATAGAGATCTTACACACATAGTTAAATATAAGTGTTAAAAGATACTAGAGTTTTTATATTTCAAATCTAAAAAAAAAAGAATTATATAGTCTAGCCTTGTAGAAATATCGAGGTAATAAATGTCTATTCCTTATAAATATAAAGATAGTGACAAGTATGATATAGATTGTAGTAGTGGAGGGTAATGATGGTAGTCGGATGATATAGTGATGGGGTGGATACACAATGCGTGATGATGACGATGATGATATTTGATGATGAGATGATACGATGATGCGATGACAGAAATGAAAATATTAATGGTATGACTAGATGAATTGATGATAGAGTTGGTACTGGGTGATGATGATTATGAAAGTCATTATTAGTACTTTAGACATAGCTCTAAAGATTTTCAATTCTTAAGCTTTTTCTAGATTCAAGTTTAGGCTTTTTATGTAGAGAGTAAGATCCTATTTATTTTTTTGAGAGTGATATTTTTAACCAAAGTCCTAAATACTCAATCAAGTAGCTTGTTAATTTGTTTATCATATACCCCTCATTTATCATATAATATGCTAATATAAATATGCCTTTTTTATATAAGATGCACATACATTTTCATTTTTGGCCATAAAAATCTAAAATTTTTATCCAATTAAGTGTTTCATGTTTAAGGTTAAATTTCATTTTGGTGTTAGTGAGTTTATCTTATTTAAAATTTAATTTGACTATAAATTTGCTAAAATAAAACTTCAAATGATATTGAATTTAATTTTGACAGTCTCTTTGTAGACTTAATTGCATGCCACATCATTATAATTATATTAATAAATATTATTGATGGTGAATTGGGTCTTCCTATCATTATTTCTTATAATGCATCACATCACATCATAATAAGTCTCCATGATGAAATTAGCGTGGATCTCATCTATAAATTTTGTAACTCTATTATCTTAATAGTTAATACTCTTTATAAAAGAAATTGAGTATAATTATCTTTTTAATTTTTTTTAACTCTATTCTTTAAATATTTGTTACTCTTACTAATAAGGATTGATTCAAGCATATAACTTTTAGTTTTGTGACTCTCTTTCTTAGGATTTATAACCTTTTTTATTCCTTCAACTATAAATACCTCTACAGGTTAATTAAAAAACTCACACTAGTACTTAAAATCTTAGCCATGGAGCTCTAATCATCTTCTTAAAAGGTGTTTCTCTTAATTTGATGAAATGAAGTTAATGCATTCAAGCTTCTCAATACTTGTGATAGAGCTGTAGTCTTCTTTGAAATTGAATTGGATGTCTAGATCTTTTTATATAAAGTAGTTTTAAATGAGAGAGTGATTCTCAAAACCAACAATGAAGCTCCAACAATCTTTGAAAATAAGTTGACCATATCTTTTTAGATAGATTAGATCCAATGTGTGAGAGTTATTTACCTTATTTTAATGCTTTAACTTTTGCATCCAAAAAATTATACTTATGGTCCAATTTTTAAAGGTGATTTACATTGATACCACATAATTCTTATGAATTTACATAACTAATACCTAAACTTTGCTATTTATTCATATAATACTTTAGTGTCTCAATCACATCAAAATATTTGAATGAAAAGATATACTTCACTTTAAAAATATTAATATTAGTAGTGTTTTTATGTAATTTAAAGATTTAGTTGTTATATAAGTATATATTAAAATTTAAGTGTCATAAATATAAATAGATAAGAATTATGTGGTAAGAATGCAATTCCGCTTTTTAATTAAATTATTATGAGCATCTATATATTTCTCCAAAAAATTGTTATCTTAAAATTCTATCATTTTAATTTTTAAGAGAATTTTGATCATCAATTGTTGCTGCCAAAATTATTGCTTTTTTTCATAAATTTTTCTGATCATAATGATCATAAAAAAATTTTAATTATTTTTTGTAAATATAGATAACATCTTTATTCAATTTCATGACTCTTTTCATCTAAAATTACTACCATTTGATAGGATAGAAAATTCATAATAAGCAACTTTATTTAATAAATAAATTTGCTCATATCACACTTTAAAATTTTACTTTGATTTATCTAGTAATCAAACTATGTTAAATTTTTTTGTAAATATTCCCATGAATGTGTAAAGACTTTATAAAATAATTAAAATTTTTCCCTATGTATGTTTTTTCTTAAACCTTGAGGAGCTATTAGTTATCAATTTATGCACAACATTACCACCATAAGAAAATTCATTGAATCCTTAAATAAATGATTTTTTAACTCAATTGATGCCATGAAAGGAAAACTCAGGGGTCTACTTTTTCCTATTTTTTTTATTGTAATTTCTTTTTTGTAATCTCTTTAATATGCACGTCCTTGTAATGTGAATATGTATGCTCATATCATGTACTGCTAATGATGGAGTTTACTTTTTAGATTAATATCCATGTCAAGTATTTGTGATGCCATCGGTTTTGATGTCATTAGAACATTATATGGAAACTACTAATTTTTGACGGACCAATCCGTTAGTAATAAGATTTTATGATGGATTTCTGATGGATGGCGTCATCGGTAAAACCTTTGTTGAAAATGTTTCTTGACCGAAAATCAATGAAAATGAATTCCATCGGATATCAAATGGACTATCCATCTAAAACATTATCAAGAAGAACAAGCCAAAAATTCCATAGAAATAGTACATCATAGAAAATTTTCTGATTGGTTTGTTTCAGGTAGCCTTGCCAACAAACAATCTTGCCAAAATGTTTTGGTGGAGGTGATCAGTTGGAAATCCATCAGAAACTGTTCAGTCAAAAAATTTCCAGTGGTTGTTCATTTGTTGACACCTCGTATCGAGATTATCGGCGAAAACTCCAAGTAGTCCTCCAAAAACTAGTAGAGAAATGAAAAAAAAAATCAGAGCTTCATTCATGCTCTGATTTTTTTACCTCTATGAATACACTCAACATTCACATATGACTAACAAATAGCTAATCTCAAGCATTTATTCATATGTTTTAGTATTTTGAAAATCATTAAAATGAACAACTAGTTTTAAAACATTTAAATGATATAGTCTAAAATATGAAAAAAAAATAAACAAACTATTTTCATATACAAATAAAATAGAAATGAGGCCTACTTCTCATCAGTCTCCTCATCATCTTGGTCCTCCTTCTCGTCATATATCTCCACCACTCTCTTTTCCCCTTACATCTTATCATTCTAGCATTTATTTCATATCCAGCTTCCATTTATACAATTATCCACGGCTTCCATCTCCTTGGACACCCAATAACCCACCTCAATAATCTCATCAATCGGTGATTCTCATTCCAGAGAATGAATGACGTGCATATATGATACTCTCTGAGCCGTAAATCCATCCCTTCTTCACCCTTGATGACCTCTTCCATATATCATATTTCTACTTAGGCGCCTGCGCGCATGCAACGGAGCCCTAATTAGCAACATCATTCAACCGCATCTAGTCATCATATGAGCAATTAGAATGTAAGTTAACCATAATATATTATTAACTCAATTATATTTTAAAATTTAATATTAATTTATGTATGTTCTCCGTGAATGAACATCAATCCACTACTAGTTAGTCTAATGTTGATGTATTTTGCTATGCAATTCAACAACAGTAGGCTCTCGACCATAAACTTTAGCCTATAAACAATATAATGAAATTCATTAATCATAATTATAGGTTCAACTAATAAATGGTACTCGGTGTGCAATATTGAACCTCTAGTATGTAGAGAGGTGCTCTTTCCCCCGCAATCAGAATTTATGATTCTGCTTTGCCTACTTCCTCTTGTGAACATAATTTAGGGAGGCTTATACTCTTTAGAGGTCAGCCAACACATCATCTCCAATCCAAAGAGTTCTTCACCCAAACTTGCATATATTAGTGAACATATCACGTATGCGAGTAGCACTTCTAGACTCGAAGTTTATTTTGATATTTTGATTGTACTCGTGCAACCAGCTGAAATCCTTCTATAGCATCAAATGAATAAATGCTAATTATTAATTTTTGAAGATCAACTAATACATTAAAATATTTATAAATAGTTTAGACAATACCTCAAACTTCCTAAACCACATGCTACGGATCTCAATTGGGACCTTCTTCCATGATACATATGGAGCAAATTTGATGGAGGTGGGCATTCTTTTTTTTGATGAGATTGAGAGAACTTGGGTATTGGAGGTGAGGAAAGAAGATATATTGGATAACTAGCGCTCCTACCAAGATTGCCAAGGTTTGACCCCCAAGCTCTCAAACCAGAAGAATAACTCAAATAATTTGTAATTGCCAAAAAGATCTCCTTCATTCTAGTAAGAGGGGATATTTATAGCCATTACAAGCATCTTTCTAAAGAAAAGAATTCAAAATATGGAGGGAAAGTGGGTGGTCAAATTAATGTGAAGCATTAAATTGCCTCATTATTTTATACCATCCACCCATTTCACATGCTATTATTTTATGTGGATTCAACCACCTCACATGTCATGCTTTGAATTTTTAAATGCAAAATTTCAAACATGGAGTTTCTAGAAGAAAATTAAAAATTACATAAATAAAAAAGATGAAATCATAAAATGGGCATTAGCAAGCTAATGGGCTAAGCCTTCTTCTTTCTTGAATATTCTTGGACTTTAGCTTGAGATCGTGTAAATGGACATTGAGCTCTAATTTTTGGAACCTCATGATGTTGTACATCAACTCCCTAGCTCAATTGAACTCTCCTCCATAGAGTTGAAATATAAGAAGTCTTTTACTAATTATGGGGCTAAAGTGTCCAAATCAGTACGGGTCAACCATGTGTCTTCAGTTGGTGGCTTATTCTTTCAATGAACAAGAAAATGATGTTCAGAAGCTGGATTAATGGGTGATTCCTCGATTATAATATAGTCAACTTCAAAGGAAGAGGTCTTCTACAAGTACGGTGATATATCTTTTACTAAAGAGTTAGACTGAACAAGTGGAGGTTTGCTAATTCCATTAGATGATAGAATATCTTCAATAATAATAACTGGATGAATGAGTATATCAGCAGGCAAGTCAAGGTGATAAGCATTAGTTTCAATTTTCTTAAGAATTTTAAACGGACCACAAGCTCATGCATGTAATTTCTTATATCTAATGGTTTGATAACGCTCAGGCCAAATGCAAATCAATACATAATCACCTTCTTTATATTCTTTCGTTGAACGATTATGATTTGCCTTAGAAACATAGTTTTCATTACTTATAGTAATTTTCTTTCTTATATCTTCATAGAGGCTTTGAAAATCTTTAGCAAATGAAAATGTTGTATTATAAAATACATAAGATGGTAGGTTTGCTACATCTTTTAGTCGTCGTGGGTTTTGACCATAGACTATCTCAAATGGTGATTTTTTTGTAGTTCTAGAAATAGTACTATTATAGGCAAATTCTGAGGTTGGTAAATGTAAATCCCAATTTCCTAAACTTTTACCCACCAAGCATCTAAGCAAATTTCCTAAGGTACGATTAACTACTTTAGTTTGTCCATTAATTTGTGGGTGAAAGACAGAAGAAAATTTTAATTTGGTACCTAATAATTTCCATAATATTTTCCAAAAATATGAGACAAACTTAACATCTCTATTAGAAATAATGGTTAAAGTGAGACCATGGAGTTGCACTATTTTCTTAAAAAATAATTTGGCTATATAAGAAGCATCATTTGTCTTTGAATAAGGTAAGAAATGAGCCATTTTTGAGAACCTATCCACTACAACAAAAATACTATCATGTCCTCAAGCTGTTCTAGGTAATCCTAGATTAAAATCCATTTATAGGTCTTCCCAAGGCCTATAAGGAACAGGTAAGGCAGTGTATTGTCTAGACATTTATTTGATAGTTTTAGCCTGTTTATTAAACATTGAGCCACTAATTTTTGAACATCTTATTTTAATGAAGGTCAATAAAATCTATTTTCTAATAAACATATGGTCTTATCCTTTTAAAATGACCAGCTATACCCCTAGAATGTAGCTTAGTGACAAGAAATTTTCTAAGAGAAGATCGAGGCATGCATAGTTATTTTCCTTTATATAAATATCATTTATTATCAAGAATGTCCCATGTAAAGTTATTGGTTTATCTGTCTAGGTGTTTAAGATAAATAAATTGGGGCACACAATATAATCATCTTTAATTTTATCAAATCCCGAGATTCTCAATTCTTAAGAGGAAATAATTAGGTTTTCCCTGGATAAAGCATCAACAAGTTTATTCTCAATTACAAGCTTATGCTTTAGAACAAAAGAGTAGTCTTGTAAAAATTCAATCCATTTTGCATGCCTATGACTTAATTTTCATTGAGTATTAATGAATTTTAAGGCATGATGATCAGAATTAAGTATAAATTCTCTATGTAAGAGATAGTGTCACCAATGCCTTAAGGATTGAATTACATCATAAAAGTCTCTATCATAAGTGGAATATCATTGTTTGGCTTCGTTTAAATTTTCACTAAAGAATGCTAAAGAATGATTCTCTTGACTTAAAATTTCACCTATCCCAATTCCTGAAGCATCACATGTCACTTCAAAGGCTTTAGAAAAATTAGGAAGCCTAAGGATTGGTGTAGAAGTAATAAGAACTTTAATTTTCTCTAAGGCCTTTTTTGCATTAAGAGTCCAACAAAATTTGATCTAATTTTAGTATATCAGTTATAGGAGTAATAATGGTACTAAAATTATTGATAAATATCTGATAAAAAGTGGCTAAATCATGGAAGCTTCTAACTTCAGTAAATCTTTTAGGTGATGGCCAATCTAAGATTGCTTTCACTTTAGAAGGATCAGGTTTAAGTTCAGTAGTGGATATAATAAAGCCTAAAAGATTACCTCAGCTTGCAAAAAGAAACACTTTTTTAAATTAATGTATACTTTCTCTTATTTAAGTATTTCAAAGACTTTTTGTAGGTGTTGTAGATGCTCATTTTCACTTGGACTAAAAATCAAAATATCATGAAAATACACCACCAAAAATTTACCTATATATGGTTTAAGAATATTATGCATTAATCTTATAAATGTGCTAAGAGAATTTGAAAGTCCAAAGGGTATGACAAGCCATTCATAAAGTCCATCAGCGATCTTAGAAGCCATCTTCCACTCATCTCCTGATCTAATTCGAATTTGATGATATCCACTTTTTAGATCAATCTTTGAAAAAACATTTGCTCATGAGATTAAATCTAACATATCATCTAATCAGGGAATAGGAAACTTATATTTGATAGTAATTTTATTTATTGCTTGACTATCAACACACATTCTCTGTGCTCCATCTTTCTTTGGAGTTAATAATGTTGGGACTGCACAAGGGCTAAGACTCTCTTGAATAAAACCCTTTTTTAATAATTCCTCAACTTGTCTTTTAATCTTGACATGCTCGGTAGGGTTCATCCTATAATGTGGAAGATTAGGAAGTTGAGAATCGGGTAAGAACTCAATAGCATGTTTAATGTCTCTTGGAGGAGGTAGCTCATCAGAAAGCTCATTGGGTGCAATATCTTTAAAATTAGAAAGAAGAGAAGAGACCACAGTAGGTATATGAGTCTCATTAGAGTCTAGTATTACTTCTTTTACATGTAATATGTGAAGAAGAAATGGATCAGAAAATTCTTTTCGTAAAGCTCCAAAACCTATTATTTCTATCTTTGGGGTAAAAGAAGGAAGACTAGATGTTTTAAAGTGAGAATCAGAAATGATCGTATTAAGCCTAATAGTAAGATTATCTGTGATAATTAATTGAAGTTTGGCATATTTCTTCAATAGAGACTTAGGTTGTAAGTCAGAAGTTATTTTGTGTGGTGTTATGGAGGGTGTTTTTTTTCTACTGGCTTTATTGGTAGGAGTTTAATAGTCTTATTATCCTATTTAAAAATATAAGCATTTTCCCTATGATAGTGAATAACATTCATATCATATAGCCAAGGTCGTCCTAAGAGAATATGAGCAATGTTCATAGGGAGAACATCACACCAAATTTGATCCTTATAGCTTCTTATTTTAATTGAAACTAAACCTCGATTGGTGATGGGAAGAGATGTATGATTTACCCAACATGAAATGAGGTGAGGTTGATTTTAAGTTGGCTCGAGTTAAGGTGTGTGTTGAAATGACATTTATAGCACTTTCTCCATCTATAATTAACCTACATCTCTTTTCATTACACAAAATATATATGCTAAAAATGTTCTTTCTCCTCCAATCTTCTACCTCATTTTTAATTACAGTAAGATATCTCATCACATTAACGTGAGAGTCATCAATTAATTCCAATTCTTCATCAGATAATGGGGTGTCATCATAAACTTCTTCTAGATTATCAACTATTGGGTTTTCAACTTCTTCTTAAAAAGATTTGAACTTTACATTGATTTTGCATATGACCTTATTTATGACATTTAAAATATATTACTTCCCCAGAGCTCTTAGAGCTCCCTTTAATTGAAGTTTTAGGAAAAAAGGTTGGGTCATTTGGATGGGTGGGTTTAATAATAGATATACGGGATGAAATGGAAGGTACTTGACTTTTAGTTTTAGAGATGAGAACAAATTTCTTTTGTTGTTCAATTAGTAATGCATAATGAAATGCATCTTCTAAATATTATGGGTCAAATAATTCAACTTTATTTCTAATGTCAGTCCTAAGTCCAATAATAAATTTATTAGCTAATTTTCATTCATTATTAGTATGATCAGTTCTAGAAACTAGATCTTCAAAAATATTCAAGTATCAATTACAAGATGATTACCTTGCTTTTTTATGATGCCCAGGATAGTACTTTGCTCTTAACATTTCTTTCATTTCTATCCCATTGAGGTTTTCTCTCCTAATCTTTGTTCTTTAGCTAAATATTTGTCCAATAAATTTTAGCATGCCCTATCATTTTGCAAAAGTAACCCTTTGGTAACCAACCATTTTATACCAATCAAAGAAGTCATCCATTTGAACTAACCAATCGAGAAATTTATTTGGGTCATGTATACCATCATAAGTTGGGGCTTCGACTTTAACTCTTCAAGATGGATCATTAGATTTGTCTATAGTCTTAAAATAATTTTGTCCTCTTCCACCATTTCTAGCAATTGATGGTCTTCTAAGTGATTGGTTTTCTTTATGGTTTGGATATGAATCTTCTTCATCTATCCTTATAGGCATAGTTTGAGCAGGTATTACAGGAGGAGTTGGTACTCTATTATTTTGTAGATGAGCTATAAGAGTTTGCATTTGTTGTTTAAGTTCTTGCATTTGATTCTTACTTTCTTCTAATATTTGTTGAGTTTATAATTCATTGTCATGGATCCAAGATCTAATGCATCAACTAATCTAGTCAAATTTTCAACTTGATCTTGAGAGATAGATTTTGGTGCCATGAGATTTTTTTTAAATAAAAAAATGATATATGAAAAGGGATCAATGAAAAAAAATGAAATAAAATAAACAAGTATAATATAATTATGCAATCAAAGTGAAATTTTAGGCTAGAGAACTTCCAGGGTGGAGTGGTGTAGAAGACCACTTAAATCCCAAGCTCTACATTGACAGTTTAGGTCTTTTTGACAAAGTTCTATTTAGCTTCCAAAATCATCAGGTTTAACACACTTATATTATTATGCGTGCATATTATTTTATTTTTTTAATGCAATAAAAAATGCTCAAATTTATTAAGCTTCTTTTTTCTTAAGAGAAAGTTATCATACGTTAATCAAAGAAACTTCTAAAATTAACCATAAATAATAACAAAGATAATAAAGAAAGTAATTAGATTTTGATTTGCACTAATGGCTAGGTTATTTTTAGGGTAAAGCACTACTTAACTAAGGTGCTCTCTTAATTTTTTTTCTTTTTTTTTTTTAGTAAGTTCACACAATTGGAAAATGACTAAAATATATAATGGAGCTTACTAATTGAAATTTTATGCTATCACCATAAACTTGCAAGCAATATATATCTTTTCAAGCTACTAATATATATTTAAACTATCATGTAAAAGAATATTAATTAACCTCACAAGTTTGAAGATAAATCCACCACTTGAGATGCTCCCTTTATTGAAGCAAACTTTTGACCAAATTTTCTCCTTCCAAGCCGCTGATACCAAATTTGATGGAGGTGGGCATTCTTTCTTTTGATGAGATTAAGAGAACTTGGGTATTGGAGGTGAGAAAAGAAGATATGTTGGATAACTAGCGCTCCCACCAAGGATTGCCAAGGTTTGGCCACCAAGCTCTCAAACCATAAGAATAACTCAAATAATTTGTAATTGCCAAAAAGATCTCCTTCATTCTAGTAAGAGGGGCTATTTATAGCCATTACAAGCAACTTTCAAAAGAAAAGAATTCAAAACATAGAGGGAAAGGTGGGTGATCATATTAATGTGAAGCATTAAATTGCATCATTATTTTATGCCATCCACCCATTTCACATGCTATTATTTTATGTGGATTCAACCACCTCACATGTCATGATTTGAATTTTTAAATGTAAAATTTCAAACATGGAGTTTCTAGAAGAAAATTAAAAATTACATAAATAAAAAAGATGAAATCATAAAATAGGCCTTAACATGCTAATGGGCTAAGCCTTCTTCTTTCTTGAATTTTATTAGGCTTTAGCTTGAGATCTTGTAAATGGACCTTGAGCTCAATTTTGGATCCTCATGATGCTCTACATCATTTGTACTTTCTCCATATAATGTTCCTGATTTTATGAATAACTTCGCTCGATGGATTGAATCTATAAATTATAATTCATATTAGAAACATAATATGCCAAAAGTATAGCTTTAAAAATATGCTTATGTGTCCCCCTCAGGCTCAATAAAAATGTGTCTTCGACGGCTTAGTGGCCATACAAGTACCAGGCTGAGCAGAATGTGTATGCTGAAATTTGGGCTCTGTGAAATCTATGGGTGGCTAATATGGGAAGAATGGAGTAGTGTTTGTAGGCTCTGGAGAGTGGTAGGCACGTGTATTGGCTAGTCCAAAATTTTGAGCTGATGAAATCAAAATGAAGGTCAAGGTAGTGATTATGATGGTAGCCTGATTAGTGGGTCGAATCATGACCTTCTTCTTTCAAAAATGCTAAATGAGCAGAAGAATCATCACCACCACTTGATGTTATCTATAAGTAACATATAATAAAATGATTAGATAAATCATAAATAAAATTACTTAAAGAGCTTAACAGAAATAATACAAAATTGAAATAAAAATTATACATTTAATCTTAGTATATAAAAAGGGCATGGAAAAATTATGTAGAAGAAGCATGTAAAAACTAAGTACTGAAAGAGAATTGTAGCTTGTAAGTACAATATATAGAAAAACATATAAAAGTGTATTGACCTCACTTTTGGAGTGAGATCTCAACTCCCACATCATAGATCTAGGACTCTTATTGACACTAAGAGTTCCTTGATCTTAAGACACATCTAATGATTAAGTGAATACTTAATCTAACCCTAGAAACTTAGAAGAGTTAGCCATAGGAATAGATTATGCCTTAGGGATTTAGGAGGTCTTGCCTACCATACAGCCCAAACCTAATTCATGCTTCCTTCTTTCAAACCAAATCTCAAATTTAAATTCAAATCCCCAAAATCAAATCCAACTATTCAAATGATTGAAATCCATCACTAAATTCAAACTCTAAATCCCTTCCTAAGTCCTTTGATTTTATCTTATGGACTTAGCCTTAACCAAATCCAAATCAACCCCAATTCAATTGATTTACTCAATTATCAAATTCAATTTCAAATCAAACTCCAAATCATAAATCAATTTCAAACTCGAAATGATTGAAACCCATGATCAAATTCAAATTCCTAATCTCTTCCTAAGTCATATAAATCACCTTCTTATGCTTAACCAAATTGGCCTCGAAAGCTAAAATGAGCCAAATCTTGATTTGATCCAAATTGATTGCAACCAATGGCTCAAGTTCATTCCAAATCCCTTATTGAACTTGACCAAAGCCATGATAGAACCCATGTTGACCAATTGGTGAACTTGACCCAACCTAGCCCAAATTGACTTAAAGGGTCAAATTGGCCAAAATTCAAATTAATTCTAAATTAAACCAAACCAAAGCCTACAATCATTTTCAATAAACTAATTGAACTTGACTCAATACCTAACCCAACCCAATTTGGTCAAATTAGTCAAATTGGTCAACTTGATCAATTTCACTCTTTTGAATCCAAATGAGTCAAAACTAAACCCAGGCCAAACCAATCCAAATTAACTGAACCAAATCTCCAGACTACTATTTTTAAAGCATATCTACAAGAAAAAAAATGGGCAAATACTTTTAACTCAAGTTTGAGGTTTTTCACTCAAATGAATCAGTAGAAGTTGATTTCATAATGTCATTTTCATCATCATCCTCATTGCACTTATCTTTAGACTGAATAACTTCCTCATAATCAATATTAGTTTCAATCAAGCTCACATCTACTTCTACATCATCAACTAGAAGTTTAAAATCTAGCATCTCATTCTCTTGGTGAGCAACTTTAATGGTATTTTCAACTTCCACTCTTCCTTTGGGTTTAATTTTAATTTCCACATCCCAATCCATTTTCTCTCTTATTCTTCTTAGATATCTTAAGTAATAGACTTGTGTGGCTAGATGTGCAAGAATAAATAAATCATACTTAGCATATTTTCATGTCAACTTTAACTCAGTGATCCCATATGGCATATGCTTTCTTATCCCTCTATTACACATAGGATTAAACCAATCACAATTAAATAAGATAACATTCCTCTTATTTAATCCAAAATATTATATTTGTTCAACTTTTTGTAGAACTCCTTAATAGTTAATCTCATCATCTGAATACATGTTTCCTCGAAATAAACATTGGAGTTATATATATATTTCATTTAGACTGAGAACTAGTGTGAAATTTATAACCATTGACATCATAAATTTGTCATATATTTGTGATTCACTTTGGACCACAAGCTAGGTCGTGAAGGTCCTAATTTTGTATTTTGTATCTCCAATCATGAACTTAACACATACAAAAGAAAATACTAAGTGTTGATCTCACTTTTGGAGTGAGTATTCAATCTCCTCTCCTTAATCTTAGGAGTGTTCTAGACACTAAGGCTTACTTAGTCATATGCACTTCTAGCAGTTAGGTGAACACTTAACCTAAATCAAGAGACTTAAGGGGATTAGCCATATGATCATGCCTTAGGGATCAGGTTAACTTGCCTACCCCATAGTTTATACCCAATCTATGCCTACCTCCTTAACCTAAACCAAACCTCAAATTCAACTCATCCAAATTCAAATACCAAATCCAAATTCAAAATCTAAACCAAGTGATTAAAACATATAATCAAATTCAAATCAAATCAACCTTTCCTATGCTCTATGAGTCAATCCTCTGGCCTAAACCAAACCTCAAATTCAATTCATCCAAACTCAATTGATTTTTTGAAGTCATCTCAACTCTCCCATTGACCCATACCAAATACTCAATCAATTTGAAACCAAATCAAAATCCAAACCAAATCAAACCTAGCCTAAGCCCATGATTTGATCCTATGGAGTTAGCCAAATCACTGATCCAAACCAAGTTCAATTGATTTTCTAAAGTCAATTTATTTCTTCAATCATCATTCCAAACCTAAATCGAATCCATGATCAAACTCCAAATCAAATCAAATCAACCCAACCTAAGCCCTATGATTTAATCCTATAGACTTAACCAAAACTTTTCTTCAATTCAAACCAAACTCAATTGATTTTCTCATGAATCAATTAATTCCCCAATCATCATCCTAGATATAAATGAAATATACAATCAAATCACCTAAGACAAAATCAATTCAATCAAACCTAACTTAGTCCATTTGATTTGAAATATTCAAATAAGCCAAAATCAATTCAAATCCAAATCAATTGCAACCAAAGAAATATACCAACTCCAAATCGATATATAAACTCAACTCAACTCAATTCAACACAAAATTGATTCAGTTAGCCCAATTGGCTCACTTGACCCAAAGTGACCAATTTGACCTATTTAAACCAAACTGCAATCTAACTAAAATTGGATTGAACCAACCTAACTAAAACTTCCTATGATGATTATCATTCAACCTTGAATTGTCATCAATTGGGTCAAACCAAGTCAACCCACTTAACCTACTTGAACCAAACTAGCTAAATTTTATGTTAAGTCAAATTAAATGAAACTAATGATTCATGTCAACTTATAATCAATATTTAAACTTGACTTGACCATCAATTGAGCCAAACCAAACCCAATTGGCCCTCTTGACCCAAGTTGATCAAATTTGACCTAAGAGACCAAATTGGGTCAAATCAAAATCTAACCCAAATTGATTGCAACGAATGGCTCAAGTTCATTTCAAATTGATCATTGAACATGATCAAAGCCTTGATTGAGCCCAATTGACCTACCTAGTCCAAATTAACCTAAAGACCTAAATCAAAACCCAATCTAAATTAATTGAAATTGAAGCCTACAATCATCTTAAATTAACCAATTGAACATGAATCAACTTCTAACCCAAGTCAATTTGGCCAATTTGGTCAAATTGGTCAACTTGACCCATTTGACCCATATGAACTCAAATGAGCTAAAATTAAATACAAGCCAAATTGACTCAAACTAATTGAACCTTAACACTTAAAATCATCATTTGAACTTGACCCAAGTTTTGGTTTGACTCAATTTGATAAATTGGTCAACTTGACCCAACCTAGTCCAATTTGACCTATGTGGGTCAAATTAAGCCAAACCCACTTGAATCAAGCCCAAACCAATTGGAATCTGACCCAACCCATCCTTGACTCATCTTGGGTTAGTCAAAAACTAGCATTACCCCATTGGGATCTGATCCAAGGCATTAATAATTGTATTAAGCTCTTCGCACGGGATAAAACCCAAATTAGAAGGTCAACTCCCCTTCTCTCCACTTAGCAGCCACCCAATACCCAAAATAGGCCCCTACCTACATGGCTAACCTAACCCAAGTGGGATAGCTCATCCATGGACCAAAAGGAGGTGAGTTAACTCACCTCCCCACATTGGCCAAACCCAAAGGGTAACCAAGCTACCTTGAGCCACCAACCAAATCTAGCCAAACAAACTGAGCTACATGGGATTGACCCTGACCTTTTTAGCTACCAGACTGTGACTGACAGGCCAAAAATAAGGATTGAATCTAAGCCATTTGATCCAAGGGAGGAGGGGGTATAACCCCTCCATTCAGTTGAATTCTCACACATTCACCCTCAGAGAGCTTCCATAGTGAGTTTCAAAATCCCTAAAGCGATTTTTGAGCTCTTAAAGCCTTCCCGATGCTGGAATCCTTCAACCCAAAATAGGGCAAGGCCTCCTTCCATCCCACTTCCTCAAACCTAAACTAAATTTCAATTAACTTCACCCACATATTTCCTTACCTCCGTCGAGTGAGAACAAATTATCTCCCAAGCCCTTCGACCACTAGAAGCACCACTTTGGCCAACGTCTTCCTGCAAATCATCCATTCTTGGTCTAGAGAGCAAACAATAATGAGATAGCATGTGAGATATTTAGTAGGGATTCATCTCATCTAGGCGAAGCTACCTCAAGCATCACCGATCTTGAGGTATGGTGAGGTAATTTCTATTAAACTGAGCTTTGGTGAAAAATCTTTGGACCTTTCAAAGGAAAGTTAAATGTTGTGGTGAAACTTATATCTCTTCCTTCATCTATCCCCTTTCAAAAGAGGATAAATGAAAATAAAAATATAAAATGCCTTTATTGGGATACCATGCAGATCTACAGATGTTCTTATTAGGGTGATCGGATACGGCATTGAGGAAGAAGTGTACTATCTTGAGAGATAGAAATCATCACCCTATAATTGACCTAATCACCTTAATAAGGACTCCTAAGGACTATGGGTCTTCAGAATGTATGAGAGATTCTTCAACAACTTTACATGGAAAAGTAAAGCAGGTTTATTTTAAATCGGGTTGGTTAAATTTCTATAGGGCAAGCCCCATAGTTAATTACATCCTAAGGAATAGGATTCCTTAGAAATACTCTTGATTAAGGTAAATGATCATTATCTCCAAAGATTTCGACAGGTAGGACTATCAATCGACATTGTGATTCAGCAATACGTAACTGAACGAAGTACATCAGGAGAGTTCTTATTGACGCTAAAAGAAGATAAGTAGGGGATGCTTAGGATACTAGGAAGCTTAGTAAGCATCCCAAACTATCCTATAGTTGGGCTTTACATTTTTGAAATTGAGTTTATTTTTTTGAGTTAGATTTTTTATTAGAAATATAGGGCTTACAATTCCATAATACAAGATTATGGAAATACCTAAGAGGTGAGGATTTATGCTCGCGACCCACAAAGGGAAGTAGCAACCTCAGAACCTAAATCTAGGGAACTTTGGCAAGGGCCAAAAGCATGACCTAAATCTAAGGAAAAAAATGGATTTTTAGTTTACCTCCACAAGAGAGGATAAACCACACCGTTGGACTTACAATTGCCCGAGGGTGGCTGCCAACTAACTCCTCCTACGATTTTAAAATATGTAGTCAAGTCAAATGCTTTTGCAAGATAGCTAAGTTATTGTTCATTTATAAAGAGACTAAGTCTTTAAACACACTCCCTAAGAGACTAGATCATGTAGGCCATGATTTAATGACTTAAACCTAATACAAATTTTGTTACATTTTATTTTCATTTTAGACAATCAATTTGACATAGGCTTTAGGATTCATATGCCTAATGCATGAGAAATTAGATTATGAACCAAAATTAACAAGATAATGAGGTATATTACCACCATGACTCTCAAAGGTCAAGCCAAGTTCTCTGGCAATGGTGAAAGCCCTCCAATCAAGAGTGAAATAATATGCTTTTTATGCATGTTGTGAGAAAAGTAATACAACATCTAGTTAAGCGGTTGCTACTTCTTTTATCTTGATTTATAACCTAGGCTTTAGGTGAGGTTATGAGTTATTTATTTTTAGTTTGAAATGATTAGTTGGATAGAAAATTTATTTTCCTAAGATTCTAATCATCATCCAGGCCATACATCAAAATAAGGAAGAAACTAGGAAAAGATGCCATCTTAATTCACAAGCTAAACATACATCAATCAATTTATAAAGCTAGAGCAAAAGAATAAAAGGACATTTATGGTTGGGCTCCATTGCACAAACTTGAAAATAAATTGGGTAGATGAGCTCTACCCTTATACAACCCAGATTACAAATGAATTAATTACAATTAAGCAAGAAATTCATGTTATGGGGGTCTTCATTCTTCATTTCTTCTTTTCTTCTTTCTTCTTTTTTCTTCCTACTTTTGGTTGGTTGGAATGTGGTTGCTTCAAAGAATTCACTTGGTATATAATACATAGTCTTATGACCAATGTTCATCCTAATACCCCATAACAATCATTCCAAAATCCTAATTGCAAAATTACATGAAAAGGAAAAAAGTAAATCTAACTAAAACTTGCAAAATAAAAATTAGCTAAACAAACCATACAATCCCATGCATGTATATGCATAAATTGGACTTAGCACCCCACACATGGGTAACCAAGTCTACCTAGCCTATTTTGGATTATGCTTAGGGGTATAAGCACCTGCACAGTAAAAGTAGTTATTTTTTATTATAGTGCCCCTTAAGCACGATCTCTACAAGATAATAGTTAGACTAAGATAGCCCTACCATTCAGTCTATGCACATACACCCTAACATATAGACTAAAATATTACAACACATAATAAAAGCAAAGAATCAAACCATGCACCGCCCTAACCTGAAGCTCAAAATGGTTACTTAGTCTAATATATGTGTCACTTAAGATTTGTGTGGTATGCTTAGTTATGGCTTTAGGGTTTATATTTTCTAAGTATGCAAATGTTCAACTTAGTTGGGTGGTTTCATTTAAAAGTTTTAGTTGCTTTGGTTGATTTTATTTTGCATTTTTGATTTGGTTTGAATGAATCCTACAATTAATTGCTAATGTTGTAAAGAGTGGGGAAGAGAAGAGAACTTCTCTTTCCTCCTTACCTTAAGTAATTTCTAAGATATATTCATATTTGATCTTTGTTAAGTGAATATTTTATTATGTGTTTCAATTAATCCTAAGTTTATGTTTTTCCCTAAACAAACCTATTCAAAAAGAAAGGCATTTTAAGATTAAGTAAAATAAAATACTAACACAAAACACACAACACTTCATTTCTTTCCCAACATGTATAACATGCATATGGATGAATCCTAAGCATATCTATGCATGCAAATGGAAATGTTTAGCACACTTTAATGATGAATGCTAAATGAGATTTCTTAAGAAAATTTGGATGCTTTATGATGCAAGATTTTCATTAAGTGGAAAAAGAGAGTTTCTTTTTTCCATTTTTCATATGCACATTTACAAGTATAAAAGAGATAAGTGAGTATGGCGCCATTATTAGCACCAGGGGTGTAAGGTACAAGACCTACTTAGGGCTACTTAAAGCTTTGCAATACCGGGGTTGTCCAGACTAATATACCACTTTTCTTAAATACATGTGCATGTACAAAAATAAATGAATGAAAAATGAAAGATGTAAAAGTTTATGTTTGTTTGGTTTTGGATTGATTGTTTAATTTATATGTGTGTTGTGGAATCCCTTCTTAAGTCATGGAGTGTATAGGAATGGATTTAAGCAAGTGTTATGTCATTTTCAAATGGACTACATACTTTGCAAATCCAATACAATTCTATGTTAAGAGAGGGCGAATCGCATAACACATTTTTATATTCACATGCAAGCTTATAAATAATTATAAGTAGCATACCTTTCAGTTATGATATTTGATTTATAAGTTTTGAAAATAATTTTTGATTTGATAGTGATAATAGCCATTCATATTCTTACTTTAGCCAAAACATGTAATTTGACATAAAGGAAACATTTCATTTTTAATTTAAAAGGCATGAATGCATGATTTTTATATGACATGTACATTTAGCATGCTAGAAAAGAAATAAAATGATGAAAGCATGTAAATTCATTCACCCTAATTAATTTCTAAAGACAATCTTGTGAGATAGGATTATTTAAAGCAAATCAAATTTATTTTAAAGAGAATTTTAGTTTTGTTTGAGTTTGATTTGAACATAAGAAAATGTCAATGGGGTTTGCTGGTCCTAACCCACTTCCCACATGTGTATGTTGTTTTAGTTTAATTTTAGAACCATTAGGTGATTTTTTATATTTTTTTAAGCTAAGGTATGAATTAGGTGCATTAATTACCCCTTACCTACACCACTTTAACATATTTAATCAAATAATTGTGAGCCAATGTATGACATAAAACCACACAAAGAATTTAATCAGTAATGTAACTAAGAAAGAAAGGGCCTAATACAATTGGTTCACAATTAGTGATTAATTAAGCTAAAGGATTTAATTTAAGTAATTTCATAACCCTTCCCACACATGTGGGTTGGATTTTGATTTCCTTAAGTCACTTAGGTTATTGAACACCTAAGCACCTACCCAAGATGAATTGGTTAAGTTCTGGAATGCTTTAAAAATTTAATCAAGTTAATTAAGTAGGTGATTAATGGATTAGCCCTTAACTAAGTTTAGATTAAGGAAGGAAATGGATTTAGGAAATGGCTTAGGAAAAATTCCCCAAATCCATTCCATAAACCTCTTCTTCACTTAGGCAAGGCTTAATTAACTTAATAAAGGGATTAGGCCACTATTCATATACTTAATTAAGCTTAATTATATAAAGGGAGTGATTAAGGATCCATTAATTGATTTCCCTAATTAACTCATCAATAAATCCCAAGAAAATTAGGGGAGGCAAAGGTCATCTCACTAAATACACCAGAGAATTTTGAAATGAATTAATGAAATAATTTGGGAGTAATTAGGGTTATTAAATTTTTATTAAAACCCTAATTAAGGAAAATACACTATGCAAAATCCATTAGAAACAATTTTAGATTATTCTCCTAGGAAATAACTTTACAATGCATTTTACTTTATGATTTTATGATTTTTTTGAAATTAGTTATGCAATTATGAAGATTCAACCATTAAGGATAATTAATCAAATTCCTAATTAAATAACTAATCACATCGGCGCCACGTTGACCGCTGATGTGGTGCGTGCTTTCCACGTGGCGTGATGGGATTGGTCACTTAAGTTGTCACATCCTAATGACGCATTAGCAGTGGAGCTACACGCTTTCTCTTCACCCATCCGATCAAAGATCGGATGGTTGAGATCGAGCCCACGGTTCTTAAGGGATGAATAAAGGGATCCTATATAGCTTGATCATGGCTATCCATCCAAAATGCCTGGATGGATGGCCCATGCTCTGTCTCTAAGCTCGCCTATGGGAGATGGCCACCGTCCATCTTCTAGGGCAAGATCTGAGCTCGATGGAGCTCATATTGAGCTCAAACTCAACTCACACCATCATCATGCAAGGGGATGAAGATCTAAGGTCCATTTTACTTGGGGTAAAACTTTCCTTCACAAATAACCAAAAAAATTCAAATTATGCTCGATTTTGAATAGTACCTCACCGAAGACTATCACCGGCATTCGAATCTATCGAGGTAGCTTCGCCTAGTGGAGACAAAGCTCTGTTAAAAGTGTTAATCCTTAGGATTTAGTAGATCTTCCTATGGATCAAGTCACCCTTCAATTTCTTGTGGCCTAATCAAAGTCCCACCTCCCTTTCCTTTGGAGCTTGGGAGAAGCTTTCAATGAGTTAGATTAGGCCCTCAGGGATGCTCAAAGGAGGAATTGGATTGGAATTGGGTATTGGCTAAATTGGAAATTGCCTCCCAATTTTGGTTTAAAGGAATCTGAAAATGCCAAATGCTTGGGATTGCTTGAGGGAGCTTGAGAAGATTGAGGGAGGTCTCTGTAAGTCAATCGAGTGTGAGTGTCTTGGAATCAAGTGGAATTAGGGGGAGTATATCTCCCCCTAGGTGAATCAGATGGCCTAGCTTCCATTTGCCATTTTTTATCAATTGACTAGATGGGATGAGTTTGTTAGGCTATTAGGACTTGCACATGGTTCATTTTTGGGTGTGGAGTGGAGTAGTGAAGCTCCCTTATGCTTTAATTGAGTGCAGGAGGGATCCCATGTGCTCAATTCCTAAATGGGTGGTCGGTTTGGCCATTGGGGTAGGTTTGGCCATTTGGCTTGGATTTTAATTTGAATATGTTTGGTATGATTGAAAAATGGGTTGGCCAAAGATTCAATAAATTTGGAGTTAAATTGATATGATTTGGCTCATGTTGACCCATTTAGGTCAAAATGGGTCAACTTGGGTCAAGTTGACTAATTGGTCAAATTGGGTCAAACCAAGGGTTGAGTCAAGTTCATATGACCATATAAAATGTTTTGGCATCATTGGTTTGGTTCAATTTAATTTATATTTGGATTTAGTTCATTTAATTTCATTTAGGTCAAATGGGTCAAGTTGACCAATTTGACCCATTTGACCTATTTAGGTTAGGTCATGGATTGATTTAGGCTTCATTGGTCATATTAAATGTATTGGTATCTTTGTTTCCAATCAATTTTGGTTTAATTTGATTTTGGCTCAATTTAATTGGGTTCAAGGTCAATTGGGCTAGGTTGGTTCTAGTTGGCAAATTGGAGCTTTGGTCAAGTTCATCAAGTGATTTGGAATGAACTTGACCCATTAGTTCCAATTAATTTATCTTAGATCAAGTTTTGACACATTTTGACTTTTTAGGTCAAGTTTCAAGTGGCCAATCAAGGTTAGGCTCAAATGATGACTTGGTCAAGTTCAAACATTGATCACGAATGAGTTTTGATCAATGGTTTCAATCAATTTGGCCTATGGTGGATTTTGGCTAGTTTATGTTTCATTTTGGCTAAGTGTTGACTTGGTCAACCCCTTGGTTTGACTTGGTTTGACCCAATTTGAGTGATTGATAATCTCATGATGATTGTTGCTCACAATGTGAGGCTTAGGTGGGCTTAGTTTAATCTAATTTGGGTAGGATTAGAATTTGGCTCATAAGGGGTACTTTAGGTCACTTTGGGTCAAGTGAGCCTAAGTGGGTCAATTGAGTTGATCCAGGTTTGAATCAAGTTTGGTTGAACTCACATATGGACTTATGATTGAAATATAATCCATTTGCAACTGATTTGGAGTCAAATGAGTTTTGATTCATTTGACAATTTCAAGTTCAAAGGGGAGAACATGAGTTTGACTTGGGTTTGATTTTTGAATTTAGTTTTGGTTTGAAGATTGAAGTGTATGTTTATATTTGGATTTATGATTGGAAGATTTATTGAATCATGAAGAAAAATCAAGAGTTTGGCTTGATTTGAAATTGATTTGCCTAAGGTCAACAATTTAACTTGAAAGGCTTAGGTTGAATTTTGATTGAATTTGGATTTGATTTTTGAATTGATTTTGGTTTGATGATTAAAGTATATGTTTATATTTGGATTCATGATTGAAGGATTGACTGAATCATCAAAAAAAAAATTAAGAGTTTGGCTTGATTTGAATTTGATTTGGCTAAGTTCAAGAATTTGACTTCAAAAGTTTAGGTAGAATTTTGGTTGAATTTGAATTTGAATTTGAGTTTTGTATTGATTTTTGGATAAATGATTGAAGTTTGTGTTTATATTTGAATTCATGATTGAAGGATTGATTAAATCATAAAGAAAAATCAAGAGTTTGGCTTGATTTGAATTTGATTTGGCTAGATTTAAGAATTTGACTTGAAAGGCTTAGGTTGAATTTTGATTGAATTTGGATTTGATTTTTGAATATTTGAATATATATTTCATTTATATTTGTGAATATAAATGAGAATCTAAATGGGTTATGAGAAAATTTCTTGAATTTGAATTGATTTGGAGTTGATTTTAGGCTAAGTCCATAAGATAGAATCAAAGTGACTTAGGAACGATTTTTTATTTGGATTTGGTTTGATTGATTTGAATTTATATTTCATTTAAATATGTGAATATAAATGAGAATATAAATGGGTTGTGAGAAAATTTCTTGAATTTGAATTGAAATTGATTTGATTTGAGCTAAGTCCATGAGAGGGAATCAAAGGACTTCGGAAATATTTTGGAGTTTGGAATCTAATCATGGGCTCAATTATAGGTTTCAATTATTTGAAATTGATTCATGATTTGAGAAAATCCATTGATTTGGTTCAAGGTTTGAGTTATAGTTGGAGTTGATATGAGTTTGGAGTTTTGACTTGGAAGAAGGAAGTGAGGATTTGGTTCAAGCTATAGGGTAGACAAATTTTCTAACACCCCTAAGGCATAACATATTCCTATGGCTAACTCTTCTAAGTCTCCAGGGTTAGGTTAAGTGTTCACCTAATCACTAGAAGTGTCTTAAGACTAAGAAACTCATAGTGTCTAAGAGAAGTCTATGCCTAAGATGGAGGGGTTGAGAGCTCATCCTAAAAATGAGGTCAACAAATGTCATGTGATTTTGACCGGTAAATCTCTTCGGATCATCCTCGTGATGGTGTGGGTTCAATTTCGTGGTCATCCGAGCTCTGGTGAGCTCAGATCGAGCGAAGGAAGATGGATAATGTCGATCTCCCATTGCTAGGGGGATGATGGATCACACGTCATCCGTTTCGCGTGATCGGAATGGACGGTTGTGATTAATCTGCTAGATTTGATCTTATTTATCTTATAGAAATTATGGGTTTAATCTCATCCGATCGCAGATTGGACAGTGGGAATGAAATCGCATCCGCCGCCACCATGTAGGTGCTGCGTCGAATGGGTTTAAATAACCAATCTCACGGCGCCACATGGAAAGCATGCCATGTCAGTGATCGCGTGGTGCTAACAGAATTAGGCTTAATTAAGCTTAATTAATTAATTTTAATGGCTGAAATTTTGAAAAATTATAACAAATTATAGAAAAATCAAAAAATATAAATAAAAACCATTTTTAAAAGTAATTTAGAGGAGATTTAATTAAAAATATTTTCAATTAATTTTAAGCAATAATTAAGGTTTAATTAGGGTTTAAATATAAACTTAATTAGCTTAATTAAGCCCTAATTACTTGAGTAATTAATTCCAAACTTTGTGTGTTAGTTTAATTAGGAAAATTAATCATTTGAACTCTAATTACTCTCTTAATTAATTAAGTGAGTAATTAGCACAAAAATAGCAATAAATTAATTAATTAAACTTCTTAATCACTATTTAATAGTGAATGGATAAGGGGGTGGGATTAAGATCTCTTTCCTAATCTCTCCCTATGTTCATTCCATTTTAAAGAGGGTTAATTAATGATTTAATTAATTAATTAAGTGGCTAAATTAATCAAATTGAAGCCATAATAATATTAGATAATTAACATCGAGATTAAGGGCTCCTCTTTATGTGTTTAATAACATAAAGACCCCTTAAGGAAATTATGATTAGCCCATAAGTGTGGAAGAAAATCATAAAGTACTTAATTAGGTTCTATAATTTAATTAACCTTTAATTATGAGACATTTGCATTAGGTCCTTTTAGGAGCATTACAATTTTATTTTTTCACATGTTCATGTCATTTGTGGCTCATAGTTAAGTGGTTAGTCAAATTAAAGAAGCATAAGTAAGGGTAATTAATTGATTTCATTAAGGATCCAACTTAATTCATAAAATCTGCTTATCTTCCTTTTCTTAAACCAACTGAAATCATCAACATGAGAATGGGATTAAAACAACAAACAATTCTCCTCCTCTTTAAAAGTAACTAAAAATCCAAAAATCAAATTAATAAAGAAGCTTTTGTTTTCTTCAAACAATTTTATTTATTATGATTGTCTTTAGGAAGTAGTTTAATTGAATGGATCATATGCTTATATTTGATTATTCCTTTTGTATCATGTTAAATGTTGCATGTCATTTAAATTCATGCATTCATCTTTTCAAAGTTAAGTGAAAACAAAATGAATTTTCTTTATATAAGTTTGCATGTGTTGACTTAACTTAGAATATGTGTGGCTATTATCACTATTAAATCCAAATATATTTTTTCAAAGTTTATAAATTGATAACAACATGTGAAGTGATAGTAGTTATGAATTTATAAAGGATTTGCATGTGCTTATAGCTTAAGTATGTGAAGTGAAACTCTATTTTCCTTATTCATATGTAGATTTACATGTGTTTGAATGGTAATGGGTTTATAGTCTTCAGGTGTTAATTTTTGGATGTGGGACACCACGCAAATCTTAGGGGATACTCATTGAAGTGATTGGGTATGACATTAAGGAATGCACTATCTTGAAAGATAGAAATCATCACCTTATAATGGACTTAACCACCTAATAAGGACTCCTAAGGTATGATGGGTCTTCGAAAATAACAAAGATCTTTCCCTTACTTTACATGAAAAAGTAAAGTAGGGTTTATATTAAGCCAAGTTCATTAAGTTCCCTATGGAGGAAAGCTTCCATAGTTAATTATATCCCGAGGAATAGAATTCCTCAAGAATACTCTTGATTAAAGTAGACAATTAGGTTCTCCAAAGATTTCAAGGCTAGACTATCAATAAAATTGGCTATCTTCGAAAATCAAGTGGGATAGATCAAATGGTGAGACTTATTTTGAAAGCCAAAGGAGATGAGTAGGGAATGCTCATGATACTAGGAAGCCTAGTAAGCATTCCAATCTATTATATAGTTGGGATTTATATATTTGAATTTGAGGAGACTTATTTGTTGAGTTGAAATTTTATTATATTGCTAGGACTTATAATCCAACAACACAAGATTGCAAAAATGCCTAAGAGGTGAGGATTTATGCTTGTAGCCCGAAGGAAACAACTACATCATATCCTAAATCTAGGGATCTTTAACATAAGTCAAAGCACGACCTACATCTAAGTAAGAATGGGCATAATGTTTACCTCCACAAGAGAGGATAAATCGACTTTTGGACATACAACTGCCTAGAGCGTCCCCCAGCTAACTCCTCTTACGATTCAAATCCATGTGGTCCAATCTTATGAATTACAAGATAACTAGGGTAGTTATTTATTTAGAAAGATACTAAAGTCCTAAACCCACTCCCAAAGAGACTAAAGCATGAGTGGCATGAACATATGACTTAGTATAATGTAAAATATTTTCAAATTTTATGTAATTTTGACTAATTCATTTTTACAAAGGCTTGGGATTTTGTTACACCTAAATGCATGATGAAAATTAGTTATTAGCTAAATCAATAGACAAAAAGGGTGAAGCTTTGTCATCAATGGTTGCTCTCACAAGTCAAGCGGTCCATATTGTGTAAGAACGGAGGCCCTCAATTTTACAAGAGTTATAGAAGATGCATGCATGATGTGAGACATGCAACATTTAGCTAAGCGGTTGCTAAATCTTTTAATTATCTTGTTTATAGCCTAGGCTTTATGATGAGGTTGTCAGTTGCTTAAACTTAAATTTTGAGTTGTTAATTGAGTAGAAAATTTATTTTAGCCTAAGAGCCTACTTCTTCTAGGCCACATATTAAAGCATCACACATTTAAGAAGCTAATAAAAGCATGCAATTTCTAATACATAATTTAAACAAATCGAAAAATTTTATAAACTAGAAAGTAAAGTCGGTGTCTGCACCATACACCACGAAAGAAAAGATGGGTCACCGAGCTCTACCCTTATATAACCAAAAATATAAAAGAATAATTATAATTAAAGTTGAATAAAATGTTATGGTGGTCTTCACTTTTCTTACCTTCATATCTTCATATCATCTCTTTCTTTGGTTTGGTTTGCTTGAAGGTATCATATGACACCCCAGGACAAAGGCTTCTGGCCAATGCTCATCCAAAACCCCATAACACTAATCCTAATTCTTAATTGCAAAATTATATTTATATAGAAAGTAAATCTAACTATACCTATAAAATAGAGGTTAGTTAAACATACATATAACCCAAGCAGGCATATTTGTAATTTAGACTTAGCACCCTGCACATGGGTAACCAAGCCCACCTGTCCTAACTTGGCTTATGCTTAGGGGTTTAAGAAACCTAGAAAGAGAGCATTTATATATATTTTAAGTGCCTCTTAAGCACAATCCCCTGTAAAAAATATGATTATGATAACGGCCTAACATCCAGTCTACGAGGCATACACCCTAACATCCAGTCTAAAATATTACATCACAAAAAAATATGCATCACATCATACACCATCCTAGCATAAAGCTAGAAGTGGTGACTTAATTCTAATATGTGTATTAAGGCTTGCAGGGCATGTCTTAACTAGGCATTAGAGTTATATTTTTCTAAGTGTGAAAGATGTTCAACTTAACATGAGGGTTGGTTTCACTTGAAGTTGTTTAGTTGATTTGATAATTTTAATTTATGTTTCCTTCTGTTTCATATGACTTACACTTAGTAACTAAATGTTATAAAAAGAAGGAAGAGGATTACCCTCTTTCACCCCTACCTTAAGCCAATTTCTAAAGTATATTAATTTAATTTAGTTCTCTTTAGTGAATGGCTTATTACACATGTTTAATTAATCCTAAGCTTAGATTCACTTTAAACAATTCTATTCAATATGAAAGGCATCTTAAGATTAATTTAATTAAATTAATACCACATGACATATATCAAATTCTTCCTTTCCATCACATATAACATCCATATGATTCAATCCTAAGTGTATCTACACACACAACATATTTTAGCACACTTGAATAATGAACATATGTGTATATTTGAACTTTATATTTTTATTTGATTGAATTATTTAGTATATGTAAATTTAAAGCTTTATCTAAATTCTTATATAAAAATACATAGGGATGAAATTAAATAAGTATGTGTCGTTGTTAAACCAGGAAAGTGAGGTAATTAAATGACCTTTTTGGGGCTACTTAAAGCCTCGTGTTCCCGGGATGTCCAGACTATATATCCATTTGCATTTAAACATATGTAAATTTTCATATATAAACATAGGCAAGAGAGCTCCAAATCACATGATTAACCAATTCAATCACCTAAATAATTATAGTTGCATGCATTTTTAATAAAAAGATGAGATTCTCATTCTTTAATCATATATACATACACATGTATGAAGACATAAACAAGTATGTGCCATTGTTAAACCAGGGAAGTGAGGAAATCAAATGAACTCCTTGAGGCTACTTAAAGCCTCGTGTTCCCGGGATGTCTAGACTATATACTTGTTTGCTTAGATACACATGGATGTATAAATAACTAAGAGATAGAAAATCATGTAAAATTGTAATTTATTTAATTAAACTATTTATGTACATGGATTAAAGCTCTATCCAAATTTTAATATAAAAAAACATAAGGATGAAATCAAATGGATATGTGTTGTTGTTAAACTGGGAAGTGAGGTAATCAAATGACCTCCTTGGGGCTACTCAAAGCCTCATGTTCCCGGGATGTCCAGAATATATACCCTTTACCATTCAAACTTATGTAAATTAACACATGAATAAAAGAAAGAGAGCTTCAAACCGATATACTTAGGTTATATACACATGTGAATCCTATGCATATTCATAACTATCATCATAACATATGTGGTCATCATTTATAAACTTTTAAAAAATATATTTGGATTTAATAGTGATAATAGTCACACATATATTAAATTAAATAAACACATGCAAGCTTACATAAAGGAAGTTCAATTTTGTTTTAATTAATTTTAAAAGACGTGAATGCATGGATTCTAATGACATACAACATTTACCATGATAAGAAAGGAACAATCAAATATAAGCATATGATTCATTCAATCAAATTAAATTCTAAGGACAATCAAATCAAATAAAATTGTTTAAAGTAAGCCAAAGCTTCTTTATTAGTTTAGTTTTGGATTTTGATTAGATTTAAAGAAAAGGAGAACTCATCACTTGTTGTTTTAATCCTATTCCCATATTGGTGATTTGATTTGGTTTAAGAAAAGGTAATTAGGTGAATTTTATGAATTAATTAAGTTGGATCCTTAATTAAATCAATTAATAACCCATACTCATGTTGCCTTAACCTAATTAACTAAATAATCATGAGCCAACATAACATGCATATGAATGGAAAGTAAATTTGCAATGATCCTAGGAAATAAAAGGGCCTAATATAATTAGCTCTCAATTAATAGTTAATTAAATTAAGGAACTCAATTAAGTACTCTTATGGTTTCCCCACACATGTGAGTTAACCATAATTTTCATAAGTACCTTTTGGTTATTAAACACCTAAAGATCTACCCCTGATTTAATTAATTAAGATCTAATGTAATTATGATTTTAATTTAATTAATTAAACCTTTTAATTAACTAATTAAACCTTTAATTAACTCCAAATTAATTATATTTTCTTTTAAATGAAATGGACTTAGGAAAAAAAGATTAGGAAAGAGGTCCTAACCCCATTCCCCTTGCCCATTCACTGTTCAACAATGATTAGTGAACATAATTGATTAATTTGTTACTGATTAGGGTATTAATTGATCATTTGATTAATTAAAGGAGTAATTAAGGCTTAAATGAGCAATTTTCCCAATTACCTAAGTAATAAATCTCAATAAAATTATGGGAGGCAGAGGTCACCCCATTAAACTATCACTCAAAGTTTGGAATTAATTACATGAGTAATTAAGGAGTTATTAAGCTAATTAAGTTTGTAATTAAACCTAATCAAGCCTTAATTAGAATTTAAAATTAATTGGGATTAATTTTAAATGATTCTCCTCTGAAATACCATTAAAATGAGTATTTATTTGTATTTATTTATTTTTCTACAATTTGTTATAAATTTTAGAAGTTTCAGCCATCAAATCCAATAATTAAGCCCTAATTAAGACTAATCCCATCGGCACCACACAGACTACTAATGTGGCATGCTTTCCAAGTGGCACTGCGGAATTAGCTATTTAAAGTCATTCAATGCGGCACCTTCGTGGTGGCGGTAGACGCGCTTTCTTATCCACTGTCCAATGTAAGATTGGACGAGATTAACTCCACAATTTCTAAAGTGATAAAATTAGATTGATCTAATGGATTAATCGCAACCATCCATTTTGATAACGTGAAACGGACAGTGCGTGATTTGTCGTCACCCGAGCTATGGAAGGCAGACACCATCCATCTTCCCTCGCTCGATTTGAGCTCACCCGAGCTTGACTTGACTTGGAAACAATCCCACACCATCAACAGGGGATTCTTAGGGGACCTAACGGCTAAGATCACATGGCATCACACTTTTCTTCACAAAGGCTAATGAAAATTCACCCAAATCTTAGTTTTAAAGAATTACCATGCTAGAGTTTAAGATCAGTGGCAAAATCGATTGAGGAAGCTGCCTAGTAGAGATGAAGCCCTACTGATCGGCATGTGCTAATTCCTTCTTGTTTGCTTGGTGGACCATGAACCATTGATTTGGAGGTCGACATTGATCGAACTTGCACCTCTAGTGGTCGGGAAGCTCAAGAGGTGATTTATTCTTGCTTGATAAAGGTTGGGGAAGGTGTGGGTGAAAGGAATTTGGATTTGGTTGAGTATGGGTGGAGTTTGAATGAATGGAGCATTGTCTATTTTAGAACAGTGGAATTTAAGGTTGGGATGGCTTGGGAAGCTCAAGGAAGGCTCTAGGGATATCAAAATGACCCAGGAGCTCTATGAGTATGCAAGTGCTCGATTTGGATCAAATGAGGGGGGGGGGTATATGCCCCCTCCCTTGGATCGATGGACAGCATTCAATACATATTTTTGACCAGCCAGCCACCGCCAGGGTGCTAGAGTGGTCTGTGTCAACTCCACATGTCTCGACATGGTTGATGGGATGCTTGGTCGGTGGATCAAGGTGGCAGCCTCCTTCCTTGGATCCATGGGGTTCAGTCATGGTGGGGAGGTGAGTTAACTCACCTCCCTTTTGTCCAAGACCTAGCCCACCTGGGTTGGTTAGGCAGCTAGGTCAGGCTCCATTTTGGGCATGAAGTGGCTGCCAAGTGGAAAAAAAGGGGAGTTTACTTGCTAATTTGGGAAAAATCTCATGTGGGGGGAGAATCCAAGGGAAATTTGCCTTGGGTTGAACCTAATTTGGGTTGGGCTGATTTGGGACTGACCCAACGTGGGTTTAGGATGGGTTGGCTCAAGTTGCATAAGGTTTTGGCTTGGTTAAAGTTTAGCTCAATTTGACCCTTATAGATCAAATTGGTCTAGGTTGGGTTAGGTTGACAAATTGGTCAAATTAGGTCAAACCAAGGCATGTGACATGTTCAAATGATGATTTGAAGTATTTTAGTTCAATTGGTTTGAATCAATTTGGATTAGATTTGGTTTTGGTTCAACTGGAGTCATATGGGTCAAATGGGTCTAGTTAACCAATTTGACCTAATTGGCCAAATTAGCTTGGGTTATGGGATGATTTAGGTTTAATTGACTAGTTGAAGATGATTGTAGGTGCAATTTCAATTAATTTGGCTTTGGTTATGATTTAGGCCAAATTGATCCTTTAGGTCAATTTCGGCTAAATGGGTCCATTGGGCATTGGTCAAGTTCAACAATAAATTTGGAATGAACTTGAGTCATTGGTTGCAATCAATTTAGATTATATTTTGATTTGATGCAATTTATCCCTTTAAGTCCAATTGGGTCAACTTGGGTCAAGAGGGATAATTAGGTTTGACTTGGGTTGGTTCAATTTGGCTTGATGATTGTAAATTTCATTTATATTTGGGATGATAATTGAGGAAATGATTGATTCATAAAAAAAATCAATTGAATTTGGTTTAATTTTGATGGAGATTTGGCTAAGTCCATAGAATTGAATCAAATGGCTTAGGTTTGGATTTGATTTGATTTGATTTTGGTTTTGGTCATTTGAATTTAGGTTTGATTTATATTTAAAAAGATGATTGAAGGAACAATTGATCCATGAGAAAATCAATTTATTTTAGTTTGAATTTGAATGCAATTTGGTTAAGTCCATGGAATTGAGTCATATGGCATAGGTTTGGATTTGATTTGATTTGATTTTGGTTTGGTCATTTGAATTTAGGTTTGATTTATATTTGGGAAGATGATTAAATGAATAATTGATTCACGAGAAAATCAATTAAATTTGGATTGATTTGAATGAAAATTGGCTAAGTCTATAGGGGTTGAGTCATGTGGCTTAGGTTTATATTTGATTTGATTTTGGTTTTGGCTATTTGAAAGCAGGTTTGATTTATATTTGGGAAGATGATTTAAGGAATAATTGATTCATGATGAAATCAATTGAATTTTGATTGATTTTGAATGGAATTTGCTAAGTCGGAGAGTCATGTGGATTAGGTTTGGATTTAATTTGATTTGACTTTGGTTTTTTGAATGTGAGTTAGCTTTATATTTGAAGAATTGAAGGAATAATTGATTCATGAGAAAATTAAATGAATTTGGGTTGATTTGAATGGAATTTGGCTAAGTCTATAGAGTTGAATCATATGGCTTAGGTTTGGATTTGTTTTGATTTGATTTTGGTATAGGTCATTTGAATGTAGGTTTGATTTATATTTGGGAAAATGATTTAAGGAATAATTGATCCATGAGAAAATCAATTGAATTTATATTGATTTGAATGGAAAATTTGGCTAAGTCTATAGGGTTGAATCATATGGCTTAGGTTTGATTTTAAATTGATTTTAGTTTGATTTAAATTTGATTTGAAGCTGAGTTTGAATATAGATTTTGGTAGATTGATTGAAGGGTTGAATTGATCTTTCAGAAAATCAATTGGGTTTGGATTGATTTGGGATTCGATTAAAGCTAAGTCCATAAGATAAAATCATAGAGCTTAGGCTAGGATTGATTCGATTTGGTTTTGGATTTGGATTGTATTTAGATTTGATATTTGATATTTGAATTTGGATCAATTGAATTTAAGGTTTGGTTTTGGCTTAAGAAGGTGAACATGGATTGGGTTTAGGTTATAGGGTAAGTAAGTCTCCTTAAGTCCTAAGGCATGTCTTAATCCAATGATTAACCATTCTAAGTCTCTAAACTTAGGTTAAGTGTTTTTGCTAGAAGTGTGTCATGATTAAGGAAGTCTTGTGTCAGAAGACTCCTAGGTCTAAGAAGAGGTGATTGAATCTCACTCCAAAAGTGAGGTCAACAAAAGACCCTCCAATAGGTGTGGTGTAATTGACAAGGCATCACACGTATTGGCATTGACCGAGACAATCAATGTATGTGATTGCAACCACTAAAAAAAATTATCAATACCTAAACCTAAGAGGTAGATTAATCACAATCTTAGTGCAGTATAACTCAACTCATGCTATTGGCATAAGAGAGCTAAGGATGATTTGATGAGAATTTCATGTCAAGGGCATGAAGAGGGATCACCAGAGATCACACATGCATGATACAATGTGTGAGGGTTTATGCAAGGGCATAGAAGAAAAATACTTGGGGATTGGGTACATGAACCTTAGGGAAGAAGTTCAAGAATTTGATTTTATTTATTTCGTATATTTGTTTAATTTGGACTCCACTAAGGAGGAATGTGATTTGACTCCATTGGGGAGGTTTGAATTCGATTTGATTTGATATGTTTGGAGGGCATATCAGTTGCGGATATGAGCCTAGTTGAATTTAGTTGATTTAATTCAACTTGATTTATGGACATAGTCGGTGTGCGATGGACCCGCTAAGAAGGAGCCACAAGGGTCTTGTCCTATCTTAGATTTACAAATCCAAAGGGGTAGTCTACCTACCATAAGGTAGAGACTATCCAACCTAGAGTTTCCTTTGTGCATGACTGCTGGGATAAAGCATTACATTTTTCAAAGCAAAGATAATCTTGATTTATTGGATGCACAACAAATCAAACCTTACTGACTAGTGAATGACTGGGGCTTACATAAACTAAAGAGTAGTCAAGATTAATTTCCTTTTAATTTCATTTGATTTGATTTGATCTCATTTGATTTGGCTTAATTTGATGTGTTATATTATAAACCCCATTGGTGTACGATGAACCCACTAAGAAGGGGCTATGTTAGCCTTGGTCTATCTAGATTTACAAATCCAAAGGGATAGTTTGCCAACTGAAAGGTGAGACTAACCAACCTAAGTGTTTCCTTTCAATGTGCAATGGTTGTGCTAGAAAAAAAGTGTATACTTATATTAAGAACAACCAGGGTGACTTGTTGATACAACAAATCAACAACTAGGCTGACTGAATCTTCGGGACTTACGTCAACTCAAGAATAGTCAAGATTAAATTCTTTTAATTTCATGGACCTTGTTGGTGTATGGACCTACCAGAAGGCTATGTGGCCTATCTCAGATTTACAAATCTAAAGTGGTAGTCTACTAGCTGAAGGATAAGACTAACCAACTGAAGGGTTGCCTTTCGATGTGAAATGACTGTGCTAAGAAGAAAGCATAGTAGACTTATATCTTCCAAAGCAAGAAATAGCTGCTGAGGTGATCTGTCGTTGGCGCAACAAATTGAACCCGACCTAAGGTGACTACTGAGTGAATGCTATTGGGGACTTATGTCAACTCAAGAGTAGTCAAGATTAATTTTCTTTTAATTTCATGGACCCTGTTGGTGTGTGATAAACCCACTAAGAAGGCTGTGCCTTGGCCTATCTCATTCTTGGACCAAGGAGAATGCACATCCATAGTCTTGATCCAACCATAGTGGCTATTAGAAAGGAGAATTTCTAATTGGTGGTAACGGTAGTGTTTAGATGGGATCAAAAGAGTGATCCAAATAGAGTGCCCATAGGGGAGGTACCACTAGGGGCATTATCCCAAGAAAGCCTATAGGTATATAGTGGCCAACTCAAGGAGAAGGCATATCAGACTTACATCTGTCATAAGTGGTGTATTCAGTGGGTTGTCGCATGAGATTCAACCAACCTAAGGTGCCCGAGTGCAATGATCAATCAAGAAGGTGTGTAGAATAACTTTCCAAAGTTGGGACAACTATTGGATGATAGGTCATCCAACTTAGGATGACTACTAAGCAGGGAGTCTTACGGGAGGACTAGACCCAAACTTAAAGTAGTCAGGAGGAAAGATGCCATTGGGGACTTACCCTAAACCTCAAATATACTCAACCGAGTCAGTGCATGATGGTTGGTTCAAGAAGAAGGCATAATAGACTTACATCTTCTTAAATGAAGCCAACATGATGGTAGTTTACTAGCGCAATAAGGCCTACCATGCTAACAAGGCACTCATCAGTGTGCAATGGTCAAGTCAAGAAGAAGCCATAGAAAACTTAGATCCTCATGAATCAAAAACCACTAGGGTGACACACTAACAGGGTAGCACGTCAGCCCGACCTAGAGCAACAACTGAGTGAGGGCCGTAGGGGGTGTTATCTCACCTCGAAGTAGCCCGAGATAAAAGATATGTGTGTGTGTGTGTAGTTTGTGTTTATGTTATGTCGATGAAGGATATAATGCCGCTTAGGTTCTCTTACACCTATTCTAAACACATCAAGGCAGATTCACAAACAAGAATACTTTCAATTTGAAGAGATTTAATTTAAAATAGAATTTGTATTAATGATTGTTTTCAAACATGAGTTTAAGGATAGATGATATGAGAATCTCATCACATGGCGATCCAGAGTCAGAAGGATTATCCCTACCCCTACCTTTCTAGAAGAGTAGATTGTGGTTCTTCTCCTATTTGAGAGGAAGCCGCACCATCAAAATACATCTCCCAGTGGTGAATACCGGTGTCCCCGAAGTTCATGATTTGTTCATCGGGGAGATCATCATTAAACATAGCATCAACATGAAGTGGATGTGCTACTAAGAAGTTCGCAAGTGCTTATCCTTTCATCCTTGGAAGGGGTATGAATGTGATTTCAAACTACAATAGAATCATGGACCAATGTACCAACTATCTAGATATCGACGGGCATGTCATGAAATACTATAATGGATTGATTCTAGAAATCAAGTTCACCTTGTAAAAAATTAGGTAATATCATAACTTTTGAGCTGCAAAGATTAAAGCTAAGCAATGCTTCTCAATGGGTGGATAATTTGCTTCAATAGAGATTAGATAATGGATGAGGTAGTAGAGTGTGTTTTCTTTTCCTTCATTGTTGGCTTGGGCCAACAAAGTGCTAAGGGAGTCATCTACTGCAATAGTGTAGAGGATCAAGGGCTTGCCCGAGATAGGGGCTGCTAGAACTGGCAGCATCATCAGATATTTCTTGATGTCTTCAAAGGCATGCTAGCACTTGCCATCCCACTTAAATTTGGCATCCTTCTTGATAAGTGTTGAGAATGGCTGGCATCTACCCAATAGGTTGGATATAAAGTGCCTTAGATATGCCAACCGCCCTTGGAATGATTTAAGTTGAACTAAACTTTTAGGGGGTGACATTTCTAATATCGCTTTGATCTTCTCTGGATCGATTTCAATTTCACGGTGTTGGATAACAAACCCAATGAATTTTTTTGAAGCTACTCCAAATGCACACTTAAGGGGGGGTTCATTTTGAGGTTGTATTGTCTTAACCGTTTGAAAATTACTCTTGAGTCAAAGAGATGGTCTTTCTTTTCTTTACTCTTAACTATGAGATCATTGACGTAACATTTGACTTAATGATGAATAAGTTCATTGAAGATTTGAGCCATGGCCCATTGGTATGTGGCACAGATATTTTTAAGGCCGAAAGGCATGACCTTGTAGCAATATATTTTGAAAGGTGTTTAAAAAGTAGTATTTTTCTCATCTTCAGGGGCCAGCTTTATTTAGTTGTATCCAGATGAGCCATCCATGAGGGAGAAGACTGCATGAGATGAGGCAATGTCCACAATCAACTCCGAGATTGGTAGTGGAAATTCATCATTTGGACATGCCTTATTTAAACCCATAAAATCGATGCATATGGGAATTTGGCCATTCTTTATTTTAACTAGGAAGATGCTGGTCAACCAGGTAGGGTATTTTTCTTCCCGATGAAACCAACATCGATCAATTTCTTGACTTCAAAAATGACATATTGTTTGATATCTAATCATATGCATTTAGAAGCTTGCTTGATAGGATTAGCATCTGGATATATTGCTAGTTTGTGGACTGCTATGTCGAGAGACAAACCAGGCATCTCTTCATAACTCCATGTGAAGAAGTCCTTAAACTCAGTCAATAGCCTAACTAAGTCATTGGTTTCATCTTCATTTAACAAGGAACTGATGTAAGTCAGACGTGGGTTATCTTCAATTCCTAAGTTGACTTCCTTGAGCTCATATATTATCGACTTGATTCTTCTTCGAACTCCCAGCAGTGCATCTTTGACTTGAAAGTCATCTGGATCATCTGAAGTTTCTTTGCTCACCTCCTCATAAGAGTTAATGTGATTTGAAAAGAACCTATCAGATTCCAAATGATTTGTGATGACTAGGCAGTAGTCGTCATCATCAATTAGACCCACTGTGTCAATCCTAGTCCCGGTCTTGATTGAGAGCTTTTGCATTTGTTGTCCCATAACCTTTTGAAGTAGTCTGACCTGTGTTTTGACTAAGTATGTGGAAGTAATCCTTTATTTGCTAAATTAAGAACACAAGGTGAGCATCAATCAAAAAGAAATTCTATTAAATTTTATATGAATCTTCCTCAAGTTCTACATCAACTTCTTGAAAATAATGCTTTAGGGAAGAACCTCTAAATCTTCATATCTGATGATGATCTAGGGGCTTCCTAAACTACCAAACCATCAACTTTTTGTGAGAAAAGTGGGTTAAAGCTAAGGTTCCCAGCTGATGCCAAACAGTTTCACATAGAGACTTGGATACACTTGTGCTTTGCTTGGGGATCCAATCTTTATCACTTTCTACCTCGAGTGTCACCTCCATAGGGATCTGCAGAAGAGCTGTTGCTCATATAAGACTCATCCTCAACTAGATTCTAATGTGGATAGCGTGTACTCCCACTCATATCTCTTTATAAGGAGTTCTTCCACCACTGAGACTGCCTCTTGACTTGCCTCTTCCTCTTCCTGGTAGAGTTCAAGTCATCCTACCCATATGTTCGAATGGAGGGATGAATTATGGTTGGAATCAAATCTCAGGTTCTACTCAGTCCTCCAAGTCTATTTCTCGCTCCCTTTTCTTTTCTATTTCCCTTCGTATTTCATCATCTTCTTCTTCTTCTTCTTTTTTTTCTTTTCTTTTCTTTCTTTTCTTTTTCTTTTTCTATCACATGGCAATTTTGGCTAAGTTCATGACAATAGACTTTTGATTTTGAGGGAGGTACTAGGCCGCATCATCATATATCCCTACCCTATGTACTGAAAATGGTTTGAGATCTCCTTTGACATAATATTTAGTCCCACCTCTCATGAACTTGATGCACTGATGTAGAGAGGATGGAACCATGTTGTTTTCATGTATCAATGGTCTCCCAAGCAAAGCATTGAAAGATGTATCTGAGTCTTTGATGTGAAACTTGGCTTCAGTCTTGCAATCATCTATCTCTAGTGGAAACATTATAGAGCCTAAGGCCCTCTCACCTTGTTCATTGAATCCTTTCAACATCATCATTTTTGCGTGAAGTTTGGAGATGTCAATCCTCAAGTAGGCAATGGTTTTTAGACTCATAATATTGACTGATGCACTCGGGTAAACTAACACTCTTAATAGCCTAAATCATCAACATCCACTATAATATAGAGGGGACGGTTGTGCTCGATCATCCCTAGAAGTAGGTCTTCATCGCTAAATGTAACTCCTAGAATGTTCTTTGAGCAGTGTGCCTCCTCTCCGATAGCAGTCAATTGAGCTAAGCATATCTCTGGATCAAGTAAGGCCTTGATTAGAGATTCCTTCATCTCTTTAGATAAGATAAGAGCATCGTATATGCTTAACATAGCTGACAACTTTCTAAGATGTGAAAGGATATTATAATCAACTTCTGGCTAGTCCTCCACAAGCATATCCATAAGTGGAGCATCTTGTGGAGGGGCTATCTGCTCGCTGAAACTAATGACTTATTTACCCTTATCTTGAGGTGCTACCCTAGGAGGTAGAACTTTGCTACTACGGAGGTTGACTTCAGTGACTTCATGTGGTAGGTTTATGGAAAGTTTTACCTACTCTTCGAGTATACATGTAGCTTCTCCTACAGGATCCTTAGAGTTTGATGACTCCAAATCAATCTCAAGAGGCGAAGCCATGTGATTCAGAAAAAGAAAGTCCATTTTTGAATCAAAGAGCGAAGGATCAAAATTATAGTTATTATTATTATGACTTGGAGAGCTATCTATTTGAATGAAATCATTAAGACTGTTAAATGTAGAGAAGATAAAAGTGGAATCAGCTTTCTTCATTGATTTCTTTGATTTGGATGGAGGTACATAATAAAAATCAAGTAAAGTAAGCAGAATGAGGGGTTTAGTGCCCTTATCCGCAAATATAATGCTCTTACTAGTAAAAGAAGAGCTGGAAGAAGTAGTAGTAGCTACAACGGTGGAAGGGATGCTGGATTTGGATGGTGGTTGCACTACTGGGCTATCCCGGGCAAGTGTGGATTGCTACTCTTCTGATGTTGTGCTTCCACCCTCCTCGAGTTGTCCTTAGCAATTAGCAAACCTTCCTTGGTGTTGGAGGTTTGAGTTGCTTCAGGCACCTGTATAGAAAGTTTCTTGATATTAGTGATGATCTTTTTAGAGGTTCGGGATAAAGAAATATCCTAACCTTCTTTTATCTTAAGAAGATCGAAAGTATCCCCAAGGATTACTCTAACAAAACTGGATGATTATTCTAATAAGTATTCCTTAGGGATAACTATGGCCACTGACTTGTAGCTATGCTCAAGCCAGTCTTTGAAAGTGATGCAATCCTCTAAGATATGGCCTAATATGCGGTAGGGGCAATAGAGAGGATTATCATGCTTTCCCACTTCCTCTAGCCTCTTAGAGTCTGGTAGTTGGAAATCAAGCTTCTTCAAGAGATTCTTAAAGATCTTCCTTACTACCTCCCTCTTGAATGAATATGGCTTGTTTAGTTTGTCTGCAAGAGTAGGTTGTAAAATAGCTACCAAGAAGTGGATATGAATAGCACTACTAAATATGCTGTTGTGGAGGCGGTTATGGCCGTTGTGGCAACAGTGGTGGCTGGTATGACGATCGAGGTGGTGGAAGAGGAGGTGGCAGTGGAGACTGCTAAGTCCGAAGTCCTCATATTGAACACTGGCCAGCTGCTTCCCCTTATCCACTGATACAACTATCCTCAGCTTCTTCTCGAATACCTTCTACAGCTTGGACTTAGATGATTAGTCTTGGAAGGACAACTATTTGGCTTCTTCTTGTAGACTAGTTACCTTGTTGATTAATTTCTCAAATATTAAGATAGTGAAGCCCTTGAGCATGAAGCGACCAGGCCATGGATATTCTTAAGTAGAATTTTGATGGCGTGTTATTCAAAGAGTTGCGGTTCTCATTTCATACTCAAGTTATGCCATCTGAGAAGGTAATCAACAAGGGACTCATTGGTTTTTGTTTTTCTACAATGAGGTCACCCACAGTCACCCTATGCAAGGCTCCAGCAAACCTCTTGATGAAGAGATGCTCCAACTCAACAAAGTTCTTTACCAAATCATTGGACAGTTTGGCATACCAATTAAATGTGATTCCTGATAGACTACTGATGAAAAGATAGAAGAGAAGTGCATCACTACCACCGGCGTTGCAACAGCCAGCTTTGAAATGTGTCATGTGCTGTTGTGGGTTCCCACTATCATCAAAACTCTTGAAGGATGGTGACACAAAACCCATTGGGGTATTGAACTACATCAAATTCCTCTGGGTAGGATCTACCCTTTGGAATTGATGAGCTCCCATGCCTACTTCACTTGATGCTATACCATATGCTTAATATCTTTCTCATGCATGGAGGTGCTATCTGTGACCTTCCTATGCAAACTACCAGCATCATCATCTACAAGAGTGCACTTAGGATGGTCCAAGGTATGTACTAACTCTGGCTGATCGACCACCATAAGACTAAGTTGAGAGACTGGGGCTTAGTTTTGTAAGGCTTGGACTGACCATCAGTTCCTCTACCTTCCTCTCCATCGAACTAATGTGATTATCCTTCACTTAAGCTGCTGAAGGAGGTGTTGAGTTGAGTGAGAGGTGTCAGCTTCTTCAACTACAACACCTTCCTGACTCTACTGCTCTCTATGCAAGGGTGTCGACCATGTGGACTTCTTCCAAGTCATCCAACATGTCATCCTCATCAGGGTCAAAGCTAACCACACCTCCTCCTGATCGAAATGATCACTTCCAAAAATATGTCTGATTGCAGCATGGTCGTCCTCTACGATGTCTTCTAAAGAATGATCATCAACTCTGCTTGGCTCTACTGAGACGTAGACTGGCTGACGACTGACTACTAGACTACACTCTACATACTCTATGCACAGAATACTCTGGGTTGGCATTGTGCACTCTTTAACTGGCTCAACTGACATGGGGATATGTCGGTGTCCCTTCCCCTCTCCTCCTCTGACTGCTATGGAGGTGGTGTGACCATAATATTTTTGGGTCGCCACTCCTTCTTTACCACTGTTGAAGTGGAAGGTGGAATGGGAGAGCTCGACCTCACCTCAATGGGTTGAATAGATGGAGCGGGATCCTTAGGCCATAGCCGGATCACCAAAGAAGACGGTCTTTCCCCGAATGGGGGCTTCTGAAGCTTAGCGAGGATGGTAGATGCTGGAAGCTGGACTAGTGATGGTGGGCAGTGAGTGGAGCCATACGATGGTAGGGACACTAACTGCCTCTTTGCAAGAGAGGCCTCACATCTAATGGTATGATGAGAAGATGCAATCAGAATAATTGGCTCTAATGGCTCTCCAATCCAGGAAATCCATCGGTCGAGGTCCGACTATCTGCGTACCTCTCTCGCTTCTTGGCAAAGTGACCCTAGTCTTGTAGCGCTCTCTCTGTATATCTGACCCATAAAGCTCCTAGGGATCAGACTCCTCAAATCATGTAATAAGCCAGACTCATGACATCTGTGGGATCTACCAACCCTATGAAGGACATATCATAGACTAGCATAGGGCTTCCTCTTGTCCCTAGCTGGTGACTAGAACTCTATAGTTGGCAGGGGTGATGCAACAATCCTATAGTAATCCTCTTCTCCCTTTGAAGTTGAGAGGGGTGAAACCTACTACCACTCGAGAATGGAGAGGTCTCACGAGGAGAACCCTCCTCAGCAACATAGAAAGCAGCATCGATCTGTTTGGCTTTGTGCTCGTACTGCCACTTTATCTTGTGGTTCTTATTGTGGCATTGTGTCTTAGTGAGCAGGGCGAAGTGGGAGTTAGAACCTACCTTGAAGGTAGGGAAGACTATCTCAGAGGCCAAGATAGCCTTCCCCTTCAGGATAGGGAGAACCAATGAGGAGGTGCTAGCCCTCGCTGGGACTGCAGCGAGGACAATTGATTGAGCAGGCACTGAAACAACTGGCACTAGCACTTTCGTGGGAACCTCAATGGCCTTCCTCTTTAGTGAGGGAAACTCAAAATCAGATAGAGATCAAAGGGGAGAAGTGGCTTCTGCCATGCCACCTCCTCCCTACTGACAATAGTGAGGTCACATGTGACTCTAACAGCCTCAAAGCCACGTCCAAACTGAATCACATGCGAGGAGTAGTGGTGAGTATGGCCTGATCCAAGGTCAAATCCACACCATAGAATGGGAAGATCATCTTGCCAACATACATGATGGAAGACTGATCACATAAGGGATAAAGAAACTGGGCTGGTATCTCTGCATTTGTTGGAACAGAACTGAGTCACACCCTTTACTTTGATAATTATCTTGAATTATTAATTTTTTTATTTGACTTTGGAGTTTGAACCCACACTTAACAAAGTTAGGTATGCTAAGTGGGGTTCATTATATTTGAGAGATTTAGGATTTTGAGGAGAGACTTTGCCACAAGATTGTGATTTTGACTTGGAGAGACTTTGGTATGCTCCATTTAACAAATTTAAGTATGTTGAGTGGGGTTCATTTGTTTGGAGAGACTTTGGAGATGTATTTGTTGTTTATCCTCTATTTGAAATTTGATTTTGAAACCTTCAATTAGTAAATTTAGGTATGCTAAATGAAGTTCAAATATATGTTTAAAATTTTTTGAAAGCATTTTGTTTGTGATGATTGTTTATTATGCATGTGATGTGTTGATTTGATTTTTTTTTGAAAATGGGACCCTTACTTAAAATTTGGGCATGTTAAGTAGGGCCCAAGTGTGTCTAATGTTTGTTTTTTTGATTTGATTTTTTTTAATAGGGAACTCTTATTTAATAAATTTAGGTATGTTAAATAGAGTTCAATTGTGTGTTGTATGCTATTTGATTTTGAAAATAGAACTCCCATTTGACAAATTTAGGTATGAAAAATGGAGTTAAAATGTGTTTTGATTTTTATGATTCTTATTTTGATTTTGAAAAAAGGAACTCTTATGTAACAAATTTAGGTATGTTAAATAAAGTTCAATTATATGTTGAATGTTGATTGTTGACTTTTGATTTTGATTTTGAAAATACAACTATCATTTGGAAAGTTTGGGTATGTCAAATGGAGTTCAAATGTGTTTTGATTTTATGTGTGATGTTGATTTTGGAAGAAAAAAGGGGACTCTCACTTAACAAATTTGGGTAAGTTAAGTGGTGTTCAATTTTGTGTTTGATTTTGAAAATGAAACTCCATTTAACAAATTTAGGTATGTTAAATGGAGTTAGTTTTGTTTGAAAATGAGTTTGAAATTATGAAGAAACTCTCATTTAACAAATTTGGGTATGTTAAATGGAGTTACTTGATTGATTGATTTTGTCTCAAAAATGTGCTTTGAAATTTTGGAAAGAGATTTGTTGATGTATGTTTTAATTTTAATTTTTGAAAAGAACTCTCATTTAACAAATTTAGGTATGTTAAATGAGGTTTAATTATCTTTTATTTTGAAAAGAGGTTTGAAAATTTTCTTTTGTATTTTGCAAACTCTGTTATATGAAGTTCAAATGATTTTGTTTGAAAAAGTTCTTTTGAAATTTTTTGCAAAAGACTTATTTTTCTTGAAATTTTATTTAAATTTTTTTAAATATGGGATGAAGCTTGCCTCACCAAGCTAGTATTAAAGAGGTTCTAAATTTAGTCATCTCCTTTCTTTAGTTAATTTATTTCTACTTATTGGGGGACTTAATAGGGGCTTTAAGACCTACATGAAGTGAGGTCCTAAAACCAAAAGGATATTAGCTAGCTTAGCCTAAGGATGAAATAAGCCAAGTGTCAATGGAAAGAAATATAGTCTTGCACTTATATGAAATATAAGTCCACTATCGATGCTTGGAGACAATAATTTTCTACTAAAGATGGAGAGATGAACTCTCCCTAGTGGAGTAGCCAGAAAAATCTGTTGTGGTTATTTTTGGATGTGGGACACCACATATCTTAGGGGATACTTATTGAAGTGATCAGGTATGACATTAATGAATCACACACTATCTCAAAAGATAGAAATCATCACCCTCTAATGGACCTAATCACCTAATAAGGACTCCTAAGGCATGATGGGTCTTCAAATATACCAAAGATCTTTCCCTTACTTTATAAGAAAAAGTAAAGTATGATTTATATTAAGTCGGGTTTGTTAAGTTCCCTATGGAGGCAAGCCTCCATAGTTAATTACATCCTAAGGAATAGAATCCTTTAAGAATACTCTCGATTAAATAAGACAATTAAGGTCTCAAGGCTACACTGTTAATAAAATTGGCTATCTTGGAAAATTAAGTGGGATAGATCAAATGGAGAGACTTATTTTGGAAGCCAAAAGAGATGAGTAGGGAATGTTCATGATAATAGAAAGCCTAGTATGTATTCCAATCTATCTTGTAGATGGGCTTTATATATTTGAATTTGAGGAGAATTGTTTGTTTGAGTTGAAATTTTATTAGATTGCTAGAGCTTATAATTCAATAACACAAGATTGTGAAAATGCCTAAGAGGTGAGGATTTATGCTTGTAGCCTGAAGGAAACATCAACCTTAGATCCTAAATTTAGGGAACTTTAACATAAGTCAAAGCATGACCTAAATCTAAGCAAGAATTGGCATAAGATTTACCTCCACCAGAGAGGATAAACTACCCAACTTCTAGACTTACAATCGCCTAGAGTGGACACCAGCTAACTCCTCATGCGATTCAAATCCAGGTGGTTTGGTCTTATGAATTGCAAGATAGCTAGGTTAGTTATTTATTTAAAAAGAGACTAAAGTCCTAAACCCACTCCCTAAGAGACTAGAGCATGAGTTGTATGAGCATAAGACTTAGTCTAATGCAAAATCTTTTCAAATTTTATGTAATTTTGACTCATTCATTTTGACAAACGCTTAGGATTTCTTTATGCCTAAATGTATGATAAAAATTGGTTATTGGCTAAATCAAAAAAGAAAGAGGGTGAAGCTCCATCATCAGGGGTTTCTCTCACAGGTCAAGTGGTCCCTATTGTGTAAGGATGGAGGCCCTTATTTTTACAAGAGTGATAGAAGATGCATGCATGATGTGAGACATGAAATATTTAGCTAAGGGTTGCTAAATCTTTGTTGACCTCACTTTTGGAGTGAGCTCTCAACCTCCTCTTCTTAGACCTAGAATTTTTATAGACACTAAGACTTCCTTAGTCATAAGACACTTCTAGTATTTTGGTGAACACTTAACCTAAGCCTAGAGACTTAGAAAGGTTAATCATAAGATTAGGCCATGCTTTATGGATTTAGGGAGATTCACATACCCTATAGCCTAAACCCAATCCATGATCACCTTCTTAAAACAAACCTCAAATTCAATTCAAATACCAAATCCAAATCTAAATTCCAAATCAAATGATTAAAACCCATGATCAAATCTAATATCAAAATCCTTCCTAAGCCCTATGATTTTATCTCATGGACTTAGGCCTAACCAAATCCAATTCAATCTGACTCGATTGATTTTCACCATGATCAATTCAATCCCTTAACCAATCTATCAAATTTAAATTCCAAATTCAACTCCAAATGATTAAAACATAAGATCAAATCCAAGCTTCCAATCCCTCTTAAGCCATGTTATTTGATTCTATAAACTTAGCCAAATCTCCACCCAATTCAATCCAAACTTGATTGATTTCTTCATGAGTCAATTGTATCTTCAATCATCTTCATAAATATAAATGAAATCTACACTCCAATGATCAAAACTAAATCAAACTAAATCAAATTCCCTTATAAGCCCTTTGAACCTACCTTCATGAGCTTAGCCAAATTTTCCTTCAAATCCTTTCAAACTCAATTGATTTTCTTATAAATCAATTATACCTTCAATTATCTTCACAAATATAATTGAAAGCTACATTCAAATGACCAAAACTAAATCCAAATCAAATCAAAACCCAATCTAAGGCTTTTTAAGCCAATTCCTTGGACTTAGCCAAATCTCATCCAAATAAAGCCAAAACCAATGGATTTTCTCTTGAATTAATCATTCTTTCAATCACCTATCCAATTATAAATGAAACCTATAATCATCAACCCAAATCAAACCCAACTTAGCCCTTTTGGCCTAGAAATTTCAAATGAACCAAAACCTATTGAAATCCAAATTATTATAGTTGGATTTATATTTCAATCCTAAACTCATGTATAAATTCAACTAAGCCTAAATCAAGCCAAAACCAAGCTAGTTGACCCACTTAGGTTCACTTGACCCAAAGTGACCTAAAGGACCCATTTGAGCCAAGTTCTAATCTAACCCAAATTGGATTGATCCAAGCCAACCAAAACCTTCTATCATGATTGTTAACCACCCTAGAGTGACCAATTTCCTTGAATTGGGTCAAACCTAGTCAACTTGGTCATTTGACCAAGTCAACCTTTTAGCCCATATGAACCAAAACAAGCCAAAACCTATCTTACACCAAATTAATTGAAATCATTGACTCATGCCAACTCATGATCAATAATTGAACATGACTTGACCATCACTTGAGGCAAACCAAACCCAATTGGCCCTTTCACCCAAGTTAACCCAAATTAGCCTAAAAGGCCAAATTAGATCAAATCATGATCTAACCCAAATTGATTGCAACAAATGGCTCAAGTTCATTCCACATTGATTGTTGAACTTGACCAAGGCCATAATTGAACCCAATTTGGCCAATTGAATCAATTATGACCTAAATTGACTAAAAGAATTTAAATTTAGCCTACAACCATCCAATTTATCAATTCATGAACCCAAATTTGGCCAATTTGGTCATTTCAATAATTGACCTATTTATTTCAAATGAAAACGAAAATCCTTTATAAATCATTTGAATTATCCATTGGTCCCCATAAAGTGACCTCCCTGATCCATGGCACCTGACCAAACCTCACCCATGACCCACCCAAAACCTAGATTCAAACCCCAAATCTCCCTGCCTCCATGGAACCCTCAAAGTCCACTATACATTTGCACTTGGTAGCCTACACTTCCCCCAAATGGAGTCTCACTTGCCCACATAGCCCACTCTAAGTGAGCTAGGCTTGCCATGGACCAAAGGGAGGTGAGTTAACACACTCTTTCATGACCGAACCTCATGGACGAAGATCAAGCCCTATCCTGCCTTCAATCTCCAACCAATCCTTCCACCATCCAAGTCGTGCCACATGGAGGTGATGGAGAAAACTCTGGGGCCCTGGCAATGGCTGGCCGACCAAAAAATGGGAGATAATTTCGTCCATCCATCATAGGGAAATGGCTATACCCCCCTCTTACACTAAACATACTCATTCAATCCTCGAGCTTCAAGCATTTTGAGTCCCCTAGTATGTTCCCAAAGCATTCCCAAAGCTTCCCTCATCAGAATTTCTCCTTTTCAAGCGCTTCCAAAATTGGGCACATTCCCTCTAATCCTAACTCCTACAATCCTCAACTAAACTTCAATTCCTTTTACATACACCATCCCTACCCATCAAGCTCAAGCTTCCCAGCTCCAAACTCACCAAAAGTATGAGTTTCAACACCAGCCTCCCAAGTCATCAGTTTGTGGCATTCCAACCAGTCACAATTCAACCCTAATTGCTCTCAAGGCTTCATTTCTATTTGTGAAGCTACCCAGTGTATGAGCCACTGATCCAATCTCTGGTGAGGTAATGCCATTAAAACTGAGCTTTAGGTAGATTTTGGTTGGTTCTTTGTGAAGATAAGCATCATTGCATGCAATCATAGTTGTTGGATGCCTTCGGATTGTTCGTGTGAAGGTGTGGGATCCATTTGGAGTGAATCCGAGCTTGAGTGAGCTTGAATCGAATGAGCGATGGTGGATGACCTCGATCCTTTGTTGCTCGTGAGATGATAGATCACACACGATCCGTTTCACATGATCAAAATGGATGGTCGAGATTAGATCCGCTAGATAAAATTGATTTTATTCTTTATTAACTCGATGCATGTTTCGTCAGATCAAACGGGATCGAAAGCACATCCACCGTTAGCCACATCAATGCTGACTTGGACGTGGTTTAATAATCAATCCCATGGCGCCACATGAAAAGTGTGTTGCGTCAGCGTGCCACGTGGCGTCGATGGGATTAAGCTTAAATAATTGATTTTAATGGCTAAAACTTCATAAAATCATAATAAATTGTAAAAAAATCTAAAAATTATAAATAAATACTCATTTTAAAGGTATTTTAAGGATAAATTTATTAAAAATATCCTTAATTAATTTTGACCACTAATTAAGGCTTAATTAGGGTTTAATTAAAAAAATAATTACCCTAATTTCTCCTTAATTAATTTAATAATTAGCTCTAAATTTTCTAAAATTGTTTAAGGAGATGACTTCTACCTCTCTAATTTTATTTGGGATTTATTGGTTAATTAATTGGGGAAATTAGCTAATAAAGCCTTAATTACTTTCTTAATTTAATTAAGGGTTGATTAATCACATGAGCAATAAATTAATCAATTAATTGGGCTCATTTATCACTATTTAATGGTGAGGGAACTCAAGGAATAGGATTGGGACCTCTTTTCTAATCCTTTCCCCTAAGTTCATTTCACTTTTCAAGAAAATTTAATTAAGGATTAATTTGCTAATTAATTACTTAATTAGTTTAATTAAAATCTAAAACAAACCAGATCCTAATTAATTAATTAATTAATTAATGGGTAGATCTTTAGGTGTTCAATAATTATGGTTAACTCACATGTGTAAGAAAACTATACATGTACTTAATTAAGTTTCTTAATCTAATTAATAATTAATTGTAAGTCAATTGCATTAGGCCCTTTCATTTCCTAGGACCATTGCTAATTTACTTTCAATTCATTTGCATATCGTATTGGCTCATAATTATTTAGTCAATTACTTTAAGGTAACATAGGTAAGGGTTAATTAATGAACTTAATTCATATCATAACTTAATTAACTAATAAAATCAACTTAACTATATTTCATTAAACAAAATTAACTCACAAACTTGGGGATGGGATTAGGATTAGCAAACTTTTTCTAACATTCCTTAAATCAAGTTAAACCTGAAATTGAAAATGACATTAAAAACTTTGGTTTACTTTAAATGGTTTTATTTGATATGATTGTCATTAGAAAATTATTTTGATTGAATGAGATCATATCTTTATATTTATTTATTCCTTTCCAATCATATTAAATATTGTATGCCATTTGAAATCATCCATTCATCTTTTCAAAATTAATTAAATCAAATGGTTTTCCTTTATGTTAAGCTTGCATGTTTTGATTTAATTTAATATATGTGTGGCTATTATCACTATTAAACCCAAATGTATTTTTCAAAAGCTTATAAATGAATAATAACATATGTTGTGATGCTAGTTATAAATACATAGGAGATGTGTGTGGTTATAACTTAAGTGTATGAAGTGAAGCTTTCTTTCTTTTATTCATGTGTTGATTTATATAAGTATGAATATTAATGGGTATATAGTCTGGACATCCTGAGAATATAAAGCTTTAGCTAGCCCCAAGGTGGTCATTTGATTACCTCATTTTCCTAGTTAACAAAGGCATATACTCATTTGATTTCATTCTTATGTATTTCAACACTAGAATTTGGATAAAGCTTTAATTCATATACATAAATAATTCCATAAAAAATACAATATGTGCATGATTTTCATTCTCTTAATTATGAATACGTGTATATGTATTTAAGAAAAGTGGGTATATAGTCTGGACATCCTGAAAATACGAAGCTTTAGATAGCACTAAGGAGGTCATTTGATTACCTCACTTTCCTAGTTAACAAAGGCATGTAGTTGCTGATGTCTTTTATACATGTATGTACATATTTAATTAGAGAATGGTAATCCTCTTTTCTATTGAAAATACATGCATTCATAATTGCTTAAGTTATTGAATTAATTAATCATGTGATTTGGAGCTCTCTTTCCTATGTTCATGTATGCAAATCTACATATGTTTGAATGCAAATGGGTATATAGTCTGGACATCCTAGGAATACGAGGCTTTAGCTAGCCCTAAGGAGGTCATTTAATTACCTCACTTCCCTGGTTTAATAATGGCACATACATGTTTAATTTCATCCTTATGTATTTTTGTATAAGAATCTATATAGATCTTTGAATTAATATGATTAAATAATTCAATCAAATAAAAAAAATATAAATTCAAAATATACACATATACATTCATCATTTAAGTGTGCTAAAACATGTTGTATGTATAAGTACTCTTAGGATTTAATATGCATGCTACATGTGATGGAAAAGAATGATTGATATATGTCATATGATAATAATTCAATTAGATTAATCTTACATTGCCTTTCATATTAAATAGGATTATTTAAAGTGAACCTAAACTTAGGATTAAATTAAAAGGGGCAATAAGCCATTCACTAAAGATAATTAAATCAAATTAATATGCTTTAGAAAGTGGCTTAAGGTACGGATGAAAGAGGGTAACCCTCTTTTCTTCTCTTTATAACACTTAGTTGTTAAGTGTAATCAAGTGAAACAAAAGAAAACATAAATTAAAATTCTCAAATCAATTAAACCACTTAAAGTGAAATCAACCTTTTCATGTTAAATTAAATCTTCTTTCACTTAGAAAATCATAACCTTAATGCCTAGCTAAGACATACCACATAAGCCTTAACACACACATTAGAATTAGTCATCACTTCTAGCTTTATGTTAGGATGGTGCATGGTGCGATGTATGTTTGTTTTGTGATGTATTATTTTAGACTGACTATTAGGGTGTATGTTTGTAGACTAGATGTTAGGCTGATATTAACCTAATGATATTTTTAAGGGATTGTGCTTAAGGGACCGCTATAAAATAAATATAAATATTTTGCTTGCAAGTTGCTTAAGCCCATAAGCATAATCCAAGCTAGGGCAGGTGGGCTTGGTTACCCATGTGCAGGGTGCTAAGTCCAAATTATAAATATAACTGCTTTGAATTATATGTGTGTTTAACTAACTCTTATTTTGCAAGTGTAGTTAGATTTACTTTTCTTATTTTTAAAGTAATTTTGCATTTAGAATTATGATTAATGTTATGGGGGTTTAGGATGAGCATTGGCTAGAAGGCTTTGTCCTAAGGTGCCATTTTATGCCTTGAAGCCTACCAAATCAAAAGGAAGAAAAGACATGAAGAAATGGGGGAGACATGAAGACTTGAAGATTTGAAGACCCCCCATAGCATTTATTCATTGTAATTGTAATTATTCTTTCATATATCAGGTTGTATAAGGGTATAGCTTCATTTACCCATTTTTTTTTCGGGTTATCTGGTACCCACACTTTTATTCTTTTGCATTAGATTATAAAATTGTTTGATGTTGTGTTTAGTTTGTGCATTAAAAATGGCATGCTTTTCTTAGTTTATTCAATGTATGATGCTTTGATGTGTGGCCTGGATGCATTAAGCTCTTAGAAAAAAAAATTAAGTTTTCTACCCAATTAATCACTCACAATTAAATTTTTCTACAACTTATAACCTCACATAAAGCCTAGGACATAAATAAGATAATTAAAAGATTTAGCAACCCCTTAGCTGAATGGTTGAATTTTTCACAACATGCATATCATATTATTTCACTCTTGCAAAATGAGGGCCTTCGTGCTTACATAATAGGGACCGCTTGACCTTTGAGAGCAACCCCGAGCTTCACTTTCTTCTCTTTTGATTTAGCCTATAATCTATTTTCATCATGCATGTAGGCATCAAAATCTTAAAGTCTTTATCCAAATGAAATGTCAAAATTGAATAAAATTTAAAATATTTTGCATTAGACTAAGTCATTATTCATACCATTCATACTCTAGTATCTTAGGGAGTGGGTTTAAGAACTTAGTTTCTTTCTAAATAATAATAGCCCAACTATCTTGCAAATCATAAGATTAGACCACATGGATTTGAAGCATAGGAGGAGTTAGCTGGCTACCACTCCAAGCGATTGTAAGTCCAAAGTAGGTGGTTTATCCTCTATTATGAAGGTAAACCTTATGCCCACTTTTGCTTTGATTTAGGTTGTGCTTTGGATTATCTCAAAGCTCTTTAGATTTAGGATTTGAGATAGCTATTTCCTTCAGGCTACAATCATAAATCCTCACCTCTTAGGTATTTCCACAATCTTATGTTGTTGGAGTATAAGTCCTAACTTTCTAATAAAATGTCAACTTTAACAAAATTGATCTTCTCAATTTCAAATGTATAAAGCCTAATCATATGATAGATTGGAATTCACACTAGCTTTCCTAGTATCATGAGCATTTCCTACTCATTCCCTTTGGCTTCTCAAAATAAGTCTTCTACTTGAACTTTCCCAATTGATTTTCCAAGTATAACCAATCCTTTGATAGTCTAACCTTGAAGTCTTTAGAGACTTTAATTGTTACTTTAATCGAGAGTGTTCTTAAGGGATTTACACCCCTTAGGATGTAGTTAACTATGGAGGCTTGCCTCCATAGAGAACTAAATGAACCTGTCTTAATATAAACCCAATTTTACTTTTTCATGTAAAGTAAGAGAAAATCTCTGGTATATTCGAAGACCCACTATGCCTTAGGAGTCATTATTAGGTGATTAGGTCCATTGTAGGGTGATGATTTCTATCTTTCAAGATAGTGCATCATTCTTTAATTTCATACCCAATCACTTCAATAAGTACCCCCTAAGATCTGCATGGTGTCCCACATCAAAAAATAAACACCATAATCATTTAATTATCTAGTTCATAGCTTAGGCTTTATGATGAGGTTGTGAGTTGCTTAAACTTTAATTTTGGATTGTTAATTATGTAGAAAATTTATTTTATCCTAAGAGTCTACCGTATCCAGGCCACATAATAAAGCATCGACATTTAAAAACTAAGAAAAGCATGCAATTTAATGCTAAGCATTAGCATCAATTTAAGTAAATCATCAAAATTTTATAAACTAGCACAAAAGAGTAATTGATCGGTGCGGTCGGGTACTGACATATACCTTGAGAAAGAAAAGATGGGTAGCAGAGCTCTATCCCTATACAACCTGAAATATAAAAAAATAATTATAATTATAATTGAATAAAATGTTATGGGGGTCTTCACTCTTCTCATCTTCTTATCTTCATATCTTCTTATCATCTTCTTCTTTGATTTGGTTTGCTTGAAGGCATCACATGGCACCCCAGGACAAAGCCTTCTAGCCAATGCTCATCATAAACCCGATAGCACTAATCCTAATTCGTAATTATAAAATTACATTTATATAGAAAGTAAATCTAACTACACCTGCAAAATAAAGGTTATCTAAACATACATATAACCCAAGCATTTATATTTATAATTTGGATTTAGCACCCTACACATTGATAACCAAGCCCACCTGTCCTAACTTAGATTATGTTTAGAGGCTTAAGCATCCTGAAAAGTGAGCATTTATATTTATTTTTAAGCAGCCCCTTAAGCACAATCCCCTGTAAAAAATATGATTAGGCTAATATCGGCCTAACATCTAGTCTACGAGGCATACACCCTAACATCTAGTCTAAAATATTACATCACAAAATAAAACATGCATCATACCATACATTGTCTTAACATAAAGCTAGAAGTAGTGACTTAATTATAATGTGTGTATTAAGGCTTGTGGGGTATGTCTTAACTAGGCATTAGAGTTGTATTTTTCTAAGTGTGAAAGATGTTCAACTTAACATGAGGGTTGGTTTCACTTGAAGTTGTTTAGTTGATTTTGATAATTTAATTTATTTTTTTATTTCATATGACTTACACTTAGCAACTAAGTGTTATAAAGAAAAGAAGATTACCCTCTTTCAACCCTAAGCCGTTTCTAAAGTATAATAATTTGATTTAGTCCTATTTAGTGAATGGCATATTACACATTTTTAATTAATCCTAAGTTTAGGTTCACTTTAAATAATTTGACTCAATATGAAAGGCTTCTTAAGATTAATCTAATTGAACTACTACCATATAACATATATCAAATTCATCCCTTCCATCACACATAGCATGCATATGATTCAATCCTAAGTGTATCTACACACATAACATGTTTTAGCACACTTGAATGATGAATATATGTGTATATTTGAAGTTTATATCTTTATTTGATTGAATTATTTAGTATACATAAATTTAAAGTTTTATCTAAATTCTTATATAAAAATCGATAGGGATGAAATTAAATAGGTATATTGCCATTATTAACTAGGGAAGTGAGGTAATCAAATGACCTCTTTGAGGCTACTTAAAGCCTCGGATGTTCCGGGATGTGATATATACCCATTTGCATTCAAACATATGTAAATTTTCATATATGAACATAGGCAAGAGAGCTCCAAATCACATGATTAAGCAATTCAATCACTTAAATAATTATGCATGCATTTTTAATAAAAAGATGAGATTCTCATTCTTTAATCATATACATATACATGTATGCGACATAAACAAGTATGTGTCATTGTTAAACTAGGGAAGTGTGGTAATCAAATGACCTCCTTAGGGCTACTTAAAGCCTCGTGTTCCTAGGATGTCCAGACTTTATACTTGTTTGCTTAGATACATATGGATGTATAAATAACTGAATAAAAATCATGCAAAATTGTAATTTCTTTAATTATACTATTTATGTACATGGATTAAAGCTCTATCCAAATTCTAATATTAAAAGACATAAGGATGAAATCAAATGGATTCGTATTGTTGTTAAACCAGAGAAGTGAGCTAATCAAATAACCTCCTTGGGGGTACTCAAAGCCGTTCCTGGATGTCCACTATATACCCATTACCATTCAAACTTATGTAAATTAACACATGAATAAAAGAAAGAGAGTTTCAAAGCCATACACTTAAGTTATATACACATGTAAATCCTATGCATATTCATAACTATCATCATAACATATGTAGTCATCATTTATAAACTTGTATAAAATATATTTGGATTTAATAGTGATAATTGCCACACATATATTAAATTAAATCAACACATGCAAGCTTACATAAAGGAAATTATTTTGTTTTAATTAATTTTGAAAGACATGAATGCATTAATGACATACAACATTTACCATGATAAGAAAGGAACAATCAAATATAAGCATATGATTCAATCAAATTAAATCCTAAGGACAATAAAATTGAATAAAATTATTTAAAGTAAACCAAAGCTTCTTTATTAGTTTAGTTTTGATTTGATTTGAAAAGGAGGAGAACTCATCACTTGCTATTTTAATCCCAATCCCACATTGGTGTTTTGATTTGGTTTAAGAAAAGGTAATTAGTGAATTTTATGAATTAATTAAGTTAGATCCTTAATTAAATCAATTAATTACCCTTATGTTACCTTAATGTAATTAATTAAATAATCATGAGCCAACATGACATGCATATGGATGAAAAATAAAGTTGCAATGATCCTAGGAAATTAAATGGCCTAATGCAATTAGCTCACAATTAATTAAATTAAGAAACTCAATTAAGTACTCTTTTGATTTTCCCACTCATGTGGGTTAACCATAATTTCCTAAGTACCTTTAGATTATTAAACACCTAAAGATCTACCCTAATTTAATTAATTAAGATCTGATGTGATTATGATTTTAATTTGAATTAAGCCATTTAATTAATTAAACCTTTAATTAACTCCAAATAAATTAATTTTCTTTTTTAAATGAAATGGACTTGGAAAAGATTAGGAAAGAGGCCCTAACCCCATTCCCTGCCCATTCACTATTCAACAATGATTAGTGAACATATTAATTTATTATATTAATTAATCATTTGATTAATTAAGGGAGTAATTAAGGCTTAAATGAGTAATTTCTCTAATTACCTAAGTAATAAATCCCAAGAAATTTATGAGAGGTAGAGGTCATCCCATTAAACTATCTCTCAAAGTTTGGGATTAATTACTTGAGTAATTAAGGAGTAAATAAGATAATTAAGTTTATAATTAAACCTTAAGCCTTAATTACAATTCAAAATTAGTTGGAATTAATTTTAAATGATCTTCTAAAATACCTTAAAAATGAGTATTTATTTATATTTTTTCAATTTTTTTACAATTTGTTATGAATTTTGGAAGTTTCAGCCATTAAATCTATTAATTAAGCCTAATCCCGTTGGAGTCATGCAGACTGTTGATGTGGCGCACTTTCCACATGGCACAATGAAATTGGCTATTTAAAGTCATCCGACGTGGTGCCTATGTGGCAGCAGCAGAAGCAGTTTCTTATCCACCATCTGATCTAAGATCTTATGGCAAGGATTAACTCTGTAGTTTCTTAAGGGATAAAATCAGATCGATCTAACGGATTAATCATGATCGTCTAATCACACGTATGATGGTGATTCATCATCCCTCAAGCGATGGAAGATGGATACTATTCATCTTTCCTCCTTCGATCTGAGCTCACCCAAGTTTGAATCGACTTGGAAATGATACCACACCATCAAAAAGGGATTCTTGGGGATCTAACTGCTAAGATCACATGGCATCACACTTTTCTTCACAAAAGGCCAATGAAAATTCACCCAAATCTTGGTTTCAAGGAATTACCATGTCGAAGCTCAAGACCGACGGTGAAATCGAATGAGGAAGCTTCGTCTAGTAGAGATGAAGCCCTATTGATTTGCATGCTCTAATTCCTTCCCGTTCTCTCGGTGGACCACAAATCATTGATTTGGAGGTCGACATTAATCAACATGCACCTCTGGTGGTCGGGAAGCTCAAGAGGTGATTCATTCTTGCTCAATGAAGGCTAGGGATGTGGGTGAAAAGAATTTGGATTTGGTTGAGTATGAGTGGAGTGGGATCGAACGAAGGGTTGCCTTAGTTCAAAATAGTGGAATATGAGGTTGGGACTGCTTGGGAAGCTCAAAGAAGGAACTAGGGATTTTGAAAATGCCCTAGGTAGTTCTCTAAGTGTGTAAGTGTTCGATTTGGATCAAAATGATTGGGGTATATCCCCCCTCCCTTGGATCAGACAGATGGGATTCAATCTCATTTTCGATCGTCCAGTCGTCGCTAGTGCGTCGGAGTCATCATTGTCAACTCCACATGGTTTAACTTGGTTATTGGGATGCTTGGCTGGTGGCTCAAGGTGGCAACCTCCTTCCTTGGATCCATGAGGTTTTGCCATGGTGGGGAGGTGAGTTAACTCACTTCCCTTTGGTCCAAGGCTGAGCAAATTGACCCAGCTCCATTAGTGTGCTACCAAGTGGAAAGGAAGGGGAGTTGACTTGCTAATTTGGGAAAAATCCCATGTGGGGGGAGAATCCAAGGGGATTTGCCTTGGGTTGAACCCAATTTAGGTTAGGCTAACTTGGGGCTGACCCAAGGTGAGTTTAGGATGGTTTGGGCCAATTTGCATTAAGTTGCCTTGGTTCAAGTGGGTTTGGCTCAATTTGATCATTATATGTCAAATTAGGCTAAGTTGGGTTAGGTTGACCAATTGGTCAAATTAGATCAAACCAAGGCTTGGGTCATGTTCAAATGATGATTTGAAGTATTTTGGTTCAATTTGTTTGAATCAATTTGGCTCAATTAGAGTCATATGGGTCAAATGGGTTGATTCACCCAAAATTGGCTTGGATTAGGGTTTGATTGACCAAATTGAAGATGATTGTAGGCTTCAATTTCAATTTATTTGGTTTGGTTATGATTTAGGCCAAATTGACCCTTTAGGTCAATTTGGGCTAAATAGGTCAATTGGGCTCAATTAGTCAAATTGGGTTCAATTGGGGCTTTGGTCGAGTTCAACAATAAATTTGAAATGAACTTGAGCCATTGGTTGCAATCAATTTGGATTATATTTTGATTTGACCTAATTTAGCCCTTTAGGTCCAATTGGGTCAACTTGGGTCAAGAGGGCTAATTGGATTTGACTTGGGTTTGTTCAATTTGGCTTGATAATTGTATATTTCATTTATATTCAGGATGATAATTGAGAAAATGAATGATTCATAAGAAAATCAATTTAATTTGGTTTAATTTCAAAGGAGATTTGGCTAAGTTCATAGAATTGAATCAAAGGGCTTAGGTTTGGATTTGATTTGATTTGATTTTGGCTTTGGTCATTTGAATGTAAGTTTGATTTATATTTGGAAGATGATTGAAGGAATAATTGATCTATAAGAAAATTAATTGATTTTGGTTTGAATTTGAATGGAATTTGGCTAAGTCCATGAAATTGAGTCATGTGGCTCAGGTTTGGATTTGATTTGATTTGATTTTAGTTTTGGTCATTTGAATGTATGTTTGATTTATATTTGGGAAGATGATTGAAGGAATAATTTATTCGTGAGAAAATCAATTGAATTTGGATTGATTTGAATGGAAATTGGTTAAGTCTATAGGGTAGAGTCATGTGGCTTAGGTTTGGATTTGATTTGGATTTGGTTTTGTCCATTTGAATATAGGTTTGATTTAAATTTGGGAAGATGATTGAAGGAATAATTGATTCATGAGAAAATCAATTGAATTTGGATTAATTTTGAATGGAATTTGGCTAAGTCCATGGAATTGAGTCATGTTAGTTTGGATTTGATTTTTTTTATTTTGATTTTGGTCATTTGAATGTAGGTTTGATTTATATTTGGGAAAATGATTGAAGGAATAATTGATTCATGAAAAATCAATTGAATTTGGATTGATTTGAATGGAAATTAAGTCTATAGGGTTGAATCATATGGCTTAGTTTGGATTTGATTTGATTTGATTTTAGTTATATGTTCATTTGAATGTATGTTTGATTTATACTTTAGAAGATGATTGAAGGAATAATTGATCCATGAGAAAATCAATTGAATTTGGATTGATTTGAATGGAAATTTGGCTAAGTCTATAGGTTGAATCATATGGCTTAGGTTTGATTTTGAGTTGATTTTGTTTGATTTGAATTTGGTTAGAAAGTTTGATTTTATAGATTTTGATTTAATGGTTAATTGATCTTTGAGAAAATCAATTGAGTTTGGATTGATTTGGGATTTGATTAAGGCTAAGTCCATAAAATAAAATCATAGAGTTTAGGCTAGGATTGATTTGATTTAGTTTTGGATTTGGATAGATTTGGATTTGATATTTGATATTTGATATTTGAATTTGGATGAATTGAGTTTGAGATTTAGTTTTGACTTAAGAAGGTGAACATGGATTGGGTTTATATAAGTCTCCCTAAGTCCTAAGGCATATCCCAATCTATGATTAACCCTTCTAAGTCCTGTAGTTTAAGTTAAGTCAACCTAGTTTCTAAATGTATCTCATGACTAAGGAAGTCTTAGTATCTAGAAGACTCCTAGGTCTAATCCTCACTCCAAAAGTGAGGTCAACAAGTCTGGACACCCCAGAAATACTAGGCATTAAGTAGCCTCACGGAGGTCATTTGATTACCTCACTTCCCTGGTTAATAAAGGCACATACCCATTTGATTTCATTCTTATGTATTTTTACATTCAAATTTGGATGAAGCTTTAATTCATATACATAAATAATTCAATCAAATAAAATACAACTTTGCATGATTCTATCTTTTAATTTCTTGTACATCCATATGTATTCAAGCAAGTATATAGTCTAGACATCCTAGGAATATGAGGCTTTAAGTAGCCCCAAAGAGGTCATTTGATTACTTCATTAGTTAACAATGACATATACTTGTTTAAGTCTTTACATGTGTATGTATATGTGATTAAAGAATGGGAATCCACCTTTTCTATTAAAAATACATGCATCCATAACTATTTAAATTATTAAATTAATTAATCATGTGATTTGGAGCTTTATTTCTATGTTATACACCTACATGTGTTTGAATGTCAATAAGTATAGTCTACATGAATGTTAAGTACACAAAGTCATTTGATTGCCTTAGTTCCCTAGTTAACAAAGGCATGTAGTTATTTGAGTTCATTCCTATGTATTTTCGTATAAGAATTAGATAGCTTTAAATTTACATATATTAAATAATTCAATCAAATGAAATATAAATTCTAAATAAATACATTCATCATTCAAGTGTGCTGAAATATGTTGTATGTATAGATACACTTAGGATTGAATCATATGCATGTCATATATGATGAAAAGGGATGGTTGGATATGTATCATGTGATAGTTATTCAATTATATTAATCCTAAAATGCCTTTCATGTTAAATATAATTATTTAAAATTAACATATACTTAAGATTAGTAAAAATATTTAATAAGCCATTCACTAAAGAAAACTAAATCATAAAAATGTACTTTAAAAAGTGACTTTAAGGTAGGGATTAAAGGGGAAAATCCTCTTCCTTCTCTTTATAATACTTAGATGTTAAGTTTAAATCATATGAAACAAAATAAAATATAAATTAAAACTTGAAAATCAATTAAACAACTTGAAATGAAACCAACCTTTATGCTAAATTAAATCCTTCTACACTTAGAAAATCATAACTCTAATGTTTAGCGAGACACACCACATAAAGCTTTAACACACACATTAGAACTAAGCCACTACTTCTAGTCCTAAGTTAGGATGGTGTATGTATGGTGTATGCTTTATTTTATGATATAATATTTTAGACCAAATGTCAGGGTGTATTCTTCATAGATTGGATGGTAGGACATTATTATCCTAATCATATTTTTGCAAGGGATTATGCTTAAGGGGTCGCTTAAAAATAAGCATAAATGCTCTCTTTGCAGGTTGCACCACTATGCATAATCCAAATTATGACAGGTCAGCTTAGTTACCCATGTGCAGGGTGCTAAGTCCAAATTATATATATAATTTCTTGGGCTTATATGTATGTTTAGCTAACCTCTATTTTACAAGTGTAATTAGATTTACTTTTCCATATAAGCGTAATTTTGAAATAGAAATTAAGATTAGAGCTATGGGGGATTAGAATGAGCAGTCGCTAGAAGACTTAGTCCTGGGGTGCCATGAGAAGCCTTTGGAGCCAATCAAAAGAAGAAGGAACCAATCAAATCAAGGAATGAAAATAAGAAGAAGTGAAGAAATAAAGACCCCCATAGCATTTATTGAATTCTAAATTGTAATTATTCTTTTATTGTTCCGGGTTGTATAAGGGTAGAGCTCGACTACCCATCTTTTTTATTTTTGGGTTGTATGTATGACTGACACCCTCTTATTCTTTTATAGTAGATTATAAATTATTTGATGATTTGTTTAGATTGCATATTATAAATGGCATTCTTTTCATAGTTTCTTATGTTTGATGCTTTGAATATGATGCGAGGCTTAGGATAAAATAAATTTTATACCCAACTAACATCTCATAACTAAAAATTTCAAACAACTCATAACCTCACCATAAATCTTAGGCTATAATCAAGATAATTAAAATATTTAGCAACCCCTTAGCTGTATGTCTCACATCATGCATGCATCTTGATCACTCTTGCTAAAATGAGGGCCTCCGTCCTTACACAATAAGGACTACTAGATTCATTAGAGAAATCCCTAACGATGGAGCTTCACCCTCTTTCTCTCTTGATTTAGCCAATAACCAATTTTCATCATGCATTTAGGCATAAATAAATCACAAGCCTTTTCTTCCAAAATGATGTGTCCAAAATGAAGTAAAATTTGTAAAGGTTTGTAATTTTTTTAGACTAAGTCATATGCTCATACCACTCATGCTCTAGTCTCTTAGGGAGTGGGTTTATGACTTTAGTTTCTTTCAAATTAAATGATTATCTTATCTATCTTGCAATTCATAAGACCATACTACATAGTTTTGAATTGTAGGAGGAGTTAGCTGGCAGCCACTCCAGACGGTTATAAGTCCAGAAGTCGGACAGTTTACTCTCTCTTGTGGTAGTAAACCCTTATGTCCATCTCTCGCTTAGATCTAGGTCATGCTTTAGCCTATGCTAAAGCTCAATAGATTTTGGATCCGAGGTTACTATTTTCTTTGGGCTACAAGCATACATCCTCACCTCTTAGGTATTTCCATAATCTTGTATTGGTGGATTATAAGCCCTAGCAATCTAATAAAATTTTAACTCAAACAAAATAAATCTCTTCAATTTCAAATATATAAAGCCCAACTATAGGATAGATTAAAATATCATGATCATTCCCTACCTTCTCCCTTTGGATTCCAAAAATAAGTCTTCTTCTTGAACTTGCCCAATTGATTTTCCAAAAATAGTCAATCCTTTGATAATGTTAGCCTTGAAATCTTTGGAGACCTTAATTGCCTACTTTAATCAAGAGTATTCTTAGACAATTTCATTCTCTAGGATGTAATTAACTTCGGAGGGTTGCCTTCATAGGAAACTTAAGAACTCGACATAAAATAAACCCTGCTTTGCTTTTCTATGTAAAGTAGGGGAAAGATCTCTGGTATATTTGAAGACCCATCACGCCTTAGGAGTTTTTATTAGATGATTAGGTCTATTATAGGGTGATGTCTCTATCTTTTGAGATAGTACACCATACCTTAATGTCATACCCAATCACTTCAATAAGTACCCCCTAAGATCTATGTGGTGTCCAACATTTAAAGATAAACACCACACTAAGCTGTGTAATTAATATGGGAAATATATTAAAGTGTTATTGATGATTTCTCACATGTAATCTAAACCATGTTGGGAATTCATGTTCAAATTGTTTATTAATAGTGATAGCATTATCCAAGTTTAATAAGTTCACGAATAACCTTAACTCAAAAATTAAACTAACATAATTAGAAAAGCACTATGTTTGATTAAAATCAAAATGAGATATTGTGTCATTAATGCTTACTCAAGAAAAGGTAAAACCTTATCGCAATTTATCAAAATAGTAATTTCCTTAAGTTCCTTATCATTCAGATATCGTGATGTGCTTTTACCCAATGTTTTTATAGATGGTTGAAAAGTGGATATCACATTTGGTGAAGAACCAATGTCGTTAGTATCATCTGAAAATGCATGTGGCTCAAAATAGTAGGAGCATAAATTTGTAGTCTCTTAAGCTAAGTAAGCTTCACATATTGAGCCTGTGGTGCTTTTTTGCATAGTTCTTTTAGTTTATTCAAGAATTTGCATGAATTTTATAAAAGAAGTAAGTCTAAATTGAATTTTAATTTACTTTAATCTCAATATGTACCTCACAAATGGGTACATCCAGTGATATTGCATTAGACTTCCCTCTAGATTCATATGGTAAATGTATTGACAAGTGATCCATAGAGTAAAAAAAATTGAGGTGGGGGGATACCATCTCGAGCTTACAGATAATGACTAGAATGTTTACTGGTTGTTGTATAGCTTCCACATTTAATCGAGGATACTTTAAAGAAGAGACTAAGATCAATCAAAGGATTCGATTTGCTCGTAAAAATCAATGCAACTGATAGTAAGTATTATCAAAAAATGTGGTAGTAGTGGATGTTCATTCCATAGAATTTTTTCGTTCTCAATATTTTCTCAAGTTGGATGCATACTCATATGGTAACTTTAATGACTGTACCCACTCCCAAATTTTATTCATTGTGCTAATGTGAGGCAGTATTTGACTTTAAGCTTATGAAATGTACCAACTGTAGTCTCTCTGAGCTCTAACTCTTTTCTACAATAAAATTCCTTCAAGTCCAACCTAGCTTTAACATTATATTTAATTTTGCTCTTAACATTCATCATTGCATTGAAAATATTATTAAAATAATTTTTCTCTATATGCATCATGTCAAGATTATGCCTTACTAGATTAGACTTCCAGTATGATACATCCCAAAAAATACTCGTCTTTGTTCAATTATATGTCACACCATAACCTAGTACACCACTATCAACTAAAATAGAAGAATCAAATATAGTAGGGATAGAACTAATAATATGTTATAAATCATCCCCACTCAATCTTGTAGGTGACTTAGCGAACTTGATTTTTTTGTGAATGTATCCTTATTTCTTTTGAATGCATGATCAATAGGGAGGAACGATGACAATCAAACTAGGAATTTTTTGATCATTTTTAAGAACGAATGTCTTTGATAGATCCATGCAATATGAACAAGCTAATTTCCTAATATCGCTCCACCGGATTTCATATAAAGGAAAGTCATTGATAGTCCACATAAGTGATGCTTTTAATTGAATGTCTTGCTTTGTAGCTATTTCATATGTCAATACACTAACATCCCATAAAATTTTATCAATAGTTGTAAGTAGACATCAATCTTTGCATTAGGGTTATGTGATCCAGGAATGATCAAAGTTAAGAACATATAAGGAGTTATTATGCATCTTTAATGGTAAATTATATGGTGTAACTATCATTGGCCAACATGAATAGAGTGATGAGAACTAACTAAACAATGCGAAACGATTAGCGCAAAGGCCAAGTCTTATGTTTCATGGTTCAATTGTAGAATCTAGATAAATGCTATTGAAATGCTTCCACGCTTCTCCATCTGATGAATGACTCAAGGTATGTGATGTATTTGCTCTATTGTGATGTCATCGATGTGTCGAAGAGTGAGTATGGAAGCATACAGTCTCTACAAATGTGGAGTTAATGACAAATAGAATAGACACTTGTGCGGTACATATTTTTGCTTGCTTTATTTTCTATTGTATGGCTTGAACCTCAGGGCTTGGTAAAAATTGCATTCAATATCCTGTGTACTATCCTTGTAATATAATATACAATCATTCACACACTAGTTAATTTTTTTTAGCTCAATCCTAATTTTGACAGCAACTTCTTTGTTCTATATAAGTCTTCAAGAACTAAGTTTTCTTATGAATTTGATTCTTTTAGTAGCCATGTAAATTGGTTAAAGCATTCATATGACATATTAAATTTAGTTTTAATACTTAGCATTCTTATCATCATAGCTCGTGGTTCATGCATCATAATGCTTTTACTTTTTTAGTAGATCATATAAATTTTGAGCTTCTTTAGGTGGCTCATCCTCCACTTCAATACTTTTACTCTAGATCATAGACTATTTCTTCATAAGTTTTGTAGAATCATATTCGTTTGAGGGGCATGCATGGGTCGCGTTGAGGCACCATTGTCAATATCAACATATGGTTCGAACTCACCATGTGAAGTTCAACTAATAATTTGGTTGAAAACGTGCAATAAAAGTCTACTTTGACTACATCCGTGGAAAGTCTAATTCTTATGGTTTGCACATAGACATCAAAACTTTTCTTCAAAATGTAAGAAGTAAATTGATATGCCACGTATGAAGTGCTCAACACCTCTCAAGAATTGATCAGTTAATCCTTTTCTACCCAGATACAATTTATTTTACATCCATGACTGCTCACTAAGGATTCCATAATCTCAATAAATAGAATAATATTGAAATTCAATTAAAATTTTATCTCAGGAACATAAGTAGTATTGATTGCATAATAAATGACAAATTTCATATTACACCCTAAGTGTCTAAGTCATTCACAATGAACAAAATTTTTTACAATTGAAATAATTGTAACTTATAATCACAAAATACTTTTTTATAAAAATAAAACTAACTCATATTACAAAATTTAAATAATTGTATCAAAAATTTATAAATCATATAATTAAAAATTTTACACATTAAATGACTTAGATGATTAAGTAAGCTTAAATTCTAAAATCCTAATTTTACAAAATGTACAAAAAAACTAATATTGGCAACTATCTACACACAAATAGATATTTCAATGTGCTATTTAATAAATTCAAATAAATTGGGAGAAAATTTAACCTAAAATCCATTAAGATGCCTCAAAACTTTAAATCCCTATTCCTCACAAACCAACGGATGAAATCATGAAAAAACTGAAATAGAAGGAAAAGGTTGAGGCATACCTTTGATTCTAAAGAGAAAATAGAGAAAATAAAGACGATTTGGATGCAAGTCGATGGGCCCTAAGTTTCATTCCATTGTCGAGAGAGAGAGAGAGAGAGAGAGAAATCGGGAAATGGAGGGGAGTGGCCATAGGCCTATAATAATGGTTTCGCAACTTTTCAGATTATTCACCAAATATGATGGCTTAACATGTTGGAAATTCAATTGTGTTTAAGTGATTTGAGCCCGATGTCCTCCTTAGTCGTAAATCTTGTAGTAAAGATTTCCAGCTGGTCAATTATTCAAGTGGTACCGACAAAAAAATCGCTAGAAATGCGATGAAAACTATAGTTTTTCTATAGAGGCATCATTTGAAACAAATTGTAATTGAGGCAAAATTACATTTGTGAAACAAACTTCAGAGAATGACTACTCTTTGGAAAGTTTGAAGACTATAAAAACTTTAAGAAATTTTAAGGATAATAATGAATTATGTATTAACACAATATAGATCTAAAAAAAGTTTTTTGTCTTTGAATTTATATTTTACGTATGGGATTAATTGAATAAAATTAATTCAAGTAAAAAATAATTGATGAATGATCAGTCTTTGTGTAAAGTTATGCATATTTTTGAGTACTTGTCCCCATAAAACTACTAAGCCAAATATTTTGAGATATATTTAAAATCTTAAAGTCTTGTTATCAATTGAATGTGTCGTAATTAAATATTTAAGTTATCAATAAAATGATACTGTCCTTAGTTGAACTTTTCTATACCTTCTAAGATCTTTTGATGAATTAAAAATCTATATATTTTTTAACTTAAGTCTTTTAAGATTTTGAATATGTAGGAATGCTTGTAATAAAATTAAGTCTAAATTCATGATATAATTAAAATTTATATACCTAATGTTTACAATTTTTTATATTTTTAGGTAATTAGAATACATATAGATTTCAAGGCATATGCCTTTAAGGATTTTGGATGAGATAAAAAAACTTATACCTTATGAGGTTTATACTTTTAAAATTTTAAGATGATAAAAATATGTACCATCTAATGCTAATACTTTCTTTTTTTAAAAAACATTATTTATACATTTTGAGGTATTTGACTTTGAGATTTTAAAAAATTAGTGCCATATAAGAATTTGGTATTTTGAGATATTTAGTGAATTTATAACTTTTAAGTCTTTTATCTTTGAGATTTTAGATGATTTGTATATTTTAAGAATTTTAAATTTTAAGATTTTAAAGAAACCATACCTTTTGAGATTTTAATTCAAAGATTTTTACATGATATATACCTTCTAAGATTTTTATCTTTTGAAATTTTGGAGAAGTTATACCTTTTGAAGTTTTTATCATTTGAGATTTTGAATGACTTATACCTTTGAGGCTTTCACCTTTCAAATTTTTTAGAGGATTTGTAACTTTTGAGACTTTTTTTATGATATTTTAGTAATTACATTTTTTTTCATGTTTTTATCTTTAAAAGTTTTGGGTATTTAAGCCATCAAAATTTTACATAATTCATATTTTTTTTAGGCTTTCACCTTCAATTTTTTTTTTTTATAAATTTGTATCTTTGGGGACTTTTCTTTGGAGAGGTATAGATGAGTAAAGACCTTATTAATTACTTCTTCTCATAAAGTTTTGTATAGTGAGGTTGTTGTCTACTAGTAGCTCCTACTTTCTTTTATGAATTTAGAGTAGAGATTGTATGTACCACTTACTCCCATAAAGTTTTTTTGATTAAAAAGATAAAATGAAATGGTATTTATAAAACCTTACTTGAAAATGGTAGATTTCCAATTGTGTTCAAGGAATGGAGAATATAATTTAGCTTTTTTTAAATCTTAGTGAGATGAGGAGCATAAGTTTTTTGTTACTTCAAGATAACATTATGTTATTGGATCTATTGGATATAATGGATAATACTTTAGAAAATGTATTGAAGTTCATATCAAAAACTTTTATGATGAGTGTCAATAAGGTGATGTTTATTTAAGTCCACAAAGGATGATGGAACGTTATAGGTTAGCTAAGTAGTGTAAAAAGTATGGATTGAATTGATAATGTCCAAAAGATCTTAATAAGACTACGGCAAAAGAGGGCATGCAACATACTAATGATGGGACATTGCATGGGTAGCATTAAACTGATAGCTTGTTATTGATTTTATGGTAGAAGAATTCCATTATACAATGATGGTTCTCTTTATTATCCATTGTTCTCTAAGAATTAAAGGATTTGAGCATCAATTTTATGTTATTCCATCCTATAAATATGATTTTTTAAAATTAAGCCTAGATGGCCTTCATCAACTAGATTATATTGTCCTCATTTGATGAATTACTTGCCATCTATTGAAGCAATGCTTATAAGTTACTAAAAATATTTCTTATAAATATTGGTAAATTATTACGTGCTGGAATATTTGTGATACTAGAGTGAGGGTTTAATGTCTCAAATTTATAGGAAGATTCAATAAACACATACATAAAAGTTACAAGAGACATTAGAATTTTTTAGCAAAAAAAATCTTAGGTCTAATAATGGTTAAAATAATATATTATATATGAGATGTAACAAGAGCTTGCTATTCCTCATAATTGGAAAAGAAAAAAAAATTTGGGGAGCTTAGTTGACCTCTATATATAATAAAGATTATTATAGAAGTAGTAGAGAGTAATGATGATTAGTGATAGTGGTTTGGTGAAGATGATTTAGTAATAATGAGAGACGACTATGATCGTGTTGATTATTAAAGGATGACAAGGAAGTGATAGAGATTGAGAGATGCAATCATGTAATAGTGATTGAAAGGTGACAATTAGGCAACATTGATCAAAAGATGAAAGTTTGGCAATGATTATTGAGGGATATTAGTGAGATATGGCAGTCAAATGAAGATAACTACGTAACAACCATCGAGAGAAGATGATCAGATAATAATGGCTAGGAAATGGATGATCTAGGATGATAGGATGATAACGATAAACATCAGCATTAATCATTAGGTAAAGCTCTAGAATTTTTTTTATATTTTTCAGCTTTCTCCAATTTTAAGTTTAGACCTCCCTATATCGAGATTTTTATTTATAATTTTAAAATGTGACATTTTGGTTACTTTGGACAAAGTTCATTTTGGTTACTTTGGACAAAGTTCAAAACATTCAAGAGAGTGATTTTGAACTCGTTGGATTTTTTATTCGAGAAGCTTGATTTGAATGTAATCGTATAAGATTTGGAGATCATTTGACTTTTTAATTAATGTTTTAAATTTTCCAACCACATTTCAAATATTTTATTTGAGATCATATTTGAATCATTACAGTGTCCTTGGATTTTATTATAAGTTTTTTGAAATTAGAATTCATATGATTTTGAATTTAATTTTGAAAATTGATATGACACTGAAAATTCTACTAGTCGAAGCACGAATCTTAATGTCAAAAGCAAGTTGATCCTCAGTTGAAACTAGTCAAGATCAAGCACTTAAAATATCATTTGAAACTTTGGGATATCAGTTAAATCCATAAATAGCTCTTAAACATGGAGTATTTATAGTCAAATCGAGCGTCTTGATGAGCCGGATCTAACAAGCCAAGATCTCATAATTCCAACTTCATTTGAGCATTCAAATACTTAAAGTACATCAAATGATCAAAGGAATCATCGATGAAGTGGAGTGGTTCGGATTTTGCATGTATTTACAGAGACACCACTCCTCCAATCTATAAATAGCCCCTCATTCCTCATATGAAGGGACCCAAGCAAGAGAGAGGAGAGAGCTCTAAAGCTTGAAGATTCTCCAATCACAATCCTGCCACCACTCGATGGTCGTCAACCACCGCCGCCGCCGTTGATCCTCGCCATCATCAATCTCTGTCGGTCTCCATCATGATGACCTTCATCGTCAATCGATGTCCCTCATTCACCATCATCTACCACCAAGAATCAGTACCATGTGACTACATAGTTGTTGTTCCCTTCTCATATGCAATCCTGTAATCCCGTTATCGGGAAGATTTTGTACTCTGAAACAGATACATAATGGAATATTTTTACTGGGCTAGGCCCCGTGATTTTTCCCTCTTTTTGAGGTTTTCCACGTAAAAATTCTAGAGTTTTCTTGTTCACCCTTTAAATACTTGTGTGTGTGTTGGATTTCACAACAAAGCTAAGGCGTAAACTTTCACTCACCTAGCAAGTTTGGCACCGTCATGGGAAAAGAACCCTTCAATCACAATTCCTGAACCCTCATTATGGCACAACACTTGTGACCGAGCCTCCCGCTCAACTCGCCACTCAAACCAATCCTTGAACCAAGGATGCCAAGCTTCTACCTCACTCCCCCCTGATAGGCGTGACCTTGTCATTGAATGCTCAATGGGAATCTCTTTAGAAGATCATGCCCGCCAAAAGGAAGAATCTCAAAATGAGATGATCCGACTTTTGCAAGGAACACAACAGCCACTACCACGACAAACACATCTCCCCCAAGATCGATCGTTAGCCGTGGGAGGTCAAAATGCTAATCTCCTTGACACTAAAGTTCCCTCGCGTAGAGATCGTGATGTTGATCTCCTTGACACTTCTACTCATCCATGCCAACCGACTAATCCACCATTATTGCTAGTTTGACATTTGACACATTCCCCGTTGACCTCACTCATCAAGTTATACGTGCAAAATTATGATGCTTAATGCAAGATGAATTTAACCTTCAAGACAGAAATCATCTTCTCCCTCACCGCAACTATGAGGAATCCTCACCTTTAGCTAAAACTATTCTTCAACATCCTATTCCAGTGGGTTTCAAGCTTCTGAGCTTTGATTCCTATGATGGGGCGACTGACCCACATGAACATATTGACCATTACAGGACCATCATGCATATCCAACGAGCTCTCACACTGCTTTGTCAGGTCTTTCCAAAGATATCAAGGGGCCTTCCATCGAATTCATGGACATACTACTGAGGCATGCAAACAACTCAAAGAAGAAATTGAGAGGCTCATTCAACAAGGATATCTATGTCGATTTGTGAAGATTCAATCAAATCAAACAAACATACTTCCAACTGGGGGAAACTAAGACAATCATCACAGAAATAATAAAATAATCATCAAACAGTTGGGGAAATTAAAACAATCACAGGAGGACCAATACTATCTAATCAAATTCTCATTACCACCTCTGAAGAGCTAGAGTTAAAGAGGTCTTGTATTGATCATTCCATCACTTTTAGTGACTCATACTTAGAAGGAGTCCATGTTCCTCATCAAGATCCACTTGTCATCAACGCAGGGATCGGTGACCCATGCTATAATATTAAGAGAATTTAGATTGACAATGGAAGTTCTATTGATGTCTTGTTTTACTCCACATTTATTAGCATGGGCCTGGTTAGGGGAAAGCTCCAACCAGCTGTAAGACCAATATACGGGTTTGATAATCGCCCTGTGCGAGTAGAGGGGACAATCACCCTTCCTATTGTCCTTGGTGAATTTCCTCGACAAGTGACTCATCTAATCTAATTCATGGTGGTCAAGTCAGATTCAGCATATAACGCTATCTTTGGAAGGCCCCTCCAATCAATTTTTGGTGCAGTCACTTCAGTATCTCATCTCAAGATGAAATTTTTAACCCCCGTTGGAGTTATGGTGGTCGGTGGAAATCAACAGATAGCCCAATCATGCTACCTCAGATAAGCTCAACCATGCCTTTCTATGACCTTCAACATCAAAGACTTTAATTTTTGAGATGAACGAGTACCCCGAAAAGATTCCCCTGTCGAAGACTTGCTCTCTATTGCATTATCAGATGACCAACTACTACGAATAGTGCAAGTTAGATCTCTGCTCTCAAATGAACAAAGGGAAAAATACATAGACTTCTTGCGCAGAAATCAAGACATCTTTGCTTGGAGTATGACGGACATGCTTGGGGTCGACCCCAATGTGATCATGCACTCCCTCAAGATCGATCTGACATTCAAACCGATCATCTAGAAGAAGCAAAGTTTTGCATCTGATTGCCTCCAGGCTATTGAGCAAGAAGTTAACAAGCTTCTATAAGCAGGATTCATACGAGAGGTACATTACCCTACATGGCTAGCAAATGTTGTCATGGTTAAGAAAATAAATGGAACATGGAGAATGTGTATTGATTACACTGACCTTAACAAGGCTTGCACGAAAGATAGTTTTTCTCTTCCTCGAATTGATCAATTGGTTGATGCTACATCTAGACATCAAATGCTTAATTTTTTGGATGCTTACTCTGGTTACAACCAAATAAAAATGGACCCAACGGATGAAGAAGCTACATCATTTCAAACATATAAAGGTTTATACTATTACCAAGTTATATCATTTGGGTTAAAAAACACTGGTGCTACTTATCAATGACTTATGAATAAGATTTTTAAAGACCTATTAGGCTGCACAATGGAGGTATATGTGGATGACATGTTAGTAAAAAGCTTGGAAGAATCACAGCATATTTTTGACTTAGAAATATGCTTTAACCTTCTTCGATGTTATAACATGTGACTCAACCAGGCCAAATGTGCTTTTGGGGTTACGTCGGGAAAATTTCTTGGATTTATGGTAACCCACCGTGGGATAGAGGCCAACCCCAAGAAAATCAAAGCTCTCAAAGATATGACTCCTCCGAAGAATATTAAGGAGGTTCAACATTTGAATGGGAATTCTGTGTTATCCTTCCCAGCCCTGGGATAGATACTTACCATTCTTTAAAATATTAAAGGGAGCTAAAATAATAATTTCTGGACTAATGAATGTCACGCTTTTGAGTAACTAAAGAGTATTTAGCATCTCCACCCTACTATCCAAGTCTATCCAAGGAGAGATGCTATACTTATATCTCGTCTTCCCACGTGATAAGCTCAGTTTTAGTGAAGAAAATGGGATACAACAACCATTTACTATGTCAAAAAATTCTCTCGATATAGAAAGTCATTATCCACTTGTGATAAGGTGGATGCTTTAGTTTTCTCAGCGCAAAAATTGCATCCATACTTCCAAGCTCATACTATTGGTGTTTACACTCATTTACCATTAAGGGTCATCCTATAGAAACCAGAAGCATCCAGGAGGTTAATTAAATGGTCATGGGAGAATTAGATATAAATTTTCTACTACCTCTATAAAGTCTCAAGTACTCATGAGACTTTATAATGGAATACCTCCCCAAGGAGCTATATTACATGCCTTTTTATCTCTTCATGGACCCTCTATGTTGATAGAGCTTGAAATACCGATCGGGAATCTTACTTATTTTCCCCCAGCAGAATACCTTAGAGTATGAACTTTGCCTAAAATTTCCTGCAACTAATAATATGGTTGAATATGAGGCTCTCATCGCAGGGTTGAGACTCACCATTGATTATGAAGCTTAAGACTCAAGGCTTACCACACTACATCGCGCACCCCATCTGGTGAGACACCATATAACTTGTGTTTGACGCAGCTATTATACCGATCTCGGTTCCAAGTCCAAGAGTTCAATTATTCAATCATGTTAGAAATGAAGAAAAACTCCGACACTGGACCTACTCCCCAAAACTCGTGACATGGCCTACTTGGTACTTCTTCCTATCAAATGGTAGCTCGTCACTTCAATGAAAAGTAAAACCTCTCCCATATCATGGTGACTTGGTCCTGAAGTCTCGCTGCAAAGGCCCTCAACGTAATAAACTCTCACCTCTTTGGGATGGACCATATGTAGTTATAGCTATGGTCAAGCCAGTAACATTCAAGAGGATCAAGGAAAAACTCTACCTCAAACAAATCTTGAAAATATTATCAGTAATTCCTACTGTATAATTATTGCAACTTTTATTTTGTCTCATTTGTCGCTTCCTCTTCATGTAGCTGACCCCTCTTAGTGGGATAAAAACTTGTTGTTGTTGTTGTTATCATTTTCTCGTGAAACTCATATCCGTGTTAAAATCATCTTATGATTGTATCGCCGAACTTATCAAAGTAATGAATTTATAGCTTTTTCTTACAAGCTTATTTCTTCTTCATTTAATTCTCCCATTTGAGAAATATACAATTCACGTTGTATCTCAATCGGCTTGATCAATCCCAAGGGGATTTGATCGGACCTCTTCCATATAGGTAAGAGGTCAAGTAACACTTTGGCTGATACCTAGGGTAGGTCAAAAGGTCCTTGGTGGACATCCCGTGACCTCTTCCATATAAGTTAACGTCATCGGGTAACACTCTGACAAACAACCTCGGATAGGTCAAAAATCCTCAACGATTCAATTCAACCTCTTCCATACAGGTTAATGTCGAGTCACACTCGACAAACAACCTTGGATATCAAAATCGGAATTTAATTCAACCTCTTCACAGTTAACGTCGAGGAAAGACTCCAACAAATAACCGGATAAATCAAAAGCTGATCTTATTCTCCAGTCACCACCACTTCATAGTCATCCCCGAATCAAACTCCGATTTCATACCACCACCATCTTCCGCCACATAAAGACCTAACAATACCTCTTATAGTCAGAAAAACCGCAACCAGCCATTGTCGCATCGGTAACCCTCATCTCCGTTATCATTCGATGGCGCCACTCAACTCGGAAGTCCGCGACGGTTGGCCTCACCAGGAAAATCGGCGACATTCACGCGGTGCCACCGGTTGTCGGCGATAGTTGACGCCTCACCGAGGAAAATCAGCCTCATATGCTACAAGCCTTGATAGCCTCAAACCGGTCGGTTTGACAAGACGTTGATGCCTCTTTCGAGGGAAAACCTCGCCATGAACTATGGGTCTTGATTCAAACTCGGTCCGACAAGGCGGTACGCCTCTTTTGAGAAAACCCGAGCCTCATGAACTACGGCCTTGATGATCTCCGGTCGGTCGACAAGGCGGTGGCATCTTCGAGGGAAAATCAGCCTCATTTGGCCAGACTGGCCTTTCAACTTGTCAAGGGGTAGTTGATGCCTCTTTCGAGGGAAAATGGAGCTCGATGAACTACGTGATCACCTCAACCGGTCATCAGAGGCGGTTGCTCTTCGAGAAAAGAAAACCTCGTAGATGAACTGGTCTTGATCCCAAACCACCTTCTCTCATGAAGAAGAAGAAGCCTTCTCCCAGCGGGGTTTTATAGATGGCAAAGGTCAAAATCCCAAAAAAATGGCTTAAAACCATTCAAAATCGTAGAAAATTGACAAAAATGGATGAAAATACCCTCATTGGTGCGGTTTGCGCCAGCGGCATCAGTGCTGGACCAGAAGCATTATCGTGCCCATGGCCAGCCTCGCCCGCTACAGCTCTCTCGCTTCTGCAGCGCTTCCTCTCGCCAACAATGCCTTCACAGCGCTCGCTCAGGCATACGCCGCTGGCGCCTTCGTGGATGCAGCATCGCAGTGCCAGATGGTCCCCCAAAATCTTGTATTTCGTGCATTGCACGTACATCGCCTTTTATCATAATCTTTGCTGAAAATCGCTCTCAAAATGAATGGTTAATGGACCCATAAATTTCATTGAAGAATCTGCTATTTTTAAGTATTCGACATATATATTTTTGGATGATTGAGATAATGTCATCCAAAAATAGGACGATATGACACTGAAAATTCTACTAGTCAAAGTACGAATCTTGATGTCAAAAGCAAGTTGATCCTCAGTTGAAACTAGTCAAGATCAAGCATTTAAAATATCATTTAAAATTTGGGATATCAGTTAAATCCATAAATATCTCTTAAACATGGAGTGTTTATAGTCAAATCGAGCGTCTTGACGAGCCGGATCTAACAAGCCCAAGATCTCAAAATTCTGACTTCATTTGAGCATTCAAATACTTAAAATACATCAAATGATCAAAGGAATCATTAGAGCCATGAATGTGGAGTGGTTCGGATTTTGCATGTATTTACAAAGATGTCACTCCTCCAATCTATAAATAGTCCATCATTCCTCATATGAAGGGACCAAAGCAAAAGAGAGGAGAGAGCACTAAAGCTTGAAGATTCTCCAAGCACAATCCTGCCACCACTCGACGGTTGTCAACCACCACCTCATCATCGGCCGCTTCATCCTCGCGTCGTCAATCTCTAGGTCTCCATCATGATGACCTTCATCGGTCGATGTCCCCACATTCACCATCATCTGCTACTGCTCAAGTTACCACACATTGATATAGTTGTTGTTTCCTTCTCATATGCAATCCTGTAATCCCATTTTGGAAGATTTTGTACTCAAATGATACATAGTGGAAGATTTTACTGGGCTAGGTGGTTTCCTCTTTTGAGATTTTTCACGTAAAATTCGAGTTTTTTGTTCTCTTTAAATACCGTGGTTCTTTGGATTTCACAACAAAATTTAAACTTTCACTTTCATCGATTTTTCGCAACAAAATATATAATCTGAAGATTGCATCAAGTTATGTATTTCATCAAATGAATTTTTAATAACCCGCATGTGTTTGTGTGTGTGTATTGATAATTTGTCTTTCTCATTGGATCATTTTTTGGGCATCATTCCTGCTATTTAGTTGGTTCATTGTTTATACTTGGTTGTTATTCTAAAAACTTAAATCCTTGTTGTGTTGGAGCTATTTTGAAACCATATAATTGCGCAAGATGACATGAACGATCTGCTTTGGTTATTTCTGAGAACTCTGTATATAGAAAGGGAAACATCACTTACCGCGACCATTTATTTGAGGCTTAATTTTTAAATTAGCGCTAATTAAAAACTTAATTAGGTAATTAATCTTCTTAAAAAAATTTAAAATAGAGTCTCCTCACTGGCCCTACCTCACGTCTGATCATAAATATTTTTAAAAAAAATTAAGTTAACTCCTTTTTTTGGTTATATCATCATGCATTTAGCGTTCTTGGTATTGTTGGAAAGGATAATAAAATTCCACAACTTTCATGAACTTTTGAATCGCGTAGCAGCTTTTTTTGAGCGTATAAATTTTGAAGTTTTGAAAGTGAAAGTTATTACGGCAGCCTCCGTTTTTTGTCATAATACAAGGATTGTTGAATACATATAATTTTTTGGTAATATCAAACACTCTAGATGTATTTTCATTTGACTCTTTACCATAATAAATACATATATGACAAATAGTTTTTAAATTAGATTTGAACTATATGTATTTATTATGGTAAAGAGTCAAATGAAAATACATCTAGAGTCAAAATTCACATTACTAGTTTTAATGTGTTTTGGAAAAGTAAATGTTAGCAAGTGTAAAATAACATCTTCAAATATAAGAAATTGGAAAAGTAAATGTTAGCAAGTGTAAAATAACATCTTCAAATATAAGAAAAGAGCTGATTATTTTTTAAGAATGACTAAACCTATTAAAGCTCAATTTATATATAAATATATTGAGAGTGTTTGATATTACCATTATATGTATTCAACAATCCGTATTATGACAAAAAACGCGAAAATTTTTTTTTCAAAAAAAATTTATCGTTAGAAACTGCTACCGGCATGATTATTCAAATGAAAGTTATAGAATTTTTATTACCTTTCCAACGATACCAAACGCCAAATCCCGACATCCGATGAGCTGATATAGCCAAAAACGTTAACTTAATTTTTTAAAAAAAAATCGTTGGGTAGCTCGGCGACAATCCGGCTGATTGGGCGTGAGCTATTTTAAAATTTTTTTAAGCGGGTTAATTATATAATTAAGTTATTAATTATGACTAATTTAAAAATTAAGCCTTTATTTGATAACACTGAAGCAATCCTTTTCTTCAGGTCAAATTTCTCAATTATTAGTAGACAAATTACATTATTTCCTGCAATTAAGAAATGTGTCCAGGTTAAATGTATTTGATATATATAGATTTGAAGCTAAGTTTCAAGTTTATATATACACGTGGAGAATTTTATGTCAACTTTTGAAATTTATTGTTAGATCCAAGGAAAAAAAACCAAACATATACATATGAATAAAACATTATCTTTGATAGAAAGCTATTTTTGCAAATATACACACCATAATAAATGAAACCTTCTGAACATAAAATTTTTACATCTAAAAATAAGTTTCAACATTTGTTATGGACTTCGTGTTGCACATACATAAATTTCAAACACCCTAAAGAAATAGGGGTGCTCTTTAAAGTCTTCCCATAAAATCTCAATAGAAAATTCTTAGAAGACCTGTCACGGAAAAAATAAATATTATAACGTTATAATAACGTTACAATATATAACGTTATTATTAAAATTTTATTATAATAAAAATATTACTTATGTAACTTATAATATAAATTAAATAAACAGAAATAAATTAATTTATAACTTAAAATAATAGCTATTAACAACTATAAATCATAATTAGGTGATTTAATATTTTGGCTCTCATGTAGGGCTATTAACGAGCTGATCTGGGTTGGCTCGAAATATTTTCGAGTGGCTCGAGATCGACTCATGGCTCGAAACATTCAATTTCGAGCCAACTCGGGACATTTTCTAATCGATTTTGAGCTAGGTCGTTTTGATTTCGACCGGCTCGAATTGAACATTTTCAACTTTTTTTTACTCTAATTTGAATGAAGTTGGCTCATTTGATCGAGTAGCTTGAATTTAATAGAAATGATTATTAAAAAATTTAAAAAAAATTGACTTAAGTGCATGAAATAAAAAATAAATATGATTTTCAAAAAAATAATATTTATACTTATAAATATATTATATTTATTTTAAAATATTATAAGTTATAACTCTATATACTTAATTTTAGGAATAATTTTATTGTTATGAAAATAAAAGTATTATATATATATTTATTTAAAATTTTTAATAATAGATAAATTCGATCGATCTCGAGCTGGTTCGATCCGATCTATATTCGGCTCGAGATCAACTTGAAAAAAAGTTTGATCCAAATCTTTGGCTCATAGCTCGGCTTAATGTAATCGATTCGATTTTGATCAGATCCAAATTTCAATTTGATTTTTGAATAAACTAACAGCCTTACTCTCATCTTTCACCTATAAATAGATGATAATGTGAGCTTGAATGGTATGAGAAAATCTGAATATTCTCTCTTCCTTTCTCTATTCACATATTTGTTTGTCATTCTCTTCATTTCATTTTTGGGCAACAAGAGACACGCGATTAGTTTGAAGTTTTACCGATCAGTCATGGTACACATGTAATCAAGGCAAGAGAACGGGTTGTATCTCACGACTAGAAAAGAGAGCCGCAAATTGGTGAGCGTGACTTTGATACTCTAAGAATAGTCATGCCACGCCTCTCCCACTATTTCAATCTCATTACTTTTATTTTTATTTTCTTAGTTATGTTAATTTTATTTCTTAATTACTAATTTATTTTCTTATAGTTTTAACAATCTTAGAGTAGATCAAAATATTTTCTTTATTTTAATTATTTTCACCAATTAAAAATAATATGCTTACACAAATATCCCTTCGTCATGATAATGTTAAGGTGAAAAAATTTATAGAAACACGCTTTGGAAGATGGCAAAAGAAAACTATATATTGGTTGACATGTTTATGATTATTTTCTGCAATATATAATCCTCTTTCATCCAAACCTAATTCTAAAAGAAAAAATAATTCTTCTTTCGATGAAGGGTTAGGAAATGGAAACACTCCACAAGAGATTGATTTTCTTTGTCTTGAGCGTATTCTTAGTGTTCTTTCAATCATCTTTATGACATGTTTTGTACATCAACAGCTTCTTTTAAGCTTTGGAAAACACTTGAATCAAAATATAAAAACTTAAGATGTGAGTCTAGAAAAATATTACGTTGAATCATTCAATGAATATAAAATGAGTGATTCTCGCACTATAATAGATTAATTAAATGAAATTCAAGACATTAGTCATGATCTAAAAGAACATGGCATAAGCATGATGGAAGCATTGATAGTTGCATTGATAATAGGAAAATTACTTCCATCATAGAGTCAATTTGCACAAACCCTTAGGCATAATAGAAATAAGATGTATCTTGATGATCTTATAATTGCACTTAGAATAGAAAAAAAAAAAAAAGAAGATAAAACTCTCACTAAAATTGAATCTCAAACACATGACAATTTAATAGAAAAGAGTAATTTTAAACCATTTAATAAAAAGTTTAAGAAACAAATTTTATACAAGCCTAGCAATAAAAATAAAAAGCATATTGAGATTCAATATTGGGTATGCAGGAGAACCAATCATCTTACAAAGGCTTGTTATTATCGGAAAGATAAGACATTCAAAAAAAACAATAAGTCCTTTGAGCAAAATTGATCTCAACCACAAATTAATATTATCACTTCTAATGCTAATGATTCCTTTTCTTTGAGGTATGTTTGGCAATCATTTGAAATTAATTTTTCATATTATTCTACCGATTGGTGGATAGATATTGGGGCAACTATATATATGAGTTTTGATAAATCTTGATTTTCTTCCTACGAGGATACACCAAGAGGAAGTGCAAGCATTGGCAATGGAACATTAGCTAGTGTGGTTGGAGAAGGAGATATTGATCTGAAATTGACATCAGGAAAATATTTAAAATTAAATTCAGTTTTGTATGTATCATATTATGAAATTTAATTAGTGGTTTGCTACTTATTCAACATGATAAGGTTATTATAACTAAAAGTGGATCATTTGTGGGTACGGGATATTTATGTAATAGTTTATTTAAATTAAAATTTTAATTTAGCAATAATGTGTTATGCTTAAATCCTTCTATTTCATTAATTATTTCTTCTAACATTTGGCATGCAAGATTAGGACATGAAAATTACAAAACAATTAAAAGAATGATGTAAATAAATTTAATATTTAAAATAGTATAAATAAAGATGTGAAGTGTGAAATTTGCTCTCAAGCGAAACAAACTAAGAAGCCATTTAAATCTAATTTTGTTAAGCAAAATGATTTATTAGATCTTATTCATAGTAAGTTTGTGATTTAAATGGTAATTTAACTAGAAGAGGTCAAAGATATTTTATTACCTTTATTAATGATTTTTCAAAAGTTTGCTATATTTATTTAATCAAAAATAAAGATTAAGTTTTTGATGTATTTAAGAAATATAAATTAAAAAATCAATTAAATAAGAAAATTAAAATTGTAAAATCAGATAGAGGTGGGGAATATATTTCACTTTTATTTAATAAATTTTGTGAAGACAATGATATTATATAGTAAGTTACTCCTCTATATTCTCCTCAATCTAATGGAGTAGAAAAAAATAGAATATTAATTAATATGGTAAATGCAATGCTAATATCATCAAATTTATCAAATAATTTATGTTGTGAAGCTTTATTAATAGCTTGTTTTATTTTAAAAAGATTCCTTATAAAGATTCTAATAAAACACTTTATGAATTTTGAAAAAATAGAAAATCAAATTTGAAGTATTTAAAAGTTTGGGGTTATTTAGCTAAAATATCTATTCCAGAATATAAAAAGAAAAAATTAGGATCTAAAATTGTAGATGGTATATTCATTGGATATTCTCTTAATAGTCATATTTATAAATTTCTTATCATTAATACCGATATTAGTGATATTTCTATTAATACAATTATGGAATCTAGAGATGTTACATTTTTTGAAGATATATTTTCTATGAAAAATAAGATTATAAAGTCTATTAATAAAAAAGAATCTTTAATAGAAAATTCTATAATAAATAATGATGATACTATTTTAACTAATAAAAATGAGAAAAATAATAGAAAAAGTAAAAGAATTAGAAAAGAAAAAAATTTCGGTGATGATTTTTATTCTCTTTTAATTGAAATATTTATTTTAGAAAATGATCCTACTAACTTTGATGAAGCTATAAATTCTATAGATGCACCATTTTGGAAAGAAGCTATTAATAATGAAATAGATTCTATCATAACAAATAAGACTTGGGTATTTTGTGATTTACCTCGTGGTTGTAAAACTATTGGATGTAAATGGATATTCAAAAAGAAATTAAAATCTGATGGAACTATAGATAAATATAAAGCAAGATTAGTATTCAAAGGATATACACAAAAAAGTGGTGTTGACTATTTTGATATTTATTCTCCAATTGCTAGAATTTTTACAATTTATTTGCTTTTAACTTTATCTTCAGCATATAATCTAGTTATACACCAAATGGATGTTAAAACTGGAATTTTAAATGGTGATTTAGATGAAGAAATTTATAAGAATCAACTTGAAAGTTTTATAGTAAAATGTCAAGAAAATAAAGTTTGTAAATTAGTAAAATCTTTATATGGATTAAAAAAACTCTCATAAATAATGGCATGAAAAGTTTGATAAAGTAGTATTGACATATAGATTTTTGCTCAGTAAGTCTGATAAATGTGTTTATATTAAAGTTGTCGATCATGATTATGTTAATTTAAATCCTTATGTTGATGATATTTTAATATTTGGTATAAATCTAAATATTATAAATAATATTAAAGAGTTTTATCAACTCAATTTGATATGAAAGATTTATGTAAAGCTAATATAATACTAGGTATAAAGATTTATAGAAATGCATATAACATTTCTATTACTCAATCACATTATATGCAAAACTTCTTAAAAAATTTAATTATCAAGATGTGAGTCCTATAAACACTACATACAACTCTAACTTACATCTTATAAATAATTTAGGTGATAGTGTACCACAATTAAAATATTCTTAAATAATTAATTGTCTTATGCATCTAGCAAAGTATTCTCGATCTGATATTGCTTATGATATAGGAAAATTGAGTAGATATATTAGTAACCATAGTGGAACTAATTGGAAAGCACTAGAAAGAAATTTTAAATATTTAAAAGGTACAATAAACTATTGCATTTATTATAGTGATTTTCTTATAGTACTAGAAGGATATTATGATGATAGTTGGATTGCCAACACTAGTGAAATAGAAGCCACTAGTGGTTATGTCTTCATATTTTGTGGTGGTGCAATATCATGAAAATCTACTAAATAAACATTAATCTCTAGATCTACTATGGAAGCAAAATTTATAGCACTTGATCTTGCTACTTAAATTCGAGTGACTTAAAGTTTATTAATTTTTTTACCTTGTATTGAAAAACTTATGCATGCTATTTTAATAAATTGTGTTAATCAAGATGTTATAGTAAAAGTAAAAAAGTATAAAATGCAATGATAAAAAATGTCATATGAGAATAAGATATGATTCTTTATATGAATTATATAAAAGAGGTGATGTCACTTACCATTTTATTTGCTTTGAGAAAAATATTGCAGATCCATTGACGAAAGAGCTTGTAAAGACTTCTATATTGAGATCATTAGAAGCGATGGAGTTAAAATAGTCATCATAGTGGAAACCCAACCTTCAGATTAAAAACACCATGGTAGAAGGTTCAATGTGGTAAAAATGAAGTTGATCAAATGACTGGTAAAAGCACAATTCTAAATATTATAAATATCAACTTTATATATATTTGTGCTAAACTACAATGAAAATAAGGTTGAGCTATAGCTTTTAATGAGATCAAAGCCAAAAATTTTACGAGATATTATAATTGCAGTGCATCTTAGAGATCTCACCTATATAAGTGATGTAATAATAGGCCACTGTACTGAGATCTTATTAAGATCCTAAAATACTTATGAATTGAGAGGAAAGAGCATGACATTTAAAGCACACCCTTGAGTAAAACTTATAATGTGCCTCATATTATGTGTATACCAAATGACATAATAATTTATATACTTAGTTCAAAACTTTGGTTACTATGATATTCATTATTGCTAGATTTTTGTTATAAGTAAAAGTTCAAACTCAAAATGTACTTTCATCGAATACATGATAATAGTTGTCCAAAATGAAAATTTTGATTCTTGATCTCTTATTTTATTTACCTCAAGTTTATTTATAAATATATTTTTTTTATTGGAGACGAAATTGTTACAGAAAATGTAAAAGAAAAAATATATTATCACGTTATTATTAAAACATTATTATAATAAAATTATGTAACTTATATCATAAATTAAATAAATACAAATAAATTAATTTATAACTTAAAATAATAGCTAGTAATGGTTATAAATCATAATTAGGTGATTTATTATTTGGCTCTCATCTTTCACTTATAAATAGATGATAATGTGAGCTTGAATGGTATGAGAAAATTTGAAAATTCTCTCTTCCTTTCTCTATTCACATATTTTCTTATCAGTCTCTTCATCCCATTTTTGGGCAAGAAGAGACACGCGATTAGTTCGATGTTTTGCCGATCAGCTATAGTGTACGCGTGATCAAGGCAAGGGGCCAGATTGTATCTCACGAATAAAAAATAGAGCCTTGAATTGATGCACCAATGCTTGATCTACTCTAAGAATAGTGTCGTCGGCACGCCTCCCTAATTTATTTGAATCTTGTTACATTTGGATATTCTGTGTTAAATTTATTTCTTAATTGCCAATTTATTTTTTTATAGTTATAACAAGACCCACTCTAATTCAATGACAAATTATTACGCAGAATATCCAAATGTAGTTTTTATGTATGGACCCCAATAACATAGTATCAAATGACTCTTATCAATACACAATTATTATATATTAATTGTTAAATACTATGTATTATTGTATATTGATGTATCTACATATGTTATGTATTACTGTGCAGTTAATATTATATCAATACATAGCTGTTTAAAAGTCAAGACACAATAGATATGTATTGACTGAATGTCACATGATCCAGACTTCACACGTAATAATTTCTCCAATTCGATAAGCCCTCGTAATGATTTTGAACAAATATTTGAGCTGAGCTTAAAGAGAAGTAAATTTTGTTAATTCATCTTTTATATCTAACCAAACTTTGCTAAAACGTATTACTAAGGAGAGAAAAAAATTTTTATGCTTTTTTAGGGAAGTTAAGAGAGTTAAATTTCCATTAACGGCCTGAGAGAATCAAACATATATTTGATAACATTTAATTGTTTTCTCTTCGAATATTTATTGTATTAGTTTTCCCTATCTATCTCAATAGTAAGTTATAAAATTCTGCTTCATCGAGCTTGGAAGATGAAATCAAATTATTTGATGTCGATTTTCCTCTTTCCCACGTGCGTGCTCTGTTGCATTCCTTCTTTTTGATGCGTTTTCATTTTTTCTTTGTAATGCTAGAGTGCGATAATGGATTCGACTTTGGCTCCTCCCTGGGAATACCTCCTCATATGCGTTAATGGTTCGAACCTCTCGGCATCCCTGGATCAAATCCTCTTTGGCTTCTAAATCCTTCAATGATGTGCGGGTAAGGCAAGGAATCCCGATGAGTCTTCTGAATTTGTATCTACGTCTTTCCGAGGTGTACTCGGGATCATGTGATTCGGTCATTGAAAAGCTGGCTAAACCTTTTGAGTATGCTTTGGTCGGTAAATTTGCTCTCCGACGCCCTTCTATGGAAAATGTTCTCTTTTTTCATAATCTAAAACTTTCTGGTGTGTTTCTATGGGTTTGATAGATTCACGACATATATTGATTCAATTGTCTAATGATTTGGATTATTCCCATGTTTTTACAAGAAGATCGTATTTTGTTTTTAATTGTCATATGCTTTTACTGAAATGGACTCCATTTTTTGACATCAAAGATGAATCTCCTATCGTTCCTGTATGGCTTTCTCTTCCTAACCTTCGTGTGCATTTCTTTAATTCTGAGTTTCTCTACGATGTGGTTGGGCTTTTCGGTCGACCCCTCCAATTGGATCAAGCGTCCACTTCTAGCTCTAGACCTTCATTGCCTGGATTCTTGTGGAATTGGATATAACTAAAAAACACCCTAAGGAAATCTGTTAGGTTCAAAAAAATATGGCTATCTTCAAAAAGTGGAATTTGAAAACTTTCCTGTATTTTGCTCCCATTGTAGAATTCACAGACATGGATTTGCAAATTGTTTTGTGGCTCATCCACATTTAAGAAAAAAAATCTGATGTGTTATCCAAAGCTAACCCTTCCACTAAGGTTCCTTTTAATGAACCACAAAATGGGATGGTCACTAATGCTTCAGATAGGATTGAACCTCGGTTCAAAGCCACCAACTCGAACTTAAGATGGATGACATTTTGTCTTGGAGTTCTTCCTAATAAGGAACAGGCTCCTCATGCTAATTCATTTACAAAGTAATAATATTGACATTAATGGAACCAATAGCAGCTCTGGATCTCCCATAGTTTCTGAGTCCCTAACTAATGCTAATATCCCTACTATTGTAACTCCATTAGCTAAAGGTCAAGTGAAGGATAGTGTAGAAATGGCGTGTATGTATTTGATAACTTCTACTCCTGATTTAGGTATTTGTGTTTTGCCTAATTCTAACCCCTCATGTGCTTCTTCTTCTAATCCTGAGCTAATCCCAAAACAAAAATTACATCAGGTCATCAACACTGATTTGGAGGAAGGAGAAATGGCCTTTAACCCTCAGGCTTCCCATTTCACCAATAACTTCACTCATCATTCTTTATCTGATGGTGAGGCTGTTGATTTGGCCAATGAGTTTAAAATAGTTATAAAGAAGAAAAATAAATCATCTAAGTCTAAATTTCCTAACTTTGCCATAGTTACTAGATCTGACTCCTACCATCCTAAATAAATGGTATCCTTCCTGATTTGGAATGCGAGAGGGATAGGTTCCCAATCTGTTCGTAATAAACTCAGCAGCTTGGTTCACACCCATAATATTTCTTTCCTAGCTATATTGGAACCCTTTATCCTTCTGTCTAGCATCCAATCAGTAGCTATAATGATTGGCTTTGATAGTTTTATCGCAAACTTGAGTAATAAAATTTGGATCTTCCGGAGAAATCCTTTGGTTATTCATATTATCCATGATCTTCACTAGGTGGTGAATGTTAAAATCACCTTTCACAATTGGTGCTATTTTGGATCCTTCGTTTATGCATCTTGTAATATGTATGGTAGAAGAATCCTGTGGAAAGATCTGATTAATTTCTCCTCGTTGGTTAATGCCCCCTAGTTTGTAGGTGGGGATTTCAACACTATCTCTTCCTCTTCGGAACGAGTTGGTGGTAATGCTCCTAACATATTCTCCATGGAAGATTTCAATAATATGATTCTCGATTGTCACCTGACCGATCTTGGTTTTATTGGTTCTCAATTCACCTGGAACAATCACAAACTTTGGCAAAGATTAGATAGGATTATGTTTAATGATTTATGGATCAATTCCTTTCTGATTACCTCATTGAACACCTCAGTAGAACCCTATCCGACCATTTCCCCTTTGCTCTCTCTAAGATGTAATCCCCTCACTCATATACCCTTCCATTTTTAAAATATGTGGTTGATGGACGAAAGATTCCCGGAGGTGGTTGCTATAAATTGGAATGATCCTCTTTACCCGGATGACTCTATTATTGGGATGACGAGATTATGGCTTAAATAAAAAAGGCTTAAACAATATCTAAAATGGTGGAATAAACACTGCTTCAAAAATCTTTTCACTAATATTAAAGAATTAGAACAACAAGTCTTAGTTTTAGAAGAAGTTGTTATTCATGATCCCACCAATAATACCCTATTAAACCAAGCCAAAGATAGGTTAATATGCTTCCAAGACATGGAAGAGACCTATTGGAACAAAAGGCTGCTTCGAAAAGGATATCGGATGGTGATAGGAACACCAAATATTTTCATGCTATAGTCAAAAAGAAAAAGGCCCTCAATCACATAAAAAAATTAAAATTAATGGTAATAGCTGGTGTTCTGATAGCAAGGAGCTTGTGGATTCTAGTGTATCTTTCTTCATGAATCTCCTTAATAATAATGCAATATATGATGAATTATCTTGGCCTGAAGTTATCCCTAAGATTATTACTGAAGAAGATAACAAAATGCTTACTTCTTTACCCTCTGAAAAGGAAATTGCCTCCACTTTACAAACTATGAATACATGATTCGGTGGTTGGCCCGGATGGATTTACAACTCTATTCTTTCAAAAGTGTTGGTATATTATCAAAGAAGATGTGATTGAGGCAATTTTGTATTTTTTTTTAAAGGAACTATTCTTCCCAAATACTTCTCTAGCACTTCCATTGTTCTAATCCCTAAAATCGATAATCCTAAACTTTGGAACCATTTTAGACCCATAAGCCTTTGTACCCTTTTTAATAAACTCATATCTAAGATCCTAGCCAAAAGACTTGGTAGTTTACTTCCTAGAATTATCTCTCTGAATCAAACGGGCTTTGTCAAAGGTCGGTCTATTTCTGATAATGTTCTGTTAGCTCAAGAAATTGTTCATGATTTAAATACTAAAGTTCGGTGTGGGAACCTAGTTCTCAAGCTGGATATTTCCAAAGCTTATGATAACATTTGTTGGACTTTCCTTTATAAAATTATGTCTTTTTTTGGATTTTTCAATCATTTTATTACATTAATCAAGAATGGTATTGAGAACTCTTGGTTTTCATTACGTATTAATGGCAAGGTTCATGGCTTTTTCTCTTCCTCTCATGGGTTAAGGTAGGAGGACCCCCTTTCTCCTGCCCTTTTCATTATCGTGGTTGGTTATCTTTCTAGAATTCTTGATCATATGTTTCATAAAGTGCCTAACATGTTCTACAAAACCAGGGGTGGTTTTCCTATCTCCTACCTCAACTTTGTAGATAATTTCATTATTTTCTGTAATGGTTCTATCCGTTATGTTAAAAAACTTTGTAAGTTCCTTATTCAATTTGGTAGGGAAAGTGGTTTAAAAACTAATTCTGACAAAAGTGGTTTTATTGCTAGTAAATTGATTTCCAATTCTAGGATCAATGCTATTAAGAGTAGTATAGGGTTTGTTCATCTTACTGTTCCCATTAAGTACCTAAATACTTCTCTATATCGTGGTACGAAAAGATCTTCCCTTTTTGATGAGGTCATTCAATAAATTTATAAGAAAACTTCATCTTGGGAATTCCATCTTCTCTCCTTCGGAGCTAGACTTGTCCTGATTAAAAGCATTCTTTGCTCCTTGCCCTTTTATTCGCTTTGTATTATTGTTCCTACCACTTCTATCATTAATGAGATTAATTGTCTTATTAACAAATTCTTTTGGGGTTCTACCTCATCTACCAAAAGAACACATTGGGCTAGCTGGTACACCTATTGTGGCCCTTTAAATGAAAGTGGGTTAGGGTGTAGAACTCTTGAAGATTCCATTAAGTGCTTTTCATACAAAATGTGGTGGAATATTAGAAGTAACCATAGTTACTGGTCGAAATTCATCCTCGCCAAATATTGTAAGGTAAACACCTCATTACAAACCGGGGGATTCCTCTGTGGAAAAGACTTTTCAATATCAAGTGGGATGCAGAGAATTTGATCTCCTGGGGTGTGAACTCTGGCTCATCCTTTTGGCAAGATAATTGGCTGGGTTCGGGTTACATTGATTCCTTACTCAATACTCATTCTATCGACAAGCTAAAGGTTAGTCATTTCATTACTCATAACTCGTGGGATATAGCTCAATTGGATTATTATGTTCCCAATGCGATCATTAACACTATCATTACTATTAATCCTTCACCTAAAAAATATGATCAAATCCTGTTTAAAAATTCCTCCTTTGGTGATTTTGTCTTTAAGGATGTGTGGCATGCATTCAGAGTTAAAACTCAAGAATCCTTAGTTTTTTCCAAAATATGGAGTAATTATATCCCTTCTGCTTTCTCGATTATAACTTGGCGTATCCTCAAACACTACATTCCTGTAGATGCCATTCTCCTGAAAAAAAGGCTTTCATCTTCCATCCAATTGTTAATGTTGCTTCCACATTGAAACTATGGATCATGTATTTGTGAATGGTCCCATTGCTGCTAAAGTCTGGAATTGGTATGATAATATGTTCAATACCCTTCTTTTTGATGGATCCCTATCTATATTGCACCTTTTAAATAATTTCCTCTCTTGTACACTGAAAGGTCATGTCAAATGTGTGATTTCTACTACTTTGCTGTGGTATATCTGGTGGGAGAGAAATGATGTAAAATATTGTGGTATCCCTATGAATTTTCATTGTATTATTGCTAGAACTAAATGTAAGATTACTTCCCTTTATAAAGCTAACCTTCTTACTCCTTCTAGCTTCAAAGGCTCTAAGCATCTGGCTCTTTTCTTTGGGAATTAACCTCCCGCCTTCTGAGGTTGGTTTTACTTTTAGGATTATTCATTGGATTAAGCCCAAATATCATTGTTGACCTTAACAACCTGATGGTTCAATTGCTAATGAGGTTTGATGGGTGTGGTGGTATTTTAAGAGGCTATAAAGGTAAGATGATTCTGCTTTTGATGTTCCTTTAAGATTCTGTTCTATACTTTTTGCGAAACTTTATGGTTTGCACTATGGTATATCACTATGTATTCAGAAAGGTTTCAAATCAATTTGGTTTGAAATTGATGCACTACTACTATTAGAATTAATAAATTCGGGAGCTCATGGCAATGCTGAAGTTTTCTATCTTCTTAATCACACAAGGAGGCTCCTTGCCACCCTTGACTTTCATATCTCTCACATTTATCGAGAAGGCAATTCTTGTGCAGATTTTCTTGCTAATTTGGGTGCAAAATCCTCTTCGGTGCACTCATTTTTCTATGATCATATCCCTCCTTTATTACGGGGGCTCATAAATTTAGATAAAATTGGTCTGCCATATGTTAGGAACATATAAATTTATATTATTGCTTCTTAATTTTATAGTTGCATTTAGGATGCTAGAGTACGCTCATTGGGCTAATTTTTTATTTTATGGAATATGCTGCCGGTGTATATCAGTTTCTTTTCTTTTGTGCGCATCTTAAGTTTCTATTGGCAGCTCTTTTGGCTGTATTACAAGGCTGATCTCCTCTTTACTACTCTATGCTGCAATGTTTATCTGTTCTGGAGTTAGGTGGCCTGCATCACTGTTTGGCTAGATGTTTTTCTTCCTTTAACAGGGACTGTTTCCTAGTTTTTCTCTGCGGTGAGTTGCTTGAAGTTTCGGCAAATGCTTACACCTTTTTGGAGTCGGTTTGTAACGAACTGGAGTGTTGTCTGATGTTTATTTGGCTTGCTGTGAGGCGGGTGTTCACTGGTTGGAATTTTTTTTTCTGTGTTTAAGAATTCAAGTTGTGGTGGTGATAGATCGGGTAACGGGCCTATTTTATTCAATATGGGTTCAAATCATTATGGATATATTGTTCAACTTTGTTCAATATTTTTGCTATGCTTTTTGCTTGTGGAGCACATTTTAGCTGGCGGTAATCATATTTGCATCCCCGCTGTTGGATTCTATTTCCTTCAGGCTGAACTTGTGTCATTTAAATTTTGTGCTTGGAATTTGGTGGAATGGTGTGGTTATGTATCTGATAGTTGTTGGCATTACATGGGTCTTCCTGTTGATAAAGGAACACGATCTAATATACATGCAACGTTCTTCTCATTGGTTTGCTATTGTTTTGGGCCTCATCATTTTTCCCGAATTGAATGTTTCCCCAGGTTTGTTGATTATGGTGGGTGGAGGACTCCTCCCCTTTGGTTGGTAGTAGCATGTATGTTGTATCCCCTCTTGGATGTTGGATGCACATATATGTGGTTGTCCCAAACTGGTATGAGGGGTCTGGGGCCCTTTCTTAAATTTTCTGATTACAGCTTTATTTTACCGATTACATTAGTTCATTCCATTTCATTGGTGCTAACCTTTCATTTAGTTGTTTGTAGAGCAATCTTTCTTCTCATGCAGGTCTCATGTAGCCTCTTCATCTACTGCCATTGGATAGATTTGCATTTTGCCCTTGTATGTCATTATTTTCTTCTATTTTCTTGGGTTTATCTTTTTCCTTTTTTGGTGTGGGTTGCACTTAGATAGGGGTTTTACTCCATAGGTTGCTTGTAGCTCTTTGAGCAATAGATTCAAAATTTAACCCCTCTTAAGTGTCTTGTAACCCTTTTTTCGTGAGTAATAAAATTCACCTATATGGGGTTTCCAAAAAATAATAAAAAAAAATAAAAAAAAAAATTATGTGATGTCAATAAAGCACACAAAAGGAGTGATTCTTATCTTATACAATTACGCAGATATTGAGTTGCTTCATAAGACGTTACACAACATTATATTCTTTCACATCACAGAGTGCATAACTATGCTGGTTTCCAATTTCACAAAATTATATATCATAATCAACTATTGGCCATGCATCTCTTATTTCTTAATGCTATTTGTAAAATAGTCCAGCGCTTAGTTGAGCCCTCCAACTCCTCCCCCATATCCGGATCCTCCACCAGAACCATTGCCAGATCCGGAACCCAAATCATCACCAGATCCTCCTCCAACGCCGCCTCCGCCACTTCCATATCCTCCATGGGCCCCACATGCACCATAGCCTGATCCAGAACCATGGCATCTATACCTCCCATTTTCATGTTCCGCTGATCCGCCACCTCCTCGCTCCCTAACCTTCTCCTTCGCTCGCCTCCACGTCTGGGACCCGGACCAGCCATGACCTGACCATTCACAATTTACCATCACCTTGCCCACCACGCCACCTCCCTTTCCATAACCACCATTCCTCCATGTCCGCCTCCTATATCCCCACCTTCCATGGGATCGGATCACCCACCCCACCTCCACCTCCACCTCCACCGCCATGGCCTCCTCCTCCGCCACCGCCAATGCCTTTCAAGGACCTTGTGGATGATGAAAGGCTAATGCTAATGCTAAAAAGAACTAAAAAGACCAATGCCGTGAGCTTAGTATGAGTAGCCATGATAGTGGTTTAAGGACTGATGGATGAGAAGCTGTGGTGGTGGAGTGAGTGATATTTAAAGCAAAGGGCTTGCACTACATGGTAAAGCTAGTTCCTTTAGGTTTATCAAATCATTTGGCCACCACTTCACCAACTTTAAAGGTTTGAACCATGGCCAGAAAAAGAAGAATTGAATTTTCAACCAAAGTGGTTACCTTTTTTGAAAATAGATTCTCATTAGTATGAAGAAGAAGATTTTGTTCAAGACATATGGATCAACTTTTTGTTTAAGATATAAATTATTTATAATTAGATATTATATGCTTATATTAACCAAATTATATTCTCTAAATTGAATTGGAAAAAATTTTGAGATTTTATGATTTTTATATAAATATTGAGGTTTGGAACCTTCTATGGCGCAAGTACTATCCACTGAGTTCAAACATAAGTTAAAGCAAGTCAATTCATTGTATCCTTGCCAACTTTTTTATTAGTTATGTATTAATTTGATATTAAAAATTAGGATGAAAAATATATTTTTTAGAAAATAAAGAATATTTCATACATATTTTGAAGATAGCAAACAAATAAACAATTTTCTTAAGCCTAGTGCTATTTTCAGACTTAATAAAATTTGCCAAAATCTTATATGACATTTTGATTTTCTTATATTATCCTCTAGTCTTTGTTCCATTGGTTTTCTTTGTTTTCTAAAGCTAGTTATATTCTGCTTTTTTTAGTGGTTCTTGCTTAACTGCCCTATCGAATATCGTCATTTGTTCATCTTTTATCCACGAAATCCAAAGTATGGGCTCCGAAAATTCACCACTGACCTCTTCGATGAAAAGAGTATTTTAAAGTGTTGGTGTAATTTTCAGAAGACAAATGGAATAGTAGATAATACACTACCTAGATATTTCATCCTCATTTGGTGAGAACTTTAGATCTGGTTCCAGGTTTCCTATTGGCACAAGCCCCTATAGTTAATTACCCCTCCCAGTAAGTGAGAGAACTTTCGATTAAAGCTAGTCGTTAGATCGCAAAATGCATAGCGTATAGTAACAACATATAGAGTTTTAAATTTTAGATTATGAAAGTTATCATTTCAACTTAAACTGGATGGTTGGGGGAATGATGACGTGCTCAATCTAGATCCCATGGTTCCGTCATCCCGGGCAGTTGCGGTCCCTGGTCTACTTAGTCAGAGGAGGTAGTCGACCCAACCTAACAGATGGATCCTCATCAACAACACATGGGTTATGTCATCCAAGAAATCCTTGTAGACCTGGGGTGGTGTTTGTCTAAGGAGGCGGGATTAAGTCTACCTTAGCTGACAGAGGACTGTTTGTCCTATCAAGTATATCCTATGATTCAAAACTTGAAGGGCAGAGCCATTGGGGAGCATACGGCTATGGTCGTGATCATAATACAATGGAGTGGGACTGGCCGAACCACCCGATTAGAGGACTTCATAATATGCTTCATCACAGTCTAGCCAAACCACTAGTCGGAGGACGCCCCTAGCGTGAGATTGATTAAGAGTGAATATAGCAGAACACTTGATATGACATTGACTCCTTTGTGAGCTAGAATTTTCTTAGTTTCTCACCCCCGATAAATAGTTGAGGAAGGTGGATAGATTGAGTTTGGTTTAAGTTTTTAGTGATAGAGTTTCATTTGAATAGTTTTAGATTGATATTTGAAAATTGATTAATTAGAATATGTTTAAGAGCTTTAGATCCTGTCAACTCTGTTTAGCGAGGATTAGATTAGATCTATTGTCACCTGACATAATTAATTTCTCAGATATTTCACTAATTTGAAACTCTTTTAATAGATTTTTTTAGGTTTTGTTAACCCGGACCCAGTCCTAAGACTAAACCGGGAAGCAACCCAGCATCCTCAAACACTTGAATTTAAGTATTCAACATAGTGTCGGGGCCCATGCAAGTGTATTTAAGAAATTAGGGAATTATGAGATTGATTTATTTAAGTAGTTTTAGATTGTTATTTAAAAATTGATTAATTAGAATATGTTTAAGAGCTTTAGATCCGTCAACTCTGTTTAGCTGCTAACAGAGAATTAGATCTAGTGTCACCTGATAGAATCAGTTTCTCAGAGATTTCACTGATTTGAAGCTCTTATTATAGGTTTTTTAGATTTTGTTAACCTCGCCCCAAACCTAAGACTAAACCGTGAAACAACCCGTGCAGAATCCTCAGACACTTGAATTTTAGCATTCAGTATAGTGTCGGGACCCATGCGGGTGTATAGTAATTTTAGGTAATTTTATGTTTGAATTATGAGATTGATTTTAGATTTTTCATTTAATTCCAACTTTAGCCAGCCTTTTCAAACATTTAAAATTCGCACTTGAAATCTCTATGTCCGAGCACATGCATGTGTTTATAGCTTTGATAATTTCACCTAATTAATGATTTCGTTGATTTTAAAAATCATAATTAGATTGAAATTCCTTAATTTTTTATTAAAGGAAGCCCTATAATTTTATAGATTTTCATTTATTATCACTTTCTATCTGCTTGTACAAAGGATTGCAGATCCAGTGGCAAAGAAGACGTTATAAATTGATCTAATATCTTATTAGATATTCAGATTAATATTTAATATATTCCGATTTAGCCTGCGTAACCTTTTTAGAAATTAAAATTTGCACTTGAAATCTCTATGTCCGAGCACATGCAGGTGTTTATAGCTTAGATAATTTCACCTAATTAGTGATTTCGTTAATTTTGAAAATCATAATTAGAATGAAATTCCTTAATTTTTAATGAAAGGAAACCATATGATTTTTATAGATTTTGGTTTAGTATCGTATTCTATCTGCTTGTACAAAGAGTTGCAGATCTGGTAGCGAAGAAGGCGTTGTAAATTGATCTAATATCTTATTAGATTTTTAGATTAATATTTAATATATTCTGATTTAGCCTGTGCAGCCTTTTTAGACATTAAAATTTGCACTTGAAATCTTTATGTCCAAGCACATGCAAGTGTTTATAGCTTAGATAATTTCACCTAATTAGTGATTTCATTGATTTTGAAAATCATAGTTAGATTGAAATTCCTTAATTTTTTATTAAAGGAAGCCCTATGATTTTGTAGATTTTGATTTAGTATCGCTTTCTGTTTGCTTGTACAAAGAGGTGCAGATCCGGTGACGAAGAAGACGTTTTGATTTAGATTCCAAAAGACAGTTTAATTTGTTATTTTAAAAGAAGATTTATCCCTTATAGTAGCTTTCATTTTCCCTCTCTTTTTTGTTTTACTTTTGTGTCTATTGTATGCTATTTTCCCTCCCTCTTTTATTGTTTGGAGTTTTTTAATTTAAATTTTAGCTTTAGGTTTCATTGCTTGGCATTCTTAAGTTGATCCCTTTACTTTTCATTTTTTTAAGTCTAGAATTTTGCCTAAATTTCATTTATTGACGATTTCCGTCATCCCGCGTGGCTCGAACTATTATTTGGCTACGCCATACGATGAGCATGACGGTTAGTATTTTGAAACACCTCGGCCGAATTTCAATCCCGTTAAGCCCTGATGAGCATAACGAGGCCTTCAATCTCCAGTAATAAAGCAATTATAGACACAAATATTTCAAATTTTGACAACATTCCGTCTAGGGGGAGCGACATCGATTTGGCTTTTATGCTCGATGCGTAGCGGCGGTGTCTCGACACCACAATCGATTTCATCTCGCATGGATGAGCAGGCCTAACCACCACATAAAAGTAAATATATATACACGACATTTCAGATAGAACTATATTGTGATTTTGGCTTACTGGATGCGGCTGAAGCGCGTGTCTTCGACACCACGATTTCATCTTGTCACGCCCTGATGAGCATGACGAGGCCTTCAAACCTGAATTCCTATACTTATGATGATCCCCATGCGGAAGTTAGGAACCAAACTGGCAATGGCCATCATTAAGCTCTCAACCAGAGTGACAAGAAATCGTATTGCCGATGACAAATGCTGCAATTCCATAGTGTCTATTGAGCCTCCCTCTCTTGGTGGTATTCCAAGTCTTCTTGCATGTTGAACAGTAAAGTTGTCGATCATTAATACATCTCCTTTCTGCCATTTTATGTCAGCGCAATTCTCTTCCACTATCTCTTTATAAATTCCGAGTGTCATAGAAGGAAAAGCATTTCCATCCCCATAAGCTCGTTTCAAGCCTTCGTAGTTGTCAGTATGACCTAATATTGAGATGAACCAAACACGTTTTCCTCCAAACTCTTTTATTGGATTCATGGGGCCAAAAAAAATCAGGTCTGCACTACTATCGCAATTGAAATGAATCGAGCTACAGTGTAGTAATTCTAGACTTCCCTTTTGAACTTCGATTTGGTCATCAGTCTTGAATATCGACTTCCAAGTCTTGTTGAGAACCATCTCAGCCCCCTCTTCGACGTCGCTTGCAGTCCTCATGCTGAAGACAAAGCCGACATCGGTGGGCTTTGCCACCACATCGAGCAGCGTCTCCTCCATTATCTTCGCAAGTACATCGCTTCTTACTAAGGAAGTCTCACTCGCCTCTGGCACCGGCTGCTAGCAGAAGAAGAATATCTCTGACGGCGATCTCTTCATGGACTTGTGGGGTCTGGTGTATGGTGAGTGCATGCATGCAGCCTTCGGTTGAATAGTTGGATGGCACTGTCGATTCGGTCGATGCATGTGACGCCGTCGGAGCTTAACTGAGCGAGCTTGCTTGGACTACAGCCGACTTGGCCGACTCCGATGATCGCCACCTTTCTCGCTCCGTAACTGTATAGCATCCTTATTTGCTGGGAGTACTGCTGAACCAAGGCGTCGGTGTACTGCTCCGACGTGCACTGGCGGCTGGTGGAGTAGACGGCCGACATGAAGTAGTTATTGAGGTAGTCGGCGGCGGTGTCTTCGTCGCCTAAGATTTCAACTATCTGCTGAACTGCCTGTATCTAGTTCTGCACTTGCCCGCTGAAGCTTATTCGAGCACCCAATTGTAGTTCTTCACGGGAGAGATCGATGGAGGAGGAGATTCCTCATCGGATGAGGAGGACCTGGACGGTGGAGGGGGAGGCCGCTTCTTCATTAGCTTCTTCGCCATGATTGCTCTTAGTCTATTGCTGGCTATCTAAAGGGAATTGCAACATTGATCGGCAGAGGAAGAGAGGCCTTTCTTCTTCTTCTTTTTTCGGTTTTTTGGGGCGAAGCATTTGTGGCTTGCCGTTGAGAAAAAGGAGGGAGGGATCAGTTTTTTTTTTAGTTAGAAGAAACGGTTGAAGGATTGGAATTGCGTGCGATTGAGATCGAGCGGAAGTGAGGAGGTCGATTGAGTGGGTTTTAAATTTTATTATAAATTTTAAGTTAATTAATATGTGAATATTAATCAAGCATCTAATCAATCTTGATTTGAATTTTACGATAACGAAATCATATGATTAATATATATATCAATCTTAAATAATTCTGATGTTGGCTCATCTTCTCATTTAATCAAAGATAGATAAATAGTTATTAAAAAGTTGGAGATTCTATAATAGAAATTTTGCCATGGCTATCGACTGTTATATGTTCATCATAATTTCTATCGCAATCATTATCTCTTACACATTTTGTCGATTAATGGTAGACATTTTTATTGGTAATAGAGCATTTTCATGTTGTGATAGGTAGTGTCTTATTTTATGGGGACCTCAAAGGCTTAGGAAAAGTAAGAAAAAATTTAAGTCCTAATCCAATCCAACCATATATAAACATCATAAATTCATGTTTGTGAGGTACATATGACATGCAAGTCTAAGGAGTCTTAGACTTGGATTTATAATACAAGATGGTCAAGAAGTAGGTCTTTCTTTTTGGGATATTTGAGTGAATTTAATCACAAATTTTCATGTACAATGTTTGTCTGATGATTTGAATCTGAGACCTCTTTGTTGATAGTATAAGCTCCCAACTATTAGGCTAAGATGCATTGTACAAAGTATATCAATCTACTTTAAAAAGAATATATATATATATATATATATATATATATATATATATATATATATATATATATATATATATATATATATATATATATATATATATATATATATATATATATATATATGTTGCCTATTTCTTTACCTAGTCCTCTAACATCTGAGCTTTACTCTATCCATAAAATTATAATAGGATCCGCTCTTCTAATTTATGCTCTTTCATAAAGGAGAAGAGCCACCCTTTAAATTAAAAAGAGAATAAAAAACTGTCTTGATTTTCTTTTAATTTATTTTTTTGAAACATAAACTAATATATAAGAAGTTATATATTGTTTTTAATTATTTAGCAGAAGTATATGAAAAATTGAAATGAAAATTCATAAGTACTAAATTAAAGAGGAGAAAAAATTTTGATTTGCTCTTTCTTCGACTATGCATACATATGCACACGTGTATATATATATATATATGAGACATGTTTTAAGAAAGTGGCTAATGCATTTACCTCTAAGCAAGGATGGGAGATACTTTAAGTTGCATATAATGGTATAGACAAGGTGAAGAAGGTTCGGCTTCAAACTCTTTGAGCTGAGTCCGAGGAACTCCAAATGAAGGAAGCAGAAAATGTGAAGGATTATTTGACAAAAGTCTTGACTGTTGTCAATAAGCCATGAAGGTATGGAGAAAATTTAGAAGCTATTTGAGTTAATGAAAAAAATTCTACGTTCGATGAAGGATAAATTTGAGTAGATTGTAATTGCTATTGAGGAAGTTAAAAACTTGGAGTCTATGATCGTTAATGAACTTGCAGGATCTTTTTTGGGTTATGAGCAAAGAAAAAATAATAAGAAAAAACATGATACTATCAAAAAAGCTCTCTGATCAAGGCTTATATTAATAGGTGAAAAGGAAGACTCTAAAATTGAAGATAATTCTAATGCTCGTGACATCTATGGATCGTGAAGAGGCGAGGCATGGAGGTTATCAAAGAAATAATGAAGAAAGTTAAACTCAAGAAATAAAGATTGGAATAAAGAACCAACATACCAAAGGTACAAAAAAATCTCATGTTCGTTGTTATATTTGCAAGAAATTTGGCATTATACTTCCGAATGTTATCATAACCAAGAGAAAGCTAACTTGGCTATGAAAAGGAAGAGGATCTAGTCTTATTATTAGCATTGAAAGGAGAAGAAGATGAAAAAGAAAATAATTATTATTTAGATATTTAAGCAAGTAATCATATGTACAGTAGTAAAAACATGAAATGGAGGCAATGGAGAGTCAAATTTATTTCAATGATTCTTCAAAAATTTCAGTGAAAGAAAAAGAAAAAATCCTTATTCTTATTAAATATGGAAGTCAGTAATTTATTTTTAATGCTTATTATGTCCTGGATATGAAGAGTAATATATTAAGCTTGGGGCAACTATTTGAAAAAAGATTTGACTTTCATATGAAAAATGAAAAACTCACTATTAAAAAAATAATTTGAATGAGTTAATTTCCCAAGTAGAGATGACAAGTAATAGAATGGTTATTCTTAATATAAAAGATGGTATAATGAAATGCTTAAAGGCATGTAAAAGATCCATTATGTCTTTGCAATTGAGACTTCGACATTTAAATTTAAGAGATTTTAAATAATATGTCAAGAAATGGATTAATATATAGACTGCCAAATATCAATCATCCAAATTAAATTTTTGAAGAATGTATTTTTGAAAAGCAACTTAGAAAAAGTTTCCCAAATGAAGGAAGTTTTAGAGAAAAAAAACTTCTTCAATTAATTCAAATGGATGTATGTGAACCTATTGCTCCAACATCCTTTAGTAAGCATTGCTATTTTTCTTACTTTTATTAATGATTATGCAAGAAAATTTTGGGTTTAATTTTTGGAAGAAAAATCAAAAGTTTTCATTATATTTAAGAAATTCAAAGCAAGTGTAAAGATGGAAAGTGGTTATTCGATAAAATCCATCCGATCAATTCGAGGATGCGAATTTACTTCCAAAATATTTGAAGAATATTATGAAGAGCATGACATTTGACATTAACTAACAACACCTTTTCACCCTAATAAAATGGTGTAGTAAAAAGGAAAAATTGCACTATTCTTAATTTGGTGTGAAGCATGATTAAAAGAAAGAATATGCCTACAAAATTTTGGGCCGATGCATGGTGATATGTGTTGTCTATATTCTCAATCAGTGCCTAGCTTCAAGCCTAACATATATGATGCCACAAGATGCTTAGATAGGGGGAAAGCTAGATATCTCACATTTAAAGGTGTTTGGGAGTAATGCATATGCACATGTTTATGAACAAAGAAAAACTAAGCTAGATGATTGCAGCTCTAAACGCATCTTCATCGGGTATCAATTTAAATCATATAAATTACTTGATTCTAAACAAAAAATATTTTTAGTGGGAATGTGGAGTTCAATGAAGGAGTATGAGATTGGCAGAATAAAATCACACAAGCGGAAAAGCAAGTACCTATTGAGCTACAAAATGAAGAGTCATCATCATCACATTTTAGATGAACCCAAGTTTACTGAACCTAATAGTTTCTAGATGAACCCAAAATACAATTAAGTAATGTGCGAAGCTTCCAAAGACAATTACTAAGTTCTTCTAGCATGCCAAATTAAAATTTTATCTACCTCTTAGTGCCTTAATCATTTTATTTATCTTTGAAATATATTTGAGTTGCAAAAAATTTAATTGAATTTTGAGTGATGCCATATAATTCTTATGTATTTATATATCTAATACCTAAACATCAATGTTTACATATATATAAACCTGTACTACAACTGCTATAGGTTTTAATACAATTATTAAACAAAATAATACCATTATCCACCTTCTCTTAACTACTTTAGAAAAAGTCCGACGTCTGGAGGAAAAACTAGAACTCATCCAGGCCTCACCAAAAATATCCACCGAAACCTTCGAATCATCCCTATCTTCTCTTCAAGATCAGTTACAAAATTTATCCCTTGGGAAACCTAACCAACCCACCCAAAGTAAGAAAGGAAGATTATTTGTCTTCCAAAATCCCAGAGAAATTTTTCAAAGAGAAAAACAAAAGGCTAGCAGTTCAAATGGCCAGAACTAGAGCGCCTTCAATCCTCCTCTTTGAGAGGAACTGTCTTGGGGAAGATCGGTCGGATCTTCCGTGGTGTATTTGGTCCCATTTCTCTTTTTCTTCCTCTTAAGTGAATATAAGACAATCTTCCTTAGTGACATTTAAAAAAAGGTGATAATGTTTGTTTAATTTAAACAAACGTCGAGTTTCTAAAGTAGTTAAGAGAAGGTGGATAATGGTATTATTTTGTTTAATAATTGTATTAAAACCAGCGTTGTAGTACAGTTTGTAGGGGTTGATAAAGCGTGGTGGGTCGATGGACTCGGTAGTTTTAAGGAGTTCTTGTAATTACTAAAGCGGCAATCACTCATAGGTTTACTAATACCACCGGGAAGAAGTTCACAATTAGACCCACAGTAATCTGACTGCAGTTCTGAGTCCCCAGGTTACTAGCGATTCAACAGTAGAGTTTAGCAAAAATCCACGGAGGAATAACCTAGTAAGCTCTGATACCATAAGAAATGAGAGGATCGTGTGTATAGGGGTCACTAAGAACTTTTGTTACACATAGAACATAAACAGGGAAACAAACTTGATTTATAAAGGTAAGAAACTTACAAGAAACTTGCAGACAGAAACTTAGAACAAACTCTGAAACTAGAGCTTAGGAAAGAGAACTTCAGCTTGAAAGGCTGTGTGTTTTCAATCCTTTAACATATGGTTATTTATAGGGAAATAAAACCAGAAACCGGACTTGGTTTCTGCCCATGGTTTTAGAGATAGCCCATGGTTTTACAAGTAGTTGACAGAAAGTAGATAATTAAAGTAGTTTTAGGCGGTAATGCATTTGGAATTTAAAGTAATAATTGCTGCTAGTGGTGGGGTCCACCATGTGCTTGACAGCTATGTCTGGTTGGGAAGTAATAATTGTTGCTAGTGGTGGGGTCCATGCGTGCGCTTTTTCTGATCGTTGTATGATCCGGTGGCCAGTAGTTCAATGATCCCCACCAGTTCTTCTTCGTTTGTCCTGACTCTGGGAAAAAGTTCTCCCCATACATTTCCTTTTCCTCCAGATCTGGCTTTACAGAATTTGGTCTTATTTTCAAATATCTCGGCCAGTATTAGTTCTCTAAGAACCGTATACTCACTTTCGCCTATGGGCACACAGTTGATTGAGAACTTCCATATTAATCGGGTGGTTAAATGTCTCTCCAAGTAGGTCCCACTTGCTCCTTAATACGAGATCTTTGCAGTTGCATCGGCGGCTCTTCATTAAGGTCTACTGACAGGACGTCGTAGTTATCGGGAAGATCTAGATCTCGCAATACGGCTGCTCTTGCCATATTCCCTCGTTTATTTTTACATTCTCTGGCGAAGTGTCCTTCATCTCCGCAGATGTAGCATCTACATTTCGTCGTCCGGGGTTTGTCTTTGTTTTTAATGACTCGGACGTGGGTGTCATGCGGTTTTCCTTTGTAATTCTTAGCTTTCCTCAGGCCGTATTTTCTTTGTGTATTATAGTATCCCGGGATGGGAATTTTTCTGCAGATGGATAAGCCTTTTATACCTCGCTGTATTGCGGCCTTTTACAAAGTGCACTGCTTACAAATGGCTAAAGCAATTCTCGGGATGACTCCGATAGTACATCCTGGGTATTTTTGTTTAAAAGCTGTTTCAATTTCTTCACCGATAATAGGTGGGAGCTTTTTAAAGAACTTATCTGACAGTTCTGAATTAATATACATCCTTCCTGATCGTGCTGCCAAGGTTTTGTAATCATTCATGAAGGAAAACATATCTTTGATTTGATGACATGAGAGTCTTTCAAGGTCGGATAGTAGCGATTTTGTTCTTGTTGAACAGTACGGATCCTCCATTAATAATATCTGGTTTGTGATATGACATTTTGGGGGTGCGCTATATATTTACGAGTGTCCGTTACGCTTGTCGCCATTCTCCATTGTATCCATGTCTTCTTTTCATCTTCACCTAAAAGATTTTCAATAAGCGGACTTTTGATTTATTGTCAATGGGTACTGTCATTGACCAGGTTTAACGTAATGGATTCCCATCACGCAATGACGTCTTCGTAGAGGGAGAAATCTTCGGAAAGTACGAGTATGGCTCCTTGATTACTAAGGGCGGATGGTAAGTTCCACATGTTCTGATGGTAGGTTTTTTTGAAGTCTGCGGCTCTTGGTTTATAGTTGTTGTAATAAGTGGGTGGCGGCGAGTATCCTCTGGACATTGATGTGGAGGTTGCTGGAGGATACATTACAGGTCCCATTACGGGTTCTTGTGGGGGTAGGTAGGATGATGTGACTGAGGTGTAAATTTGGTGTGCTTGGTCTGAGAGTTTCTTTAGTTTGGGGTACTCTAGATCGGATAACTGTTGTTGTAAGGTAAAGCATGTTGGTTTTGGTTCAAGTATATTGGGTAACAGGTTTTCAAGCTCTGGTTCCTCTGGTAGATGTTCATTGAGATGTTGGTTGAGGTATAGTAATAGAGAGAAAGGTGAATCATCGTCATTTTCAGATTCATTTTCTTCGGGTGATGTATCCCAAAGTGGTTCATCACAGGTGATTACGAGAGCAAATTCATTGGGTTCAGTGGTTTCGGCTATGGTTTGTGGAGTTTGAGATGTATAGGCTGAGAAGGATAGTCTGATTGAACCATCCATTCTTTGATGGGTGAGGAAGTTTGAGGACACGGATACCGTGGAAGGTTGAAGATTCCATGATCGACCTTGGAGGTCTTCAATGCTATGATGGCGTCCTGGTATTGCCCGAATACCATGGGAAGCAAGGTATTCCGCTACATTTGTAGTGTTGTATCGGAATCGGTATGGCTTGTATTAGTCAGTCTTGCTACGAGGGCTTTTGTAATTAACAGGTTTGATTCCCCTCCTTGCCATTCGTCATAACCGTGAGTGAGGATAGCGAGCTCGATGTGGTTGAAGAAATCTTGTAGAGATAGTAGGAGATCTGGTGCTATGTAGATTAATTGAGTACCGTCAGACAGATCAACTTCCATTGTTCGATGATGGATATCTCGATCTCCATCGGTGTCTCACAGTACCAATAGACATTGTTCCAGCATTTCTTCGATGTAGTGTATGGATTCGGATCATAATTAATCCGAGGTGTATGTGCTGCATACCTTCTGAAATTAGCCTGTTATAAGATTGTTGCCTTATAAATGGCATGTTGACTTGGTCTGATCCGGTTACGAGTATGCGTTCTTCTGAATAGTGTTGATAGACTCGGTGCCTCGAGGCAGTCCATCCATCTTCATATAGTGTTTCTGCTGGTACCAGATTGGCTCTTCGTTGCCTTGAAATATTTATCTCTTCATCTGGTTGAAGCTGGCTTTCTAGTGTAGGTTGATATCGTCTACGTCCAGTGATCCTTCTTTGTATTTCATGTGCTATTCGAGATCTGAGCCTGTAGCTCCGGATCACTGGACGTAGACGATATCAACTACACTAGAAAGCGGCTTCAAGGATGAAGAGATAAATATTTCGCGCAAGCGAGAGCCAATGCGGTACCGCAGTAAACACTATATGAAGATGGATGGCCGCAGGCACCGAAGTCTATCAACACTATTCGTAAGAACGCATACCGTGAACCTGGACGTAATTAAGTCAACATGCCTTTATAAGGCAACAATCTTATAACAAAGCAATTTCTAAGGTATGCAAAGACATACACCTCGGATTAATTATGATCCGAATCCATACACTACATCGAAGAAATGCTGGAACAACAGCCCTATTGGTACTCAGAGACACCAGATGGAGATCAGAAATATCCATCATCGGAACAATGGAAGTTGATCTGTCTGACGGTACTCAATTAATCTACATAACACCAGATCTCCTACTATCTTTACAAGATTTCTTCAACCACATCGAGCTCGCTATCCTCACTCACGGTTATGACGAATGGCAAGGAGGGGAATCAAACATGTTAATTACAAAAGCCCTCGTAGCAAGACTGACTAATACAAGCCATACCGGATTCCGATACAATACTACAAATGTAGCGGAATATCTTGCTTCCCATGGCATTCGAGCGATACCAGGACGCCATCATAGCATTGAAGACCTCCAAGGTCGATCATGGAATCTTCAACCTTCCACGGCTCCGAGTATCCAGGTACCTCGAAACTTCCTCACCCACCAAAGAATGGATGGTTCAATCAGACTATCCTTCTCAGCCTATACATCTCAAACTCCACAAACCATAGCCGAAACCACTGAACCCAATGAATTTGCTCTCGTAATCACCTGTGATGAACCACTTTGGGATACATCACCCGAAGAAAATGAATCCGAAAATGACGATGATTCACCTTTCTCTATTACTATACCTCAACCAACATCTCAATGAACATCTACCAGAGGAACCAGAGCTTGAAAACCCGTTACCCAATATACTTGAACCAAAGCCAACATGCTTTACCCTACAACAACAGTTATCCGATCTAGAGTACCCCAAACTAAAGAAACTCTCAGATCAAGCACACCAAATTTACACTCGGGCCACATCATCCTACCTACCCCCACAAGAACCCGTAATGGGACCTGTAATGTATCCTCCAGCAACCTCCACATCAATGTCCAGAGGATACTCGCCGCCACCCACTTATTACAACAACTATAAACCAAGAGCCGCAGACTTCAAAAAACCTACCATCAGAACATGTGGAACTTACCATCCGCCCTTAGTAATCAAGGAGCCATACTCGTACTTCCCGAAGATTTCTCCCTCTACGAAGACGTCATTGCGCGATGGGAATCCATTACATTAAACCTGGTCAATGACAGGCAATTCATTGACAATAAATCAAAAGTCCAGTTTATTGAAAATCTTTTAGGTGAAGATGAAAAGAAGACATGGATACAATGGAGAATGGCGTACGAAGCAGAATACGAGACACTCGTAAATATAGCAGACGACCCCCAAAATGTCATATCACAAATACGCCGCATATTATTAATGGAGGATCCGTACCAAGGTTCAACCGAAGAACAAAATCGCGCCTATCTGGACCTTGAAAGACTCTCATGTCATCAAATCAAAGATATGTTTTCCTTCATGAATGATTACAAAACCTTGGCAGCACGATCAGGAAGGATGTATATTAATTCGTAATCGCCGATAAGTTCTTTAAAAAGCTCCCACCTATTATCGGTGAAGAAATTGAAACAGCTTTTAAACAAAAATACCCAGGATGTACTATCGGAGTCATCCAAGAATTCGTTTCAGCTACTTGTATGTAGCAGACCTTTGTAAAAAGGCCGCAATACAGCGAAGTATAAAAGACTTATCCATCTGCAGAAAAATTCCCATCCCGGGATACTATAATACACAAAGAAAATACGGCCTTCCGTGGTGTCTGTTTCGCGAGTTGGCTCAACTTATTTTTTATATATAATCCCAATCTTCAATATCATCATCACTTATTTTTTAAAAGTGAAATACATCTTTTTAAGCATAAAAAATTAATATATCAGTAAATATCTAATTTTAGATGTTAGATATGTAAATGCATAAGAATTATGTGATATGTATGTAAATATTTCATGATTTTAAAAGATTCATTCTTCAATGTGGCCTATTTTTTTGCCTAATCCCTCTATCATCACAGCTTTACACTATCCATAAAGTTATGATAGGATCCGCTCTTCTAACAAGAACCTACTCTTAAGGCAGAAAAAAAAAAGAGGAGTAAAAGAAAATCTTATCAGTAAAAATTCTCTCTAAGATCATCTTTTCATTATATGATCTGAATACAAATAGCTAATTTTAATTTACAAGATATTCCCTATGTTTTATAAAGAAACAGAGCTGATCTTATATAAGAAAATTTTATATTACGATTGCAAGATGATGGATTATAAAAAAAATTCATTCGATGAGAAAATATAAAATAATAATGTAATATCTATAATTCTATTGTTTTGTAGTACAAAGTAACATTCAAATACAATTTTTTTTCTAAAATAATATAGGTTTTGCTGTATTTTTAATCAATTTTATTTCTGTTTTAATTATTTTCATGCACTCTTAATATAAATTCATATGTGAAACTCCTGACAAATTTTTTTTTTATATAAAAAATATTAATTATATTGTTACTATTTTTAAAACTTAAAAAAAAACCCTTGAAACTTGTCAATTATAATGCCTTGCATCTTAATTATAAATGTTTTATATCTTTAACTAACAAGTTGATCTAGATGTTTTGACAAAATTTATTCCATTATCTTATGACAGCTAATATTCAAAAATGGCAACCAATGGGTAGAAATCTCCATCCTTCTTTTCTGGCCACAGTATGAACAGGCTTAAAGTTGGAAAGTTGCCATGCAGTGCAAGCCTTCGCTATAAATACGACTCATTCGACCACCATAGCTTCTCATTCACCATTCCTTAAACCACAATGGCTACTAGTAGTAAGCTCAAGGCTCTTGCAATGATATTTCTCCTTAGCATTAGCGTTGGCTTCTCCTCCGCTTCTCGATCCTTGAAGGGCATTAGCGGGGCCGGAGGAGGAGGAGGAGGTCAGGGCGGTGGCGGTGGAGGCGGGTCAGGTGGTGGTTTGGGTTCAGGATCCGGCTATGGAGAAGGTGGGGGATATGGTGAGGGAGGCGGACATGGTGGAGCAAACGGTGGTGGTCATGGAAAAGGTGGTGGCGGTGGAGGTGGCGGAGGTGAAGGTAGTGGTGATGGTTCAGGCCATGGGTCTGGGGAGGGATATGGTTCTGGGTCGGGTGGAGGTGGTGCAGCAGGAGGAGGTTATGGGAGCGGGGGAGGTGGCGGTGGTGGTTCGGGTGGTGGAGAAGGAAGTGGGAGCGGGTCCGGATCTGGCTATGGCTCTGGTTCAGGCTCTGGCGGTGGTGGAGGCTCTGGCGGTGGCGGCGGTGGCGGCGGTGGTGGTGGAGGAGGATCTGGTGGCGGGTCGGGCTCTGGATCTGGCTATGGTTCTGGTGGTGGTTCCGGATATGGCGGTGGCGTTGGAGGGCACAACTAAGCACCAGGCTCTTCATGAATAATCTTAGCTACTAAAGAATAAGTCCAGCATGCTTGTCAATTGGATTGCAAGAGAAATTATGTACCGTATTTTATTGTATGAAGGAAATGAAAGTGGACTTATGAATAATCACTTTTTGTCTCTTCCCGGAGGTCCATCAAATTAATTTAATGATATTTGGAAATATATATATATATATATATATATATATTTATGGAAAATAAAAATGCTTAAAAAAATGAAACAATTTGACGTTTTCATTTATTATCAAGATTACGAATTTGAATTTCATATATACAAATTTTATTTCTTGATACTTATTATTCAAAAAAATCAATAAGATGCTCCTTAAATTTTAACTATCTTTGTAGTAGTAATCTATATAAAGAGAATAATGTTTGTTGTTAATTAAAATGAAATATTTACATGCACGCATGCATTAATATATAATAATATATACACACATACACACATATATATATACACATATACATATATATATATATATATATATATATATATATATATATATATATATATATATATATTGCATAATTTTTATATATTTATTTATATATATCTATCATCTACAATTTCATATATTTTTAATACTTTATTTATGCATGAAAAGCTATATTCATTTAAAAAAAATATTAAGAATGATATTTTGATGAAATGTTAAATATTTGAGTGTTATGTATGTAATTATAAAAAGAATTATGTATTAAAATGTAAATATATAAGATTTGTGTGGTATGCATATAAATACCTCAATTAAAACATAGGTAAGTTGTCCAACATAGTTGCTGATGAATAGATTTATAATTAATTAATATATTATTATGATAATTATATTTTAATTAATTTAATTATAATTCTATTATTTTTATATAAATAAACTAAATAAGAATTATTATTTAATTTTCTTATTAAATATCCTCAATCATACTCTAAACACATAGGAGAATTATATATTTTATTGATTATTTAAAACATATTTGAGGAGGCTATGTTAATCGTTATCATTTACTATTGTTTTTTAGTTGTTGCTTTTATAACTCTCATTCGAGTATCTATCAGATATCATTTATTATAGTTTTAATTTATATGTAATTTAAATAATGTCATTTATGTTGATATTGTACTTTTAATTATTTGGCTTACATATTTCTGACTAATTTGTTCAATTAATTTTTTTTAATTTTATTTTGTGATAAAAATACAACAAAAGATAATCTCTAAATATTCATTATTTAAATATTAAATAAAATAATTAACTTAAATCTTAATATAAGTAACTAAACAATAGCACATAATTTAACTAGATTTAACTATCAACATGCCAAACAATTTTTTAGGATTAACTTTCACAGGATTTACTAATCATACTTAAGTTAAATCTGTGTACAGCTAAATAGCCCCTAGTTCTCTCGGCTTGACTAGTGAAACCCTCTCTCCTATTCAAGCTCTAGCTCGCACCCACGGTTGTCAATCCCTTCGCTGTTGGGTGTCAACACATCTTCGGTGACCCACTCACTTCAGTAGTCATCGATCTCCTTGCCTCAACTAATCTCTCTCAATTTAGGTTTTGTTTTAAATTATCTTCCACTTTCATCTAGATCTTTTTTTTTTCTTACTTTGATTTCTATTTGATGTTGGAATATTTTTATTGCTCGAACATAATTAATTTAGCTAGTTTGTCTATTCGTGTGTTTATTTTATTGATTTAGTTTAAGTCATGAGTTTGAATACTTTTCTTAAAAATATACTTCTTACTAATTACAACAACAATATATTATTCGAAATCTTTATATTATAATTTTGAGATTGTAAATATAAGATTAGATGAAAGAAACAAATTATTTGAGTATAATAAATTATTACATTTGTTGTTGTGAATCTAAATTATTAAATTGGTGTTGTGAATCTGCATCTAGATGAATTTTAGAGTCAAATTCATAATTGAAGTCAGTTAATATTGATTGAATATAAATTGCATGATCTAATGACAATTCATGAAATAATTTGGTTGGATTGTGCATTTCTACATGATTTTAGTTTCTTTTCAACCTCTTCAATGAACTTGTAATATTAGGTGTGCCTTTTTGATAAATTAAAAAAAAAATTTATTAGAATTCTATAATATTCTATATTAAAATTCTCTAGAGAAAATATAAAAGTGTATTATTTAAGTGTCTTTTTGTATTCCACATCTACTATAATCTAAAAATCTCTATTTAATAATTCTTTTTTGTAGAAATCTCTAGATTATGCTACTGTATAAAAAATTTATAAAATTGTCTTTATATAAGTATAAAAAGGTCTTTGGCCTTATCATTTTGTAGCAAGAAAGAAAAGTTAAGTTTTAACACAAGTTCCTCTTCTTTTGTCTTCCATAATAATTTTTTCATTACCTCTTCTATTCTCTACAAATAATATTTCTATCAAAGTGGCATGAGAGCTAGATTTGTTTAGAGATGGCAAGTAATATGAATCAATAAGTGTCTCATCTTATGAAGGAGAATTATGAGAATTGTACTATTCAAATGAAGGCATTGTTTGGTTCCCAAGATATTTGGGAGATAGTTGAAAAAGGCTATGTCGTGCCTCAAGATGAAGCAACATTATCAACAACCCAAAGGGATTTGTTAAACAAAGTAGAAGAAGAATAAGAAATCTCTCTTCTTTATCTATCAAGTCTTATATGAGACAGGTTTTGAGAAAGTGCCTAGTACATCTACCTTTAAGCAAGTATGGGAGATACTTTAAGTTGCATATAAAGGTATAGATAAGGTGAAGAAGGTTCAACGTCAAACTCTTTGAGCTGAGTTTGAGGCACTCTAAATGAAGGAAACAAAAAATGTGGAGGATTATTTCACAAAAGTCTTTGACTATCGACAATAAGCTACGAATGTATGGATAAAATTTAGAAGATATTTGAGTGATTGAAAAAAATTCTACATTCGGTGAATGATAACTTTGAGCATATTGTAGTTGATATTGAAGAAGTTAAAGACTTAGAGCCTATGACCGTTAATGAACTTATAGGATCTTTAATGCCTTATGAGCAAATAAAAAAATAAGAAAAAGCAGGATACTATCAAGCAAGCTCTTCGATCAAAGCTTACATTAAAATGTGAAAAAGGATGACTCTAAAATTGAAGATAATTTTAATGCTCGTGACATCTATGATCGTGAAGAGGCCGAGGATGTGGAGGTTATCAAAGAAATAATGAAGAAAGTTAAAACTCAAGAAATAAAGACTGGAAGAAAGAACCAAATAACAAATGTATAAAAAATCTTATGTTTGTTGTTATATTTGCAAAAAAATTTGATCATTGCACTTCCAAATGTTATCATAATCAAGAGAAAGCTAACTTGGTTATGAAAAAGGAAGAGGATCGAGTCTTATTATTAGCATTGAAAGGAGAAGAAGATGAAAAAGAAAATAATTGTTATTTAAATGCTGGAGCAAGTAATCATATGTGCGGATAATAAGTATATTTATAGAAACGGAGGCAATGGAGAGTCAAATTTAAGGCAATTCTTCAAAAATTTAAGTGAAAGGAAAAGGAAAAAATACTTACCCTTCTTAAATATAGAAGTCATCAATTTATTTCTGATGCTTATTAAGTCCCGGATATGAAGAGTAATATATTAAGCTTTTGGCAAGTATTTGAAAAAGGACTTGAAATTCATATGAAAATTAAAATGCTTACTATTAAAATAATTTGAATGAGTTAATTGCCCAAGTGGAGATGAAAAATAATAAAATGTTTATTCTTAATATAAAAAATGGGGTAATGAAATGCTTAAAAGCATGCGTAAAAGATTCATCATGGCTTCGCAATTGAGGCTTGGACATTTAAATTTTAGACATCTAAATAATATGTCAAGAAAAGTATTAAATAACTATTGTTTGTAGTGAAAGATTTTTCTGGATCTGAAATAACCTTTTGCGACTGACAAGTTATCATTTTGAAACAGTTTTAACGAGTCACAATATGTCAAGGTAGTTACTGTATAGATGTTAGGCCATCATCCATGAATCAACCTTCAATGAGTTTTTATGAGATCTTTAAGCTTAAGATGTGTGCTTGTATTTTTATTTTGCATTTGAATTCAATCAATATTTTGGTTGTAGTCAATAGTGACTTCCTAGTGACAAAAAATAGGCATAACTTACTTCGAAATAGTGCATTAATATACTTTGATTGTGTGTTCTTATACTATGTTAGGCTAGATTGAGTTATAATACATTGGAATTGATTAGATTTGTTTATATGATTCGCTTATTTAGATGTTATAATTAGGATATGAGGTTTAGTTGTGAAAAAATAGTGATATGAGGTTTGCAAAATAAATTTGTTGAGTTTACAAAATAATTTTGTGAATGCATATGATTTTGGGTTTATGTTAGGATTATTATTATTATTTTGAGGTTATAATTACTTTTATTGTATATGTAAGTTTATTGTGAAGAGATATTGATATGGGATTTGCAAAATAAATTTTTTGATTTTGCAAAATAATTCCAAGTTAAATGCGAAAGTGTACTATATCCTGAATTGAATTTTTTCTTTGACCAGGTGAGATAAAGGATTCTTGGTGTTTAGGATTATTGTTAGTTAAAAATGAGTTCATATACTATCTGCAAAGTTCTATATTATGGCGACAAACTCAATGTAAGTGACGATTTCATTTTGACTTATATTGGTGGGAAAAATCATCCAATCCAGATCCCACGATGGATTAACTTGATGGAGTTATATAAGCGAATTATGAGGTCATTGAACTTAGATCCAACAAAGTATTGTGTTAATCTTATTGGACGTTTTCCTATTAGTGCTAGATTTATTGCTACTCATATTAGTGATGATGAAGTGAATCGTGAATAATCAGCATGCGTGCGCCTATTATAATTTGAAGTTGAGGAGCTGATGCGAGGAAAGAGAGTTGACAATAATGAGGAGTGTTAAAGAGCTCCAATCGAGCCTAAGTACATCACACCAGCTTCTCAATTAATTGCTCAAGCGGTAGCATACAAGTCTGCACCATCATAAGCTACTTATTTTGCTGGGATAAGTTCTAATATTTCTTTCAAACAACACCAGTGATTTGGGAGCCATATGGACTTCAGATCCGTGCATATGTCGCAGATGTATGCTTACGTGGTGACGAGATATGGCTGGCTAGAGTACAATTGATTAGCTAAAAATGAGTTGAGTGACACATGCCCGATCGCGGTGCTCAATCGCCTTCCACCTATGACCGATGTCGCGATATATATTCGCTGCGCGAGTGGATGGTCGTGGGAAAGCCAATGTGGATTGGATCGATTACCACCAAACGTACATTACATAGTGGGAGAGCAGACGTAATTTAGTTATGGTGGCAGACTCTTTCCAACGGGGGGGTGTTGGATTGAGCCAACCATTAATCGATACATGAGATAGTATCAATCTTGTTTCATTCTACATGCTGATGGAACATACAATTTCGCGAGACACTTATTACTCTCGAGTACCTGGAGACCGAATTATGATAAGCCCTAATTTGATCACTGCGAATATAATTTTCTTTACTGATTTGATCATAACTAACGTACTTTCAATGCGGCATGAGCACATCCAGAATATCGGATATATTCCAGAGATATTTTGGGAAGGATGAGGATACAGATTTTCAACAATCAGTCAACCAATACGAGGGGTTGTCCTAGGAACTGCAGCGCAACATGCATATCTCTGACAGTCGGTACAGGGACACTGACATTCCAGGTATTTCATCGTCAGTGTAGCCAAATGGCCCAATGAAGGATGTTGGTCCATCATCTCCACCAGTGGTTGGACCCTATGTATATACATTCACACAGCTGCCATAGTATTCATACTAGAAGTTGTGGACTGATGCACCCATGGTGGTCCCTCTACATATGGGCCTCTGTCATTCCATATGACAACCTCGTATGGAGTGTACCATAATTTATCGCTCCTACACAATCTTCAACCGATGTACCTAGTGTTACACACCTGGGTTACTGGCAACAACCCTCTGAGCAAGTTGAAGAGGAGTAGCATCAGGAACATCATCTACGAAACCGGCCACGATGACCACCAGCCCATTACACACCCGATAGTGATGCGATTCCATCATGTAGGCATCGTCGAAGATAATCGTCTACACTATTATCTTTTGTCGATAGTGGATGCCATTTTATTGTATTTGTACTTCTTTAATTATAGTAAAGCATTTTGATGAAGTATTTTCTTATTTGGATTAGCTTACTTCAGAAATCAATTTTAAATTCATATCTTTTTTGTATTACTTTTATTGTACAACTTCAAGTATTTATAAGAGGTTGTACCTTGATGTATATTTTTTAGTGATGATATTCTCTTTGTTAATAAGATTAGAGAGGGAGTTTGTTTGTGTTGTGAGCTTAATTTGAGTTGGCTTGTTATCCTTGTTTGAAAATGATTGCTTTCCTACTACTAGTACATTGATTTTTCTTATGTGAATATAATTAATTTGAATAATTATCTCCAAACAATAAGAGTAATGGGATATAAGCACCTATTCATATGTCATGTCTCTTAAAAATTTGTTAATTGCACTTCATTAAGAGTGTTTGTTTAGAGTGACTCATTTCAAAATTTCTAATTATTCATTTTGCAAAAATTGCTGCATACCGGGCCATAATCGTAATCTTTGGTCAACATCAAAGTCATGAGGAGCTTCGTTAAGATTCCAATGATACTAAACTTGCTCGATTCCAACATCGGATGAGTCCGATAATAAAGTGGTTCAATATTTGTCGCGTACTTGCGCACATTCACTGTATCGGGCCACATAATTTTATCAACATTAAAGTAGTGGGGAATTTTGTTACAATTCCAATGATATCAAGTTTGCTTGATTCTAACACCGGATGAGTCCAATATGGGCAAAATAAGGCTACTCAATATTTTTGCGCTGCGCACATTCACAAAAAAACTGTGTATGCCACAATCATAATTTTTTATCAACATAAAAGTTGTGGAAATTTTATTACGATCCCAACGATGCCAAACTCACTCATTTCTGATATCGGATGAGTCTGATATGGGTAAAATAAGGGGGCTGCTCTAATATTTTAGGTATGCATTGCAGTTTTTGCGTGCATTTGCAAACATTTCTATGTATCAAGCCACAATCGTAATTTTTGGTCAACATGAAAGTCATCGGTAATTTTGTTATTATTCCAACAATACCAAGCTCACTCAATTCTAACACCAAATGAGTCCGATACGGGCAAAATGCAGAAATTGCTCCAATATTTCAAGTCGGCAACGTAGTCTTTGCGCATTTGTGAAAACTACCACATATCGGGTCACAATCACAACTTTTGGTCAGCATGAAAGTCATGGAGAGTTTTGTTATGATTCCAACAATACCAAGCACCGATTCTAACACTGGATGAGCCTGATATGGACAAAATACTGTAGCTGCCCCAAATTTTTTTTTAAAAAAAAATTAAGCCGACGGGCGACTAGTGTTGTCCCTAATTTTCTAATTAAGGTTATAATTAAGCATAATTTAAAAATTTAGCCAGGTTTAGGATGGGCATGGCGGCAACACACGCTTACTGATTTGAAGACTTAAACTATGATAAATTGAAAAAAAAAAGAATGCTCAAGTCATTGGAAAGCTAATTGGGGTAGGGCTCCTAGTGCCCTCAGTGTTGCTCCACTCCTGCCTTCCATTATATTTACCTTAATAAATAATACTTGGGGAAGTGAGATGGTGAGGCTTGCATTTTGAGGGCTCCAAAAATTCAACACCAACCTCTCTATAATTTATTGAATTGAAGAGAGTGATTTGAAGTATCGATGTAATTTTTAGAAGGCAGGTGAGATAGTAGATAAGACACTACCCAAAGATTTCACCCTCATTTTGCGAGGACTTTAGATCTAGTTCTATAAAGCAAGCCCCTATAATTAATTACACCTCTCGGAGTGAGTGAGAGAACTTTCGATTAGGATCGCTTAATTGCGATAGAAATGAGTAGATATGGAGTTTCAAAATTTAGATTATAAATTCATCATTTTAAATGGATGGTTGGGGAATGATAATGTGCATCTAGATCCCATAGGTCATCCCGGCGTCCCTAGTCTAAGGTAGTGGTGGCCTAATGAGAAGGATTCTCATTAGGAACATATAGGTTACGTCGTCCAAGAAATTCTTGTAGACTTGGGGTGGTGTTTATCTAAGGAGACAATCTTAAGTCTACCTTAGCTCATAGAGGGTTGTTTGCCCTATCAATTATACCCTATGATTCATAACTCAAAGGGGAGAGCCATTGGGGAGCATATGAGCTACGATCATGATTGTAATATAATGGAGCCTGACTGGCCAAACCACCCAATCAGAGGACTCTGGTCATAACTACTTCATCTGTGGAGCCTATTGACCAAGCCACACAGTCAGAGGACATGGGCCACATCCTTACTGGCATGCGATTGGTTGAGAGTGAACATAGCAGAATACTTGATTTGACATTTTCTCCTTTGTGAGCTAGAGTTTTCTTAATTTTTCACCCCCGATAAGTAGTAAAAAGATGGATGTGTTTGATTTAAGTTTTTAATGATAGAGTTTAATTTAAACATTTTCAGATTACTACTTAATTTGATTTGAAAAATTGATTAATTTGAATATGTTTAAGAGCTTTAGATCCTGTCAACTTTTCTTAGCTACTAACAAATGATTAGATCTAGTGTCACCTGATAGAATCAGTTTCGATATTTCACTGATTTGAAAGTCTTATTATAGGTTTTTAGGTTTTGTTAACCCAGGCCCAATCCTAAGACTAAACTAGGAAGCAACCCACACAGCATCCTCAGACACTTGAATTTAAGCATTCAACATAGTGTCGGGGCCCATGCGGGTATATAGTAATTTTAGGTTATTTTATGTTTGAATTATGAGAATGATTTCAGATTTTATATAATTCCAACTTTAGCCTGTGCAGCCTTTTAGACATTCAAATTTGCACTTGAAATCTCTATGTCCGAGAACATACAGGAATTTATAATTTTAGATAATTTCACTTAATTAGTGATTTCATTGATTTTAAAATTCATAATTAAAATGAAATCCCTTTAATTTTTGATTAAAGGAAGCCCTATGTTTTTTGTAGATTTTGGATTTAGTATCGTCTTCTGTCTGCTTGTAAAAAGAGTTGCAGATGTGGTAGCGAAGAAGGCATTTTGAAGATATAGGTTCAAAAGGTAATTTAATTTGTTATTTAAGAAGATTTACTCTCAAAGTAATTCTCATTTTCCCCTCTTTTATTGAACTCCTACATTTGTTTTCCCCTCTCTTTTTATTCAAACTCTCCTACATTCATTTTCCCCCTCTTTTTATTTGAACTCTCCTATATTTGTTTTGCCCCCTCCTTATCTTCTGAAAGCAACACACTCACCGCCTCTTCTAATTTCTATAAATAAGGCTAAGAGGATTCTATTCCATTTGTTTGAAGGGTTGGAGTTAGGACATTTGAAAGGGATCAATTAGAAACTTTAGTGGGCTTTCAACTCTACTCAAATAAATTTTGTAAGTGCTTTCCACCCATTTTTATTTTATTTTACTTTTATGTTTATCGTATGTCATTTTACTTTTCCCCCCTTTTTTGTTTGACGCTTTTAGTTTTAAATTAGTTGCATGTTTTCTTACTTAGCATTCTTAAGTTAGTTCATTTCACCCTCTCTTTTTTTTAAGTCGAAAAATTTGACATATTTTGAAGCCTCGACATCATCCTGTAGGTGCATCGGGGTATTTTGGCTTACTGATGCCTTCTTGCGAGTGGTATCTTGCACAGGTTTTTCCATCTTGTCATGCCCTCTTAAGCATGAAGAGATCTTCAGACCTGAAAGAAGACATACAATGCAATATATACTCATCCCCCCATTCCCCTCTTTTTTTTCTAATTCTAGAAATTAGAAAAATTTGACAAAGATTGTCTAGGGGAGGACATCTAATGAGTCTTACTCGGTATGCCCTCTTGAGAATAGCGAGCGGTGTCTTGCGATACCATAGCCTATTTTTCATCTCATCGTGCCTTCTTAAGTACAACGAGGTCTTCAAACATGCAAAAAAATACTAGCATGTATATATATTCACATTCACAAATCACACATGTTCTGACGCATTTTTTGTGCTGCAATGCCAAGAGGTTGGGTATGCAATTGGGAATGGGGAGTGCAACGCCGAAATTGAAAGAAGAATTCTCCTCTTGATGATGTTCTTCTCGACGGCGACGAAGTGAAGGTTGGAAGAGGAGGAATGCGAGTTGAAAGAAGGAAGAATTCACCTCTTGACGATGTTCTTCCCCGGTTTGCAGCAAAGCAAAAAATGGGAAGGCTAAAGCGACGAGTGCGACGCCAAAAATTGAAAGAAGAATTCGCCTCTTGATGATGTTCTTCCCTGATTTGCGGTGAAGTGAAAATGGGAAGGCTAAAGCGAGCACCAAAAATTGAAAGAAGAATTTGCCTCTTAATGATGTTCTTTAATGTGGCGATGAAAAGTGGAGAAATGCGAGAAAAAGGTTAGGGCAGATTAGGTAGGCTATGGCAATGGGCGGCAGAACATGAGGTCCATCAGAAAGGTGGGCCTTGCGTTTTCTGTTGTGGAAGGGAGCAGGGTGAGGAGTGGTGGAACAGGCAACAGCTGCGGCAGTGTGGAGGGGAACATTTTTATGGGCAGTGGGCAGCAGCTGGACGGGATGACACGATTTATGGGTAGTGATGGAGTGGCTTGGAATCACTGGGGGTTTACAGAGATAAGACGATTTAGTTTGTGGGAGCAGCTGGCGATGGCAACGCTGCATGGGGTTTTGGCGGGATCGACGGCCGAGCTGTCGGATAGGTTTTGTGAGATTGTGCATGTTTTCTGGCAGCGGCAGAGTGCTGGCCGATTAAGATCGACAACGCGATTTTGTGGCGCAGGTTTTCTGGATGCGGCATTTTGCGGTAGGATGGCCGAAAGAGTGGAGAGAAAAAAAATTACATGTGCAGAGCATTTCAAATGAGAGAGGGAATGCAGGTGAGTTTTCAATTTTTTTTGAATGAGATAAATTGAAAATAGGGGGGAACAGTTGAGCATGGGGGAGGGTAATTTAGATATTTTAAATGAATTTTAAATTGATTAAATAGTTTTAATTTGAATTTTATGCCGGTAAATTCACATATCCAATACATATATCAATTTAAGCTAATTTTGATGTTTTGAATGCAATGACATAGTCCGTTTTTTCTCGAGGCCGTTCAAGTCGTCAAATTGAGTCACTCAAAATACGCTACTTTCGACCGCCGATTTTCATGAAGACTTGTCAATTGAGTAAATAGTTTTACTTGATAGATTTCAATGTTTGAACCCAATGGCATGATCAATTTCATGACGAGGTTGTTTTGATCGCCAATGCCTAACTCGACATTACATCGCGGCGTTAATCGGTTGATCATAAAGTCATGCAATATTTATATTCTCACCAGTTTTGATGTTCTGAACGTGATGGAGAAGTTCATTCGTTGATTAGAGGTCATTTGGTTTTGGCAACATCCTGTGTATTTTAGCCTCGATTTGCGCACTATCACTTCAAATCATTCGGCATTTGTACAGACTTGTTTGATTTGAGCTTAAACAGTCTCATTTGATAGATTTTGATGTTTTAAAGCTGACAACGCAATCAGTTTCATGAATGGAGGTTGTTCAGATATCGTCGTAGCTTCTTGACTTTGATATGCATGTCGACACATTGATAGCTCGAGCGCTTAATCGATTGATCGTTAGATTTTGTAATATTTATATTCTGATCAATTTCGACATTTCACGCAACAAATGCCGCTGTCGAAGGTCATTTGACCATTTTCAATGATGCCCGCATTTTGAGCCTCGATTTCATATTGTCACCAAGTCAAATTCGGTTTGTAGGCTTGACTTTGACTTATGGCACACATATGAAGGTCAACAAATACCTCCCAAAAAATATGATTCACGCATGAAGCGAGTCACGTTTGTTGAAAACTGGTTGACTTTTTGGTCTTCTTCTTTCTACCCCTTCTCATCTTTCTTCTCTTTTTTCACTTTTGTTGCTTGAGAACGGTGGACATACTTGATTACACTATTATTTAAATTTTTATGTATACATTTCTCTTATCTCAGGAGAATGTTCAGAGGAGACCTGATCACATGAGCCTAGCGAGGAGGCTATCTGGTCGGAGGTTGATGGACATGATCCTCGTGGAGATGTTGATATCAGAAATAGGATTGAGCAGCACACTGATATGCTACGAGGATGTGATTTTTACCAGGGCTTCTTTGCACACTCTTTCCTACTCCCTAATTGTACTTCAGATTCTTTTCCTTTTAAAGATCCTGCCAATTGGGTAGCTACCCTTAAGCTGAAGTGTAGTGACTACAATCTTTTGGATAGCATAGTAGCCCAGGTTAGTTCCGGATATTGTGATGTCTTACGCTTTTGACAAAGATTGAGCGATGATACGCAGACTCTAAACCACCGCCGTATAGCGCTCACTAGACCTACTGGATTCCTCTATTGGCGTGGATTCCTACTCTTCCCCATGGATATGTCACATGGGCTAGGTATATTCTCTCTCACAGATACTTTACTGACAACCGATTTATGAGGCGATATGTATCTTTATTTGACTTTGGGGTATGCCTTCTTCTTGGGCTCATGGATAGTGAGTTGGGATCCTAGTAACACTTGTTGATTGGCCCAGGAGTTGATAGTCACTCTTTTGGACTTACAGTGTGTTTCTCCTTCGTATTTGGTTATCACTACGAAGAGTGTGTTCCACCTGATGGGGAGTTATTTTGTAGGCAGCCTTCAGATGATTGTGATCGACGAGGTAGGCTAGCTATGCCTTCTATTTATATTGATCTCTGGACCACTATCTAGACCTTCATTTAAGTGATTCTATGATCAGTCGCATTACATGTGAGTACATGGATTTAGTGCTTCTTGTTGGATTATGCCCTCTCAGAGGAGACTGTAGCACTACATGACCCTTTTTATTGGGTGTGTCTGAAGGTAGTTGCTTATCCGAGGAGACTGTGGAGCCTATTTTATTAGCAACTTCTCCAACACTACGGGATTGAGAGGATCTATTCTTAGGTTTTATGGCTCTACATTTTTGTGCTCCCCATTATAGAGGGCTTAGTTCGCCCATGCGCTTTATTAGTAGCCAATAGGATCTCTTGAGGTGAGCGAGTTTCTCTTGATTAGCCGCTTTATAAATATTGGGGTGATTTCTATGGCAAGTTCTAGAGTCTGAGATGTGATTCTACCCGATTTATATGCTTGGGTCCATCTCCACATACATGGTGCCTTTGCTTATTTTGAGTATCCAACATTCATTTTAGAGCGAGGATATCCTACAGTCTTACACTTATATCGAACATCCTCTACTTTGGAGATGGAGAGGATTCACATGCTTTTCTTTGCTCCCCATTTGGTCAGAGATCGATTTTTGTTGGTTCACTGGGATATATCGCTTACTCACTCGATAGATTGATCTTATTCTGTCTTGATGAGAATGATATATATTCTTGCTTCATGGTTGAACAGAGTAGCTGAGTAACTTTTCAGTATACGTCCGGGATGGTTATGTTGTTTGAAGTCGTTATAGAGGGCTATCACCTAACCGGTTGCATTACGCTTTGATTTCTTCCTATGCGATGGCGCCACTCATCCCTGGTGTAGTGGATTTCAGGAGGATGATTCCCCTTGAGGCACGTTACTTTGCTGCTTCACCGTTTGGCTACATTTACTGAGGCTTGGTACAGGTGCTCATTTTCGGATAGCCTCTCCACAAGGTCGCACGGGGGTTAGTTATACTTACCTCACCTGGGTACGGCTGTCTTTTGGCCCTTTCCTGGAGTGTGGTTCCAGGAGATATGAATGCAGGATGAGGTCTTTGGGCGTTCCTCGAGATCGGAGGACCCATCGTCGGTTACCATTAACAGGAGATTATAGCGCTAGAGGTGTAATCACTATTCTCCACTCTTTCAATACTTTTGTCCTCTCTCTCCTCCCTTTTTTTCAAAATATTCTTAGTGCGTCTGATACTCTAATCTGATTCTTGAGATGCACCGTTAGCGGTTAGGATTGAAGATACCACTTCTCGTGGCAGACTTAGAGCTAGGGATTCTACTCCTAGCTACATTGATGCTTTTTCACCGGCTCATGATGTGTAGCCAACCCACAGCTCGTGTTTGGTTGATTTTCCATGAGTCTACCTACACAACCATTTATGACTTCTGATGAAGTGTCGCAGGCGTCAGGAAGCACTAGAGATTTTATTGAGGACTGAGTTATCGCATGTCCTTGATACTACCACTTTCATTAATTACTGTGGAGCCACCTTTCTCTGAGCGACTGCCATTACCTTGGGGACTTAGGTGGGGACCTCATACTTAGTGAGGCCTCTATTGAGCCAGCACATAGCCCTGGAGCTTATCAGATAGTGAGGGTCCTCGAGGATTATATCGCTTATGATATACCACTTCAGTCGGATTCATCATGTTCAGGTACTTTCTCCCTCTATTTATTTATTTATTTATTTTATTAAATGCACTTCTTTACATCTGCTTCATGCTGATTATTTTCATTTGTTTCTTGCAGTGCCTGATGTAGGTTATGAGTTCGAGATCTACCATTAACATCCCAAGCCAAATCCATGTGATAGGAGCATGCAGGATTGTAGCTTGGCATTTTTGAGGGACAGGTTTCTCGAATTACCTTGGAATCACCAGAGTCACTGGACAACTTCACGTCTTATGCGAACACCACTTTGGACCTTTTAGCTTGTATTGGCTTGGAGAAACAGGCTCTCAGGTATCCGGAGACTCTTTGTAGAGACATAGAGTTCTTAATCCTGGATGAGATCGTCAATATTCCATTCTAGACTTCTGACAGCTGAGGTCGCTCATAGGGAGGCCGACCTAGCATGATGAATTTAAAGAGAGTGTGAGGCTCTACAACCCGTGAGTTCATAGATGTTTCTTCTAAGTTGATTGCTAGCTTAGAACGCAAGTTGAGCAAGAGAAGAGCAAAGCTATGAGCGATAGCGTATTACTTGTCAGGCTAGATCGAGTTGCTTTGATTAGAGCTACTGATGCTTTATTGGCTAAGTGTGAGAAATATTTTAAACTTATTTATCACAGCTTGGAGTTACATCTAGGCTCCCATGATGTACTTTTTTTTCTCTTTTTTATCATCATGTATCTATCCTCTTATTGTATTAGTGGATGTTAGTTCCTCTATTTTACTTTTGTGTTTTTTTTTGGATTTGATGAAAAAGATCATCTTTGATTTGTGTTAGACTTGATTTGTATGCTTTGTGCTTTGGGTTTAATTTGTGTGCTATGAAACTGGATCATTTAACTTGAACCATCTACTGCTTCAATGACTTTCTTGAAGATTCTCTTTTTTATGTATTTGATTTGAGTCTCCTCCAACCCTAGTTTCATGCTTGGTTGGGTTTGATGGAGGAATTATGCATTTTGATGAAGAATCAGGGAATTGTTTATCCGTGCTTGATCGGATTTGAAATTCCTTCTGTCCTAGCTTTAAGCTTGACGGACTTGATGAAGGATTGACCTGATTTGTCCCTATTGACTTGTCAGGAAGTGTATGCACTCCATGAACCCTATGTTTGCTGCTTTGACGAATTCGTTGAAGGATACATAGATGACCCAAACTTTCAGCTTATATATATCAATGTTGAGTTATTAGTCTAGCGATGTGCTTTAATGACTAAATAATAACAAAATTCCTTCGCCCTTTGTTTGAACTATGGAATTGCTTCCTCCCTGCTTTCTTTGATGGACTTGATGAGGAGATTGGCTTTGATGTGAAGCTTGATTAGATCATTTGAGAATAAATTGAGATATCACCATGCGGGTAATATAGATTGATTTGAGGTAGCCCTGAATTGAGCTTTTCTCAGCTTGCCTTGATTTATCGATCAAGTAGAGAGATCTCTTGGATCCTGATTGCTTGTAATCACTAAGCTGGATGTGGTTTGAGTGAGGAAAGCATCAGTAACTCGACCATATTTGGGCTTGCTGAGTTCGACCTTTAGAACCTACTCGAGTCTTTGACTTAAGCTAGTGTTGGTGGTTTTCATCGATCAGAATGGGGGGCTCTTTCACTGCGCCTTTTCGCTTGTTGAGTGAGGAGAGCCAACAACTCGACCATTTGTGCTTGTTGAGTTTGACCTTTAGAACCCATCGTGTCCTAGACTTTGGATGTAGAGGTTGATGTTTCTCCAAATTGATTGAAGCTTCAAAATTGGGAGTTCTTGACTTGATCTCCTAGAATTTGGCAAATCGAGAGATAAATTTCTTGACATTTAGGTTTTCATGCATAAAATAGATTCATTTTTTGCAAGAACATGCAACTTAACAATGATAATTATAGATATATTCAGGGATTTCAGCGTAATGCTCGATGTCAACCTGAATCAGCATATATTTGAGGATCTCATCTTATAGCATGATGTCAACTCAAATAAACTTAACATAAACTAAAAAAAATGCCCTTGTCTTGTAGGGGGAATTCTAAAGTACATTTAGGAGAATTTTCAAGATGAAAATACATAAATACATCAATATTTGAATTGATATACTCTAAAGGAGATTTTAACATACAACATTGATTTTCTCTATATAAAATCTAAAATGCCCTGTAATAGGGAATTTTCAAAAAGTTCTTCATAGTATGTTTATTTAGGGATCTCGCATGAAGCACGATGTCTAAATAAATATACTAAAAAAATACCCATGTCTTGGGATTTCTATTGTACCTCGAGAATGGTCATCAAGTATAGTACTTTTTCAAGTATCGACCATTAATGGCACATTGGTCTTTCACCCTTTAGGTTGATGAGTTGGTATGCCTCCTTGGTATACTTTTCAATGAAAAAGGGCCTTCCCAAAATTCAAATTTGCCACCAAATTTTGATTGGGGATAATTCGACCAAGACCAATTCCCTTTTGGAATGTTCGAGGCGCACCATGGTCAAAAGCCGACATCTTTGCTCGATAGACTTCTAGATTTTGATGAGCTTGTAATCTAACTCGCCCTCCACATTAGATTTTGATATTGATGGCTACAAGTGAAGGCAACTCAACTTCAAGCAAAGAACGCCCCAAATACCAATGAATAGGAGTGGCTTTTAGCATCTTGTAGGTAGTGATATGCCCATAGAGCCTCTAGCGTATGTCATTCTCTCTTATTTTTAGTGAAAATCTTCTTGAGCTTGACTAATATGTTGAAGGCCTCGCCAAACCATTTTCCCTTGGATTATATATTGAAGAGTATCGTAATCAATTTTGTGTCGATCAATGAATCTATAAATCACTTTTAAAGGTTGATTATTATCAAAATTATATGGTGTGGCACTCCAAATTTATAGACCACGTTATGCGCAAAGAAGTTAATCACTCGATCAACAGTAACTTCTTTAAATGGGGTAGCTTTATCCCACTTGGAGAAATAATCAGTCGCTGCTAGGATGAAGCGGTGTCCAGCTAATGATAGTGGATCAATTGGTCAAATTTCATCGGTACCCTAACATTTGAATGGACAGGATGCTATCGTTGGGTGTAATAGATTTGGAGGTTGATGAAGGAGATTCCCATGTACTTGACACTCATGACATTTCTTAGCATGATTAATACAGTCTCTCACCATAGATGGCCAATAATAGTCCACCCACCCTTTTGATCTTTACTGCCATCTTGGGACCTGATTGATGTGCACCACAAAGTCCTTCATGAACTTCAACCATCACTTTGCTAGCTTCATCTACACCTAGGCATCGTAGCAACATTTATTCAAAGGATCTATGATATAAAGTGTTGGACAAAGCATAGCATTCATTCTCTTCAATTTGAGCTATCAGTGATTTATTACTTGGTAATTTGCCTTCTTTAAAGTAGTCGATGAAGGCTTGCCTCCAATCACGTGACTCTTCTACAACAAAGGCTTCACACTGCTTTTCTGAGGCAATGTCATTCTTAGCTCTTCTTGGTACAACTTCTTGTTAATTTTGGGGAGTATGAGGAGCAACTGAGCATCCATCATTTGGTAACCCCTCTACCTGCGAGGATTGATACTTTACTGGCTCTAAGACTCATCGAGTAAATATACCGATCATGACATAATCACCATTCATACTTACCATTTCCTTAGCTAATTTTGCCAAGCAATCGACTTTACTATTCTCGGATCGAGAGACTCGAGTTAGTGTGGTATTTGGTATCTGCTCATAAACTCAAGAACTCACTTGTGATAGAAAGCTAACTAAAGCTTGTTGATTCCATAGATGCCAAGTACTTGATTTATAAGCGAGAATCACCAAAATATGCAAGTTTTGAATGCCTATGAAAATAGCTTCTTCAAGACCTGCCACTAATGCTTCATACTCAACTTCATTATTAGTTCTTGGCTCGGTCAATCCATATGATCGTCTCATTATCCCTCCTCGTTATGAAGACAATGCCACCTCGCTCTTGGAAAGTTTAGATGTTGGACTTGTTTGATCGATGAGGCTCTATCAAAGTATATTTCCCAAATTTGTGATTTTTTCTTTCATGAATGTGCATAATTTGCTCATCAGGCAAATCATCATTAAGAGAAGAGTCCGCTGGGATGGGATGTGTAGCAAGAAAATTTGCTAAGACTTTTCCCTTCACTGCTTTCTATGGAATGTATTTGATATCAAATTTCTAAAGCAATATTGCCCATCTTGCCAAGTGACGTCAATCTTGTCTTGTCATCAAGTTTCGATCGATCCTTGAGATGAGGGTAATCTTGTGAGATAACATATAATGATGAAGCTTTGACGTAAAGATCAATGCTAAACAATGCTTCTATCGAGAGTATCTCATTTGCCCAATCATCTTCGACGATATAATAAAGAGCATTCTCTTTGCTTTTTCATTGTGTTGTGCCAATAATGCTCTAAGGACTCTTCTAATGTAGTGTATAGTAATGAGGGCTTTCAGAGTAATACAAGGATTGGTGGATTTAATAGATAGCTTTTATTGCTATTGAAGGCTTCTTAGCACTCCTTGTCCCACTTGAATGCAACATCCTTCTTCATTAACCTTGCAAACGGTTGACAACATCTTGATAGGTTTGATATAAATCGATGGATGAATGCGAGCTATCCTTGTAAAGAATGGAGCTAACGCAAACTCTTTGGTGGAGGCATCTCCAATTTCCTTGATTTTAGGATCATTTCAATACCTCTGATGCATAATGTACCCAAGAATTTTCTAGAGGATACCCGAATGCACATTTTAGAGGATTCATCTTGAGATCATATTTTTGATTCTCAATACAATTCTCAAGTTTTCAAAGTAGTTTTTCATTCAAGCTTTTCACCACCAAATCGTTGACATATTCCACCTTTTGATGAATCAACTCATCAAAAATGTGTCATGGGCCTTTGATACATAACTTCAATATTTTTCAAACCAAAGGGCATGATGTAACAATATAATAGGTGTTCAATGATGTATGTTTTTCATCTGCCATTTTGATTTGGTTGTATCCATGATCCATAAATGAGAACATGTCATAGTTGGAAGTGTTGTCCACTAGTAGTTCTGATATTGGAAGAGGAAAGTCATCTTTTGGGCATGCCTTATTTAAGTCCCAGAAGTCAATGCAGAGATAGATTTGACTGTTCTTCTTCCTAACTAGGACAATGTTAGCTATCCAATCCACATACTTCTCCTCCCGGATGAAGCCTGCTTCAATTAGTTTTAGTTTATAATTCTTCTTCAATCTCCAATCTCATTCACTAGGAGCTTGCTTAATGTTGCATATGGTTTAATAGCTAGTTTGTGAACTAGTATCAGGATAAGCTGGCATTTTAGAATATGTCCAGTAAAGTAATCAATTGAATTGACAAAGTAGCATTTTTAGCTCTTCAACTTTCTCATCGGCGAAGGCACTAAAAGTTGGATGGGGATCATCTCAACCCCTAGGTTGACTTCTTAAGTTCATCCATAGTAGCTATTTGTTCACCATCTTCAAGTTCTTCAGGTGTAGGCTTGGCTTCTACTTCTTCATCATTTTTAAGAAAAATTTCATGGGAAACATCTTCTTCATCACTATGAGTTTCTATCTCAGCCTTCTATTATATTATAATCTCTATTTTGATGAGATTTGAGATGAACCCAAGACCTTTAGTGATAAACTTATCACTTCATGATGCTTGAGGACTTCTTTGGCTCACATCTTGTTAAAGATTTGGGTTCTATATTTAGTAGTCCCAATATGAATTCCAAGCTTATGCATCATTCTTCACAATTTTATTGATAGTATATTAGTATTGTTGGCACTACCTCATCAATTTTTTCATGTTGAGTAGGCGCTCAAAATGAGGTAAGACTCTTTATATTTGTAAAATAGAGTTCCTGTTCTTCAACTCTCACTCAACGACGACACATAAAATGTTATCAATTCTTGAATATTATGAACCTCCAATGGAGTGATTTCTTTGAAGCACTATTGAGGGATGTGTATAATTTTGAGTGAGTCATCTAACCAAGTGAGCTATCCTCCTTGATGCGACCATCTGAACTCTATTTCCATAAGTAGATTCAAAATCATAGTCAAAATCAGAATCACTTATTTCATACTCTGCCTTTCTTGAGAGCTTATAAGTTCCTTAGTTTGACAGAATATCTTCTTCTTCTTGTGTCACTTCCCAAATGAGGAACTAATTTGCTTGACTTAGGTGCAAAATCGAGTGCTTTAGGGAGAGTCGACATTGCCTTCTTTCTCCCTCTTTCTTTCTATTCTTTCACTTTATGAAATTACTTTTTAGTTCCTGAAGTGAATGCTATCGCTTCAAGAGGCTTTGTTTGCTTAGGCTCTTTGTCGATGAAATATTTTGCATATTCACAGATCTTTGCTTCATTGACAGAGAATGGTTGGTTACCGAGAATTCTAATTCTTCCATCTTTTAGATATTTCATACATTGATGCATAGTTGATGGACCATGTCATACTCATGTAGCCACGTCCGGCTAAAGAGAGCTCTAAATGACGTATCGACATCGATTACATGAAATTTGGCTTTTGTATATAAATCAACTTGAGCGGGAGAATAAAAGAACCCATAGTTTTCTGCCCCTTTTCATTGAATCCATGAACCATCAACTTATCTCTCCCAAGATGTTGGATATCAAGTGATAATCCTCTTAATACCTTTAGACTCATAAGATTGATAGAAGAACCTAGATCAATCAATATTTGGCTGATCGAGATGCCATCACTCTCTGTAGTAACATAAAGAGGATGATTATGATCGTTCCCAACATAAGATCTTCTTCAGAAAATGTGATTATTGGGAGATCTTGAGTTTGCAATGCTTCAGTCATGCATTTTTCAGCAAAGTAAGCTTCATAACTTTGGATCTTTGAGAGCATATCAAAGTTTCTGAGGTCTTTTGACATCAAGAGAGCCTGTATACACTTGTGTAGGATCTTTCTCAAGTGTGATAGAATATTATAATCTATCTTCGCTTGATTTAGGCTTTATCTTAGGATTTTGGAGAATAATATCCTCATTGATTTCAATTTATTTTTTGTCTTTATTTGTGTTTTCCTTCTTTGATGAAGGTGGTAAGACTTTACCACTTCTCAACTGAACTTGAATCACCTTATCTTGCTCAGATTCTTCTAAAGAGGTAGTTTCTTCAAATTTTCTTCTTATTCTGGAAGATTGGCCAAAAGGGTTAGACTCATTTTTCAATGTCATACATGTGATGATATCGATGAGTTTGACTCTTCTCCATCAAAAAATAGATCTTCATCTGAACTATTATTATCTTGTTGAGTCATTAAACAAAATTCAGACATTAGTTCCTCAGACTCTTCTTGCTTTCCTGATAAAAATTTTGATGGGTTGGTCGAGTTTGTCTGACTACCCTTATCATTTCAGAGTAACTGATGTTGAAGAACATAACATATGTGATGATTCGACATGTCTCTACTGGACAAGATTCACCATTATCTTCTTCATCTGATTCAACAATATGAAGTTTAGGCATGAAGTCTGCAAGCCTAAATGTCTTGCTGGTGATACTCCTCTAGATTGTTAATGATCTTTTGAGTTGTAGTTCTCTTCTTGATCTTCTTTTCTTAGCCAGCTTCTTTGATTTATGAGGCTCGATTTAGTAGACTTTTCATGTCATGAAGTAGCCTTATCAATGAGATTGAGCCCAAATACTTGGTTTAGGCATCTCTCTTAAGTCCAATATAGGTTCAAGTGGTGATTTTCCACTTAACACTAGGGACTTTTTTAGCTTTAGCATCTTCATTTTTTTGGAGACTACTCTTTGCATTCTTCATGAATTTATTTCTCCTTCTTTTATCTTTCTGGATGATACGGAAGAGGATGTCATCCTTGTAGACTCTCTTTGGGTTGACTAGAACACTATGTAAATTCACCTCATCGATACTTCCTTTCTAGCCAATCTTTGAAGACATAACAATCTTCAATAGGATGACTGATCATCAATGATAAGGATAGTAGTTTGGATTATTGACTTGATCCTTCTTCGTGCCTTTAATTTCTAGAATAGCTTTGACTTGCCAAAATAATTTAGCCATCCGTCCTTCTAAAGGAATATTCTTTATTCATCTTTTCCTTAAGAGATGGCATATTTGCTCATCATCTCTTATGCTTTTGGATGCTCCCCACCACTTGGAAAAGTTTGGGGTTTGTCATTACCTCTAATACCAATTTTGGATTAGAATATACATGCTTCTTTCCTTATCATCATTATACATTGCTTTCTTTATCCACATTATATATCACCGCTTTTCACCATTTGAGCTATAGAAGTGGCATGAATTTCATTTCTTCTTGAAGGTTTGTTTCTTTGCTTTATCGCATAGATAGACTTAGATGGTTTTTTTCAAATTTAGCCACCCTATCGAGCAAGTCTGAATGTTGCACCATGCATAGAAATGGTGCCATTTTATCATCCATATTGCCCATTAGCAATTGGATCGCATGTTCTTCTTCCAATTGTTGCTCGCACTTCATACTTAGGTTGCACCAACGACTTATGAATTTTGTCACTGACTCATCTTTCCTCCTTTTCAACAAGGCAAGGTCAGCAATTATCATTTTCTCGATTATGCTGGTGAATCTCTTCACAAATATGGTCTCCAATTCAATAAATATTTTAACTGAATCATTTGACAATTCTGCATACCATTCAAAGCGGAGGCTCAATGAATTGACAAAAAAAAAGGCATCGTTCCTCTGTTACCACAAGTAGCCTTAAATTAGGCCAGATGTTGCTTTGGATTACCAAACCCATTGAAAGTATTAAATTTTGGCATTGAGTAACCTTTCGGGTATGACACTTGATCATATTCATCTAGGTAAGGGCCACCCTTACTCACCAGCTTTTCATCCTGCTCTGAGGCTATGATCTTTATCTTTTCATTGATTATCATTTCTAGCAGAGGAGCTGTTACCGTTCTAGGTGTGCTAGCCAAATTTTAAATTGTCGGCTGGAGAGGTAGTGGGTTAACTTCATTCCTCGCTTCATACGTAGCATGTACTGTAGGAGCTTGAGGTACCACAGTGACTGGTGGCATAGAAGTTGCATTGTTAGCTACCTGTTGGTTAGCATACAAAATAGGTGTTGCACTTGATGTGATATTCTTCTACAATATCTCCATCATGATGTTCATTTGTACCATCATATCATTCATTTTGGTACCAAGTTATGCAATCTCCTTGATCTTTGACCTCCATTTGTCGCTACATTTCTCTTTGCTCTCTAGCTAGCGCCATGGCGTCATTCAGTATAGGCTCTTCTTCTTCTTCTATTTCTTATTGTTATTCTGCTCCTTGCTCATTTTTAGGGGAAGAACTTGACTGTCCTTCTCTTTGTGCATTTGCAGAGAGATAACTTGCTAGAGCTTTACAATGATCTGATTATAAAAGCTGTACCGGGGATCATTTTTGGTTCAACCATATAGGCGACTTGATACCCATGATCTCTTTCTCATTCGTCTTCTTCTTCTTCATCTTCAAGATCAAGATCCATTCTCTATTTTGAGAAGACTCTTCTTCATAAGCATCAAATTCAGTTGACTCCTGGATTTGCATTCTTCTTGATGTGTTTGGGAGAGGAGTTCATCTATATCTCGACCATATAGACAACTTCCACTTCGAATCTTCTTCATTATTTTCTTCTTGTGAATTTATCGACATTTCTAGTGGATCTCTGGTTCAATGTGCAGATCAACCACTTCTTATATTTGAGGACCACGATCAATGTCAACCTTCAATTGTAGGGGTGAAACTGATCAATGATGGGATCCCCTAGAGGATTCTCGATGGTGTCAACCATCATATCTTTCATCAGTGATATCCTCTTTTTTGGGTATCCACTTCTGATGAGTTGATTTTGAGGCAGATTTCTGAGTATATGTATCCGATGTCATACCTCTTCTATTACTCAAAGTTTCATTACGGGACCTTGGCCTCCATATTTGCTTATCCTTTCACCGGGACCTTTCGACAGTGGATTTTTGGACACACGGTCCAAGTGTCATGCTCTGATGCTCACCATGCGAAGCATCTTTCGGCTGTAGAAGAGATGACTTTCTTGGTGAAGCTTATTTTCACACCACGTGCCTTTGAAATCTTCTTTTCATTAGGCCTCTGTCCTTGGCTACTTTGAGAACTTTATGTATCATGATAGTCAGTGTTTCAGGCTGTCTCCTTTGTGGTGGTGGAGCTTGACGTGGTTGGGTCTTCCAAAGATTACTTTATTTCGCTAGTAGAGCTATTCCTTTTTACCCACTTTAAGTTGTCAAAGTTGTTATGGGTAGGAATACCACTTCATTGTTCACTAGATTATTCATTGAGCCCTCAATTCAAGTTTCTCCTTCTTCTCTATCTTCTGGTTAATTTGCTCCCTAATGAGGAAGCTTCATGATCATGCTTTCTGGGTACAAAAGGTTCAATTGGCGCAGCAACTGTACCGAGGAATTAAAGACACAGTTTGTCCCTTGATGATTCTTTTTGTCACGGGAGTTTTAGATTGACCTAGCCTTTTGAAAACTGAAGTTCTCTGTCGGGAGAACTCCTTGACGTTGGGTGTTGGTGGTTGGTGCACATGGCTAGTAGAGCTTGACTTGAGGCCTTCCAAAGATGGCCTCGACGAATGTACCACGCGGGTACTTGAGTTACATGATAGCCAGGAAATTCAAGCTACCAAATTGAATGGTAGCCCCGACATCTCTTGTGTTGATGATGACATTGGTTAGACAGATGTTCGCACCACGACCTAGTTGAATGGTGAAAGGAGTGCTTTGTAGATCCATTCTAAAAGTGAAAGATGGGGATTAGTAATTAACAATTATTATTTTACCCCATACTTTCAAGATGCTGAGATGCTATAGAATAAAATAATGGTGTAATAAAGATATACGATATAGAGCCTCATATTGAATTTATTACACACTTAAATCATCATTTTTGTTTTGTTTTGAATTTTCAAAAATTTTATTGCTACTATAGCACATATACGACTAACCAAAGATGGAAAGAGAATCCTGTGCCCAGTAGAGTGGCCACAAATCTATGGGCTCTGAAAGTTCGCCACCGATCTCGATAATTTATTTAATTGAAGAGAGTGATTTGAAATATCAGTGTAATTTTCAGAAGGCAAATGAGATAGTAGATAAGAAACTACCCAGAGATTTTGCCCTCGTTTTACGAAGACTTTAGATCTGGTTCTAGGTTTCCTATAGGCACAAGCCCTTATAATTAATTACCCCTCTCAGTGAGTGAGAGAGAACTTTCGATTAAGGCTAGTTATTAGATCGCTTAATGCATAGCGTATAGTAGCAACATATAGAGTTTTAAAATTTAGATTATGAAATACATCATTTCAGCTTAAACTGGATGGTTAGGGGAATGATGATCGTGCCCGATCTAGATCTCATGGTTATTCATCCGCGGTCCCATCTAGTCTACTTAGTTAGAGGAGGTGTCAACCAACTTATAGAAGGATCCTCATCAACACATGTGTTACATCATCCAAGAAATCCTTGAGGGTGTTTGTCTAAAGGAACAATCTTAAGTCTACCTTAGCGAGATGTTTTCCTATCAAGTATACCCTATGATTCACAACTCAAAGGCGAGCCATTGGGGAGCATACTACTGCGTGATCATAATATAATGGAGCACTAGCCAAACCACATCGAGAGGACTTTGGTCATAATTGCTTCATCCAGCTCGCCAAGCTACGTGAGGACACGGGCCACATTTTTACTAGCATGAGATTGGTTGAGAGTGAACATAGTAGAACACTTGATTTGACATTGGCTTTTTTGTGAGCTAGAGTTTTCTTAATTTGTCACCCCACAGTTGCGGAAGGTGGATAGATTGAGTTTGATTTAAGTTTTAATGATATAATTTCATTTAAATAGTTTTTTATATTGATTTTTAAATTGAGTCAATTTGATTTGAACAATTGATTAATTTGAATATGTTTAAGAGCTATAGATCCTGTCAACTCTATTTAGCTGTTAATGAGGATTAAATCTACCATCACTTGACAAACTTAGTTTCTTAGATATTTCACTGATTTGAAACTCTTATTATAGATTTTTAGGTTTGTTAACCTGGACCCAGTCTTAAGACTAAACCGAGAAACAACCCGTGTAGCATCCTCAAACACTTGAATTTAAGCATTCAGCATAGTGTAGGGACCCATGTGGGTGTATAGTAATTTTAGTTAATTTTATGTTTGAATTATGAGATTGATTTTGTATTTTCATTTTTTATTCCAATTTAGCCAGTACAGCTTTTTCAGACATTGAAATTTGCACTCAAAATCTTTATGTCCGAGCACATACAGGAATTTATAGTTTTAGATAATTTCACTTAATTAGTGGTCTCATTGATTTTAAAATTCATAAGAAGAATGAAATCCCTTTAATTTTGATTAAAGGAAGTCCTATGATTTTTATATATTTTGGATTTAGTATCGCCTTCTGTCTGCTTGTACAAAGAGTTATAGATCCGGTGGCGAAGAAGGCGTTTTGAAGCTATTGGTTCAAAGGATAATTTAATTTGTTATTTTAAGAAGAAGATTTACTCCTCGAAGTAATTCTCATTTTCCCTCTTTTTATTAGAACTCTCCTATATGCATTCCCCCCCCTCCCCAATCTTTTTATTCGAACTCTCCAACATTCATTTTTGCCCCTCTTTTTCTTTTGAAAGCAACCCACTCACTACCTCTTCTAATTTCTATAAATAAGGCCAAGAGGGAGTCTTCTATTCTATTCCATTTGTTTGAAGGGTTGGAGTTATGACATTTGAAAGGGAGCGGTTAGAAACTTTAGTGAGCTTTCAACTCTGCTCAGATAAATTTTGTAAGTGCTTTTCACCCTTCTTTTATTTTGTTTTACTTTTATGTTTGTCGTTTGTCATTTTACTTTTCCCCTTTTTTGTTTGACATTTTAGTTTAAAATTAGCAAGTTTTCTTACTTAGCTCTTAAGTCGTTCATTTCACCTCCCTTTTTCTAAGTCGAAAGATTTGATACAATTTTGGCGACCTCCGCATCATCCCCAGTAGGTTGCATCGAGTGTTTTGGCTTAGATCTCTCTTGAGCGTGGAGTGGTGTCTTACCACGTTTTTCATCTCGTCTCTTGAGCACTCTTGAGAAAGAAGATATACAATGTAATATATATATATATATCTCATCCTCTTTTTTTTCTAAGTCTAGAAATTAGACAAAATTTCTGCATTTCTTCTAGGGACATCTAACAGTGTTGGCTCGGCATCTCTTAGCGTGGCGGCGGTGTCTTACACCATGCTTTTTTTTTCATCTCGTTGTCCTCTTGAGCACAAGTCATCAAACCTGAAAGAAACACAGCATGTATATATATTCACATTCACATCACACATGTTCACATTTTTGATCGGAATTTTTAAAAGGAACAAGGTTGGAAGTACAATTAGGAATGTAAAAGGAGTGCGATCTAAAAACAAGAAGAATTCTCTTGTGATGTTCTTCCGATTTTTGTGGTGAAGGTTGGAAGGCTTGAGGAATGTGACGAAGCGAAGGAAGAATTCACTCTTGATGTTCTTTCCCGGTTCTTGTGGCAAATAGGAAGGCTAAAGCGAATGTGATCTAGAAAATCGAAGAAGAATTGGCCTATGATATTCTTCGGTTTGAAGTGAAAATGGGAAGGCTAAAGCGAGGAGTGGGACACTAGAAATCGAAAAAAGAATTCGTCTCTTGACGATGTTCTTCCCGGTTTGTGGCGAAGTGAAAAGTGGAAGGGTTGCGGGAAAAAGGTTGCGGTGGGTTGGCTGCAGCGGCGGGCAATGAGCTGGTGCAAACAGCGGAGGCTGTCGGGAAAGGCCTCAGGAGCTGGTTTTGGCGATGGCAGAGCCGGAGGCGAGCCAGTGGAGCACTGATGGCACTGCAGGCTATTTACGGAAGGCGGGAACGATTTTACGGGCTGCAGCTGGCAGGAGCAGTGGATGGGATCGACGGCTTTAAGCTACGTCAGCAGCTGGGTGCATGTGGGGCGCTGATTTGCCCGCAGGATCAGACAATGGTTTGCGGGCTGCAGGCTGGGCAGGCAGCACGGAACGCGCTGGTTTTGCTGGATCAGGATACCAGTCGGATAGGTTTTGCAGGATTGTGGCACAGTTCTGCAGGCTGCGAGTAGCGGACTGGAGCGCAGGGCAGCAGGCGGGATCGGACGGCGCTATTTTGCGGGCTGTGGGCAGGTTTTGCGGGATTGCGGCACGGTATTGTGCTGGCGGGACGACCGTAAGAGAGTGGAGAGAAAAAATTACCTGTGCAGAGTGTTTCCAACGAGAGAGGGAATGCAGAGTTTTCAATTTTTTTTTGAATTAGATAAACTGAAAATAGGGGAACAGTTGAGCATGTGGGAGGGTCATTTAGGGATTTTAAATGAATTTTAAATTGATTAAATGATTTTAATTTGAATTTTATGCCGATAAATTCATTTAGCCAATACATATATCAATCTAAGGTAATTTTGATGTTCAGAACGCAATGACGCAGTCCGTTTTGTGATCAGAAGCCGTTTGGTTCAAGTCGACGTCAAATTGAGTCCATTTCAGCTCAAAATATATCGCTTTCGCTTGATTTTCATGATTGAGTGAATAGTATTACTTGATAGATTTGACATTTTGAAGCCAATGGCGATCAATTTCGAGCGGAGGTCCTTTGATCCCTCGGCCCTCGACCTCGATATGCGTGTAGGCCGACGGCAGCTGATTGGTTGATCATCAAGTCGCAATATTTATATTCCGGCGGTTTCAATGTTCGATGTGATGGGTGAAGTCCGTCGATCGAGGTCATTTGATTTTGGCGGCGTCGCGTTTTTATTCTCGATTTGCGTGTCACTTCAAATCATTCGGCATTTGCAACGTCGATTTGAGCGGGATAGTTTGATAGTTTTGATGTTTCAAAGCTAATGGCGTCGGTTTAAATGAGCGAGTCATTCGACATCGTCACTTCTCGATTAGATATGTGTGTCGACATATTGATAGCTCGAGCGCTTAATCGAATGATTGTTAGATATTTTAATATTTATATTTCGATTAATTTTGACGTTCTAAACCCAACGGCGAAGTCCGTTCGCCGATCGGAGGTCGTTCGACCATTTTCGTGGCGCGTGCATTTTGAGCCGATTTGCATCACCTCCAAAGTCCGTCGAATTCAGTTTGTAGGCTTGAGTTTGACTTATGACACACATATGGAGGTCAACATATTTTTATTGGAACTTTATTAGATTAGGATGAGAGCATCATATGTTTAAAAATAAATAAAAAATAACAACAAATTTTTTAATATTTTGATAATGCTAAGATATCCTATTATAAGTAATGCCTGATCGTAGGTTCTTTTTTTATTTTTAACAAATTTGTGTATTTTGGAGATGAAGGATGCTTAAAATCTTTGTTTAGACCGTTAGCAAAGATAATTAAAATTTTAAAATTTAATCTCATCAACAACAAAGCAATCATTACTCAATTTCATAATGACAAATGTTTATGTTTCAAATAAATTGATGTAAAAAATATAAAAAATTAGACAACACTAGGCACTACTTATGCCAATCCTGCTCTATGTAGACACGTAAATTAGACAATACTAGGCACAACTTACAATCCTGCTCTATGTAGACACATAGCTAGATGCTATAACCTAATCAGACTTACCCAAAACTATCATTTATTTTATCACTAAATGTGTCACCACCTAACCCAAAATTTTAAGCTACTCATGCATGCTTGATACTTTCTCAAAGGGATAATTATGACATCATCTTTAGGTGAGGGTCACTTCACATACATCGCTTATTATATAATGAAAGTTTATAGAGATTTATAAATAACAGTCTTTAAAAAAATCAACGAGTGTAAGGTAGAAAATGAAAACATTTTTTGCCGACACAAAATTAACAAAGTCAAATGCGACTAGGCGACTCGAAAGCTACAACGCTAGTTGATTTTATTACCAGAAATCGCGAAAGAATCCAAAAGCTGTCAGTCTCGTGTTGATTTGAAAATTAGGCAAAAGACAGCTCACTAAATGCAAATTTAACCAAGAAAGAAAATGCAATTATGAGGCCATTTTCAAGACTAAACTGCAATGGCCGCCTCTGATATGGAATTTGGAAAAATTAAGCTACCTAATAGATAACTAAGTTAGGTGTTATATGTATATATAAAATTGACATGAGTATAATGTATAGTGATATAAAGTTATTAAGTTTATTTTATTTTAGAAAGATTTACATACATATCATATAATTTTTATGCATTTACATTTTTAACACCTAAAATTAGATGTTTATTTATCTAACACATTTCTCTACTTAGAATAGTGTATTTCACCTTCTAAAATTAAGTGATGATGATATTCTTGATACTAAGATTGGAGATTATTATATGTAAAATTATAGTTTAGAAATTATATATATAAATACATAAGAATTATGTGATATGTATGTAAATCTCCCTTTATTTTATATCTTTTCTATCAACATATTAAGATTTTTTAGGCAATGAGCTGATGATAGAAATTTTCATACTAAATTAATATATACAAGATCAGGGGTTATTAAATGGCAGTCATTATAATTTTCAATATAAATTAAATACATTAAAAAAAATCTAATTTCAAGCATATCATCATTTTTAAATTTAAATATGACATGAGATATAATTTTAATTTAACTTCAAATATATTTAATGTGTGGTGACACAATATCAAAAATAATAGTTCAAAATTATGATTGAAAAGTATACCAAGAATTTTAATGAAGTTGAAAAATGACTCCCAAAAAAATGCAATGAAATTATGTGCCTCTAGAAGTATTGGTAAATTCAATTTCTTCCTCATATTCTTCATATTATCTTTCATCTTCATCAATAATAAATGATGATTCTACTATCCATCTATGAGTTTGATGCAATAATTCAAAATATTATGTAATGGCCTTTGCTTACTAATTTTTTTTTGTTATTTTGTGGAGCCTTATTTTATTAATCAACTGAGAGATACTATCGACTTAACCCCTTGCCATTCACGCTGGTTGAGCTTTGATGTGTAGCACCTTTGCGTTGTAGATATAGCACCTTGATGCTAGAACAAGAGATCTTCATTTCAGAGATAGAAAAAGCAGTGCCACGGAGTCAGAAGGATAGCGCTACGATGTTGGGATCCATAAATTTGCACCTAGAAGATAGAGAATCTAGTGCCTTGGTGCTGTAGGAGGTAGCAGTTCGCCGCTAGGACTAGGACATCAAGGCAGAATGATAGAGAGGCCAGCGCCTCAGTGTTGTAGTAGCATCACCACGATGTTCAAACTCATGTAGAAAAGCTTGGAGGATAGCGATGCTAGCACTTAGGCGCTTAAGTTACAGCATTACAAGTCGGGAAACTTCTTAATTAGGCAATTTTTTGATAGTTTTTCTGAACCTTCTCCAAGTTCTCTTGTGTGCAAGAGTAAAGTGGAGTGCCATAGAGTGACTGAAGCGTGGAGAAGTTTTAGATAAGTGTAATCTATATAGTTCTTATCGTTTTTTTTTTTCATAGTGGATTTCTTGGTGGTGTGACTTTGTGATTTTTTTTTCAGCTTTCAAGTTTTCCCATGTAAATTTGGAGTTCCTTTGTGTGATTGCTTTTACTTTGATTTTATTTTTTTCGTGTATGCTCTGAAACACTCGAACTTATTTTTCACGTATACAACACTTTCATCATCAAGTGACATTCAAACAATATTGTGTTAATTTTTTTATCTACTTTCTGATAAACTCCTTTATTATATTTAATTTTTATAATATTAACATTATTTGCATGAAACACTTCTTTTAACTCTCATATACATATCCACCCGCAATACCACCGCATAGATGGATAACTTTCATAATAATTTTGTCTTGATTTATCAACAAATATGAAATATTCATTTGATATATATCAAGTTGAAACTAATGTTTCACTTTGATAATTCCACGATAGTCATTGACAATGACCCCTCTAATAGTATCAAATCATTCACATTTAAATAATTCCACTTCTGAATCAATATAAATTGATTGTTTTCTTTACTAAAATCCATAATAATAAGTTTCCTTAGACACACACTATTGCTCGTTATTGACTTTAAACTCCCATATTCTTGCATATATGAGTTTAAATCCATTTATAAAATATTCAATATATATATCATAAAAGGAAGAACCTCCATATTTATGAGTAATCATGCAAAAGTTTAGACATTTGGACATGGAAAAATTTAAATGTTGACAACCAAATGTAGATAAGAGCAAGCTTAGAATTGCTACATAGGTTTGCATCACATTAAGACTATACAGCATAACATTTATTTGGTATATGGAAGTTCCAAAAAAATTACTCTCCTTAATCAGATTATGATCCTTTCCAAGAATATATCTCATTATATTGCCTGACTTAGAAAATCTAGAATGACAGATTGACATACTATATGAAATATATATTCAGTTTTAATTAATTCTGAATGTTGTGATATAACAAATAGGGGCTGTGGTGAATTATTTTAAAATTCTTATAAAATAAAGATATTTCTCTTCAAATTTATTTACTATATTTGATTAAATTAGTAAGAAATTTGTTTCATTTCTTTAATTAAGATAATAGCATTCACCAATCAATTAAAATATTTTTATTGACTTTTTTCTTACGATAATGATATGGATGTAATATTTTCGAAATTAATTAAACTCTAAGCGATTTTTCTAAAGGGAAATTCATAATAAAAATTTAGTTTACCTTTTTATTTTCTCCTATTTGAAGAAACAATTATAAGGAAACTATTTAATTAGAGTATTACATTATAATATTAGTAATAATAATTACGAGAAATAATTAGTTGTAAAACTAAAATATCGCCGAAAAGATAAAGCAAGCAAAATTGAGCTATAGTGGCTTAGTTTTCCAAGTGAATTTGCATGAATTTGCATGAATTTCTCTTTTGCTAACGTAAGGTATAGAAACCTCTCTTTTTGTAGCTGCTTTACAGAAATTTCAGTATTTACATATTTCTCATTTTCTGGTTTGGACTATACGTCTATGGAATAAATGATTTTTCATTTTATATAAAGATACCTCTCTTGTGCCGTATGATACTTTCTTTGTGTTGTATGGTCATAATGGTCTTCTTTACCTTTAATTTACATGGTGTTTTGTGATCTTGATGCAATACTTTTTCCTATACTATATAAATTATTTTCATAACACACCAAGTGTCAGGAACCTATAAGACTTGATCAGATCAAATCCAGTGTTTTCAAAAAAACACCCTAGCGATGCCATTCTAATGCATTCAAATTTTCTTGATTAATATATATTTGGCATTTTGATTTTATTTGCTCTCCAATGCCCTTATTCTCCTAGGGATTGTAAGGCACCAAGGGGAATGGTTAAAAGTTAAGGAATATACAAGACTTGGGATGCTACCAATTCAATATTAAAGGGGCCAGTTCATGAAAAGAAAATCATCTTTTTATAAATTTTGTCCTTTAAAACACAAACTAAACATTCAATCATATATATGTTATAGGTGTTTCCATTATTTCTCTATTATACTTATGTATTTTTCTCTTACTTGGGTCCAATCTTTTCTAAGCTTAGATGCATTTCATGTTTTGCTCTTTTGAGCTTAAATTTTTTGCAGGATTGGATCTTGATCTTTTTGAGTCTTGAGGGCTTTTTCTTTGTACCATTTTTATTTTTTGATGCAATTTTAGTTCTGCTTTAAAAATATAATCATATGACATGATCAATTTGATTCAATATTATACTTTATGATATACATCATATGATATAATTTTATAATATACTTTATTGAATTTAATTTTAGATTGATACACATATAAATCAAATAAGAGTATGGATTATTCAATACAATCACTATTGTATTGTGCAATTACTTTGAATTTTAAATTATTTGATTTAATGATTAATTGATTATCTCAAAATTAATTTTGAATATAACATATTAGACAATATGATCCACATTATATTAGTATATATTTAATTTTAAATTTTATAATAAAATTTTAATTGTGGGTGTGTTAATCACTTCATTATTTTTAAGACTTAACTTCGTGAAATTTGATCCCAATTCAAGATATATAGGCAGCCCATTATTCCTTGAGTGATGAGTTTAACTTCTTATGTATTTTTTATTTTAATTAATAAAAGTATTTTATTACTATTTACAATATATTTATGTAAGAAAACATAAAGTAATAATTATCACAAAAATTTTATTTAATTGTGTTATTTAAGTTATGATTCTATGAAATTGCTCTAAATTTTGCATAATAAAATTTTGTATTGTTTGTTTTTAGTAATTTTTATTGGTGTAAAAAAAGTAGTAAATTATTATTTGAGTAATATTCCCTTGTTTCTAGAATTGTGCTGATATTAGTTGCAAAATATCGACACACACACACACACACACACTTGATGATTGTAGAGGAGTGTTTAAAGCTAGTTTTACATTGAATTATGTCCTTGCAAAGCAACAATATTCTTGTAGTGTTAGAATACCAAGGGAAGGATGACATTAAACTTCTCAATAAGTGAGGAAGCAAAGGATTTAAAAATCTACAAAAAAAGTATCATCAAAGACCACTTTTCCCTTAAAAGGGTTTAGATCCACAAAGATTGACAATGATGAGTTTAAAGGGTTTAGATCTACAAATGTCTATAGTGATGAGGAAGGACTTCCAATAATCAAAGCCTTCATAAAATATTTATTATCTAGAGAAGTTTCTTTCTTACAATATAATAGATAATATGAAACATAAGAAGAAGTTCATCACCTAAATCCATGATAAATGTAGCAAAATGCATCATGCTAGCCTTTGTAATGATGATGCTAAAAGGCTACTTCAAAGATATAGAAAAAAAGGACCTCATGATCATTTGAAAAATAGTAAATAAAAAGCCATAACAAAGTGACATACAAGATTATATATATATATATATATATATATATATATATATATATATATATATATATATATTCAAATTGGTAAAAGTGAGAGAGTTTAATGACTATTATTTTTATAGAGATCTTATCACATAGTTAAATATAAGTGTTAAAAGATACTAGAGTTTTATATTTCAAAAAAAAAAAAAGAATTATATAGTCTAGCCTTGTAGAAATATCGAGGTAATAAATGTCTAATATTCCTTATAAATATAAAGATAGGATTATGACAGTATTATAGATTATAGAAGTAGTGGAGTGTAATGATGGTAGTCAGATGATAATAATTAGGTGACGAAGGGTGAGACAATACTTACGTGATGATGATCGCATGATGATAGTTTGATGATGGGGTCGGATAATGATAATCAAGTGATGATGATTAGGATATATTTTTCAGACGATGGCAGTTGAGAGATGATAATTAAGTGATGACATTTAGGCAATGGTGATCAAGAAATGAAAATTAAGTGATAATGGTCAACATATGAAATCAATGATGATTAGGAGTTGGCACCGGGTGATGATTGGATTATGAAAGTGGTTATTAGTACTTTTAGACATAGCTCTAAAGATTTTCAATTCCTTAAGCTTTTTCTAGATTCAAGTTTAGGCTTTTTATGTAGAGAGTAAGATCCTATTTATATTTTTTGAGAGTGATATTTTGATTATTTAACCAAAGTCCTAAATACTCAATCAAGTAGCTTGTTAATTTGTTTATCATATACCCCTCATTTAGCATATAAATATGCTAATAATAATTTTATTAAGTAATCTTTGCCACTAAAATCTTCATATCGATACATTCAATTTGGCCAAAAAACATGCAAGAATAAACAATCATTTGGCCATCCAATTAAAATCTAAAAATTTTTATCCACACTCTAAGTGTTTCATTTGGGACATTTAAGGTTAAATCAATTCATTTTGGTGTTAGTGAGTTTATCTTATTTAAAATTTAATTTTACTATAAATTTGATAAAATAAAACTTCAAATGATATTGAATTTAATTTTGAAAGTCTCTTTGCAGACTTAATTGCATGCCACATCATTATAACTATCTTAATCAACTTTTTTGATGGTGAATTGGGTCTTCCTATCATTATTTCTTATAATGCATCACATCACATCATAATAAGTCTCCATGATGAAATTAGTGTGGTTCTCATCTATTAATTTTGTAACTCTATTCTCTTAATAGTTAATACTCTTCATAAAAGAAATTGAGTATAATGATCTTTTTAATTTTTTTAACTCTATTCTTTAAATATTTGTTACTCTTACTAATAAGGATTGATTCAAGCATATAGCTTTTAGTTTTGTGACTCTCTTTCTCCAAGATTTATAACCTTTTTTATTCCTTCAACTATAAATACCTCTACATGTTAATTAAAAAACTCACACTAGTACTTAAAATCTTAGCCGTGGAGCTCTAATCATCTTCTTAAAAGGTATTTTTGTTAATTTGATGAAATGAAATCAATGCATTCAAGCTTCTCAATACTTGTGATAGAGCTGTAGTCTACATTGAAATTGAATTGGATATCTAGATCTTTTTATATAAAGTAGTTTTAAATGAGAGAGTGATTCTCAAAACCAACAATGAAGCTCCAACACTCTTTGAAAATAAGTTGACCATATCTTTTTAGATCGATTAGATCCAATGTGTGAGAGTTATTTACCTTATTTTAATGCTTTAACGTTTGCATCCAAAAAATTATACTTATGGTCCAATTTTTAAAGGTGATTTACATTGATACCACATAATTCTTATGAATTTACATAACTAATACCTAAACTTTGCTATTTATTCATATAATACTTTAGTGTCTCAATCACATCAAAATATTTGCATGAAAAGATATACTTCACTTAAAAAAATATTAATATTAGTAGTGTTTTTATGTGATTTAAAGATTTAGTTGTTATATAAGTATATAATAAAATTTAAGTGTCATATATGTAAATAGATAAGAATTATGTGGTAAGAAATTCCCATTTTAATTAAATTATTATGAGAATCTATATATTTCTCCAAAAAATTGTATCTTAAAATTCTATCATTTTAATTTTTAAGAGAATTTTCATCATCAATTGTAGCTGCCGAAATTATTGCTTTTTTTCATAAATTTTTTTGATCTCATTGATCATAAAAAATTTTTAATTATTTTTTGTAAATATAGATAACATCTTTATTCAATTTTATGACTCTTTTCATCTAAAATTACTACCATTTGATAGGACAGAAAATTCATAATAAGCAACTTTATTTAATAAATAAATTTGCTCATATCACACTTTAAAAAATTACTTTGATTTATCTAGTAATCAAACTAAGTTAATTATTTTTGTAAATATTCCCATGAATGTGTAAAGACTTTATAAAATAATTAAAATTTTTCCCTATGTATGTTTTTTTTAAACCTTGAGGAGCTATTACTTATCAATTTATGCACAACATCACCACCATAAGAAAATTCATTGAATCCTTAAATAAATGATTTTTTAACTCAATTGATGCCATGAAAGGAAAACATAGTGGTCTACTTTTTCCTATTGCTTTTATTTATTGTAATTTCTTTTTTGTAGTACTGTCTTTAATATGCACGTCCTTGTAATGTGAATATGTATGCTCATATCATGTACCGCTAATGATGGAGTTTACTTTTTAGATTAATATCCATGTCAAGTATTGTGATGCCATCGGTTTTGATGTCATTAGAACATTATATGGAAACTACTAATTTTCGACGGACCAATCCGTTAGTAATAAGATTTTATGATGGATTTTTGATGGATGGCAGTCATACGGTAAAACCTTTGTTGAAAATGTTTCTTGACCGAATGAAAGCCAATGAAAAATGAATTCCATCAGATATCAAATGGACTATCCATCTAAAACATTATCAAGAAGAACCGGCCAAAAATTCCATCGAAATAGTACATCACATAAAATTTTCTCATTGGTCTGTTTCAGGTAGCCTTGCCAACAAAAAATTCTACCAAAATGTTTTGGTGGAGGTGATCAGTTGGAAATCCATCGTTGAAAAATTTCCAGTGGTTGTTCGTTTGTCGACACCTCATATCGAGATTATCGGCAAAAACTCCAAGTAGTCCTCCAAAAACCAGTAGAGAAATGAAAAAAAAAATCAGAGCTTCATTCATGCTCTGATTTTTTACACCAACTACTTGCAGGAATACACTCAACATTCACATATGACTAACAAATAGCTAATCTCAAGCATTTATTCATATGTTTTAGTATTTTGAAAATCATTAAAATGAACAACTAGTTTTAAAACCTTTAAATGATATAGTCTAAAATATGAAAAAAATAAACAAACTATTTTTATATACAAATAAAATAGAAATGAGGCCTACTTCTCATCAGTCTCCTCATCATCTTGGTCCTCCTTCTCGTCATATATCTCCACCACTGACTCTTTCCCCTTACAGCTATCCTTGCACATCTTCTTCATTCTAGCATTTATTTCAGCCATCCCGGCTTCCATTTATACAATTATCCTGGCTTCCATCTCCTTGGACACCGCAATAACCCACCTCTGAATAATCTCATCAATCGACTGATTGCTCATTCCAGAGAATGAATGACGTGCAATATATGATACTCTCTGTGAGCCAGGCCGTAAATCTATCCCTTCTTCACCCTGCCCAGCAACCTCCTTCCATATATCATATTTCGACTACTTAGACTGCCTACTTGAACTGTCTGCACCAACGGAGCCCTAATTAGCAACATCATTCAACCACATCTAGTCATCATATGAACAATTAGAATGTAAGTTAAGCATAATATATTATTAACTCAATTATATTTTAAAATTTTAATATTAATTTATGTATGTTCTCTGTGAACGAACATCAATCCACTACTAGTTAGTCTAATATTGATGTATTTTGCTGTGAAATTCAACAGAGGCTCTACCATATAACTTTAGCCTGTAAACAATATAATAAAATTCATTAATCATAAATATAGGTTCAACTAATAAAATGGTACTCAGTGTGCAATATTGAACCTCTAGTATGTAGAGAGGTGCTCATGCCCCCACAATCAGAATTGCAGTTCTGCTTTGCCTGCTCTCTTGTGAACATAATTTAGGGAGGCCCATACTCTTTAGAGGTCAGCCAACACATCATCTCCAATCCAAAGAGATCTTCACCCAGACTTTCATATATTAGTGAACATATCGCGTATGCGAGTAGCACTTCTTGACTCGAAGTTTATTTTGATATTTTGATTGTATTCATGCAACCAGCTGAAATCATTCTATAACATCAATGAATAAATGCTAATTAGTAATTTTTGAAGATCAACTAATACATTAAAATATTTATAAATAGTTTAGACAATACCTCAAACTTCCTAAACCACATGCCCCGAATCTCAATTGGGACCTTCTTCCATGATACATATGGAGCAAATTTGATGGAGGCGGGCGTTTTTTTTTTTGATGAGATTGAGAGAACTTGGGTATTGGAGGTGAGGAAAGAAGATATATTGGATAACTAGCGCTCCTACCAAGGATTGCCAAGGTTTGACCCCAAGCTCTCAAATCAAGAATAACTCAAATAATTTGTAATTGCCAAAAAGATCTCCTTCATTCTAGTAAGAGGGGATATTTATAGCCATTATAAGCATCTTTCTAAAGAAAAGAATTCAAAACATGGAGAGAAAGTGAGTGGTCAAATTAATGTGAAGTATTAAATTACCTCATTATTTTATACGATCCACCCATTTCACATGCTATTATTTTATGTGGATTCAACCACCTCACATGTCATGCTTTGAATTTTTAAATGCAAAATTTCAAACATGGAGTTTCTAGAAGAAAATTAAAAATTACATAAATAAAAAAGATGAAATCATAAAATGGGCATTAGCAAGCTAATGGGCTAAGCCTTCTTCTTTCTTGAATTTTCTTGGACTTTAGCTTGAGATCTTGTAAATGAACCTTGAGCTCTAATTTTTGGAACCTCATGAGGTTCTACATTAGCTCCCTAGGCTCAATTGAACTCTGCTCTGTAGATTGAAATCTAAGAAGTGTTTTACTAATTGTGGGCTAAAGTCTCCAAATCAGTATAGGTCAACCATGTGTCTTCAGTTGGTGGCTTATTCTTCCAATGAACTAGAAAATGATATTCAAAGGGATTAATGGGTGTTTCCTCAATTATAATACAGTCAACTTCAAAGGAAGAGGTCTTTTACAAGTACAGTGTTATATCTCTTGCTAAAGAGTTAAACTGAACAAGTGGAGGTTTGTTAATTCCTTTATATGATAGATTATCTTCGATAATAATAACTGGATGAATGAGCATATCAGTAGGCATGTCAAGGTGATAAGCATTAGTTTCAATTTTCTTAAGATTTTTAAACGGACCACAATCTCGTGCATGTAATTTCTTATATCTAATGGTTTGATAATGCTCAGGCCGAATGCAAATCAATACATAATCACCTTCTTTATATTCTTTCGTTAAACGATTATGATTTGCCTTAGAAACATAGTTTTCATTACTTATAGTAATTTCTTTCTTATATCTTCATAGAGGCTTTGAAAATCTTTAGCAAATGAGAATGTTGTATTAAAAAATACATAAGATGGTAGGTTTGCTACATCTATTAGTCGTCTTGGGTTTTGACTATACACTATCTCAAATAGTGATTTTTTTTGTAGTTTTAGAAATAATACTATTATAGGCAAATTTTGAGGTTGGTAAATGTAAATCCCAATTTCTAAACTTTTACCCACCAAGCATCTAAGCAAATTTTCTAAGGTACGATTAACTACTTCAGTTTGTCCATCAGTTTGTGGGTGAAAGATAGAAGAAAATTTTAATTTGGTACCTAATAATTTCCATAATATTTTCCAAAAATAAGAGACAAACTTAACATCTCTATTAGAAACAATGGTTAAAGGGAGACCATGGAGTTGCATTATTTTCTTAAAATATAATTTGGCTATATAAGAAGCATCATTTGTTTTTGAAAAAGGTAAGAAATGAGCCATTTTTGAGAACCTATCCACTACAACAAAAATTCTATCATGTCCTCAAGTTGTTCTAGGTTATCCTAGATTAAAATCCATTGATAGGTCCTCCCAAGGCCTATAAGGAACGTAAGACAGTGTATTGTCTAGACCTTTATTTGATAGTTTTAGCACATTAAAAAAGAGCCACTTTTTTTGAACATCTTATTTTAATGAAGGTCAATAAAATCTATTTTCTAATAAACATATGGTCTTATCCTTTTAAAATGACCTTATACCCCAATGTAGCTTAGATACAAGAAATTTTCTAAGAGAAGATCGAGGCATGCATAGTTATTTTTTTTATATAAATATTCATTTGTTATCAAGAATGTCCCATGTAAAGTTGTTGGTTTGTCTAGGTGTTTAAGATAAATTAGGTGAAAGTCAGGGCACACAATATAATCATCTTTAATTTTATCAAATCCTGAGATTCTCAGTTGTAAAGAGGAAATCATTAAGTTTACCCTGGATAAAGCATCAACAGGTTTATTCTCAATTCCAAGCTTATGCTTTAGAACAAAAGAGTAGTCTTGTAAAAATTCAACCCATTTTGCATGCCTATGACTTAATTTTCATTGAGTATTAATGAATTTTAAGGCATGATGATCAGAATTAAGTATAAATTCTCTATGTAAGAGATAGTGTCACCAATGCCTTAAGGATTGAATTACATCATAAAACTCTCTATCATAAGTGGAATATCATTGTTTGGCTTCGTTTAAATTTTCACTAAAGAATGCTAAAGAATGATTCTCTTGACTTAAAATTTCACCTATCACAATTCTTGAAGCATCACATATCACTTCAAAGGCTTTAGAAAAATTAAGAAGCCTAACGATTGGTGTAGAAATGATAAGAACTTTAATTTTCTCTAAGGCCTTTTGTGCATTAAGAGTCCAACAAAATTTATCTAATTTTAGTATATCGTTATAGGAGTAATAATGGTACTAAAATTATTGATAAATATCTGATAAAAGCTAAATCATGGAAGCTTCTAAGTTCAAGAAATCTTTAGGTGATGGCCAATCTAAGATTGCTTTCACTTTAGAAGGATCGGTTTAAGTTCAGTGGATATAATAAAGCCTAAAAGATCAACTCGACTTGTAAAAGAAACACTTTTTTAAATTAATGTAATTTCTCTTATTTAAGTATTCAAAGACTTTTGTAGGTGTTGTAGATGCTCATTTTCACTTGGACTAAAAGAATATCATCAAAATACACCACCAAAATTTACCTATATATGGTTTAAGAATAGTATTCATTAATCTCATAAATGTGCTAGAGCATTTGAAAGTCCAAAGGGCATGACAAGCCATTCATAAAGTCCATCGCTGGTCTTAAAAGCCATCTTCCACTCATCTCCTGATCTAATCTGAATTTGATGATATCCACTTTTTAGATCAATCTTTGAAAAAATTTTTGCTCATGAGATTAAATCTAACATATCATCTAATCGAGGAATATGAAACTTATATTTGATAGTAATTTTATTTATTGATTGACTATCAACACACATTCACCATGTTCCATCTTTCTTTGGAGTTAATAATGTTGGGACTGCACAAGGGCTAAGACTCTCTTGAATAAAACCCTTTTTTTAATAATTCCTCAACTTGTCTTTTAATCTTGACATGCTCGGTAGGGTTCATCCTATAATGTGGAAGATTAGGAAGTTGAGAATCGAGTAAGAACTCAATAGCATGTTGAATGTCTCTTAGAGGAGGTAGCTCATCAGGAAGCTCATTGGGTGTAATATCTTTAAAATTAGAAAGAAGAGAAGAGACCACAATAGGTATGCGAGTCTCATTAGAGTCTAGTATGACTTCTTTTATATGTAATATGTGAAGAAGAAATGGATCAAAAAATTCTTTTCGTAAAGCTATTATTTCTATCTTTGGGGTAAAAGAAGGAAGACTAGATGTTTTAAAGTGAGAATCAGAAATAATCGTATTAAGCCTAATAGTAAGATTATATGTGATAATTAATTGAAGTTTGGCAGTTTTCTTCAATAAAGGCTTAGGTTGTAAGTCAGAAGTTATTTTGTGTGGTGTTATGGAGGGTGTTTTTTTTTCTACTAGCTTTATTGGTAGGAGTTTAATAGTCTTATTATCTTATTTAAAAATATAAGCATTTTCCCTATGATAATGAATAACATTCATATCATATAGCCAAGGTTGTCCTAAGAGAATATGAGCAATGTTCATAGGGAGAACATCACACCAAATTTGATCCTTATATCTTCTTATTTTAATTGGAACTAAACATCGATTGGTGATGGGAAGAGATGTATGATTTACCCAACTACATGAAATGATTCAGGGTGAGGTTCAGATTTTAGGTTGGCTCGAGTTAAGGTGTGTGTTGAAATGACATTTATAACACTTCCTCCATCTATAACTAACCTACATCTCTTTTCATTACACAAAATATACATGCTAAAATGTTCTTTCTCCTCCAATCTTCTGCCTCATTTTTAATTACAGTAAGATATCTCATCACATTAACGTGAGAGTCATCAATTAATTCCAATTCTTCATCAAATAATGGGGTGTCATCATAAACTTCTTCTAGATTATCAACTATTGGGTTTTCAACTTCTTCTTAAAAGAAGATTTGAACTTTACATTGATTTTGCATATGACCTTATTTATGACATTTAAAATATATTACTTCCCTAGCGCTCTTAGAGCTCCCTTCAATTGAAGTTTTAGGCAAAAAGGTTGGGTCATTTGGATGGGTGGGTTTAACAATAGATATATGAGATGAAATGGAAGGTACATGACTTTTAGTTTTAGAGATGAGAATAAATTCTTTTGTTGTTCAATCAATAATGCATAATGAAATGCATCTTCTAAAGATTATGGGTCAAATAATTCAACTTCATTTCTAATGTCAGTCCTAAGTCCAATAATAAATTTATTAGCTAATGTTCAATCATTATCAGTATGATCAGTTCTAGAAACTAGATCTTCAAAAATATTCAAGCATCAATTACAAGATGATTACCTTGCTTTTTATCATGATGCCCAGGACAGTACTTTGCTCTTAACATTTCTTTCATTTCTATCCCAGTGAGGTTTGTCTCCTAATTTTTGTTCTTTAGCTAAAGTATTTGTCCAATAAATTTTAGCATGCCCTATCAATTTCATTTTTGCAAAAGTAACCCTTTGGTAACCAACCATTTTATACCAATCAAAGAAGTCATCCATTTGAACTAATCGAGAAATTTATTTGGGTCATGTATACCATCATAAGTTGCTTTTAACTCTTCAAGATGGATCATTAGATTATTCTATAGTCTTAAAATAATTTTCCCCTTCCACCATTTCTAGCAATTGATGGTCTTCTAAGTGATTGGTTTTCTTTATGATTTGGATATGAATCTTATTCATCTATCCTTATAGGCATAGTGGGTGTATTAGGAGGAGTTGGTAATCTATTATTTTGTAGATGAGCTATAAGAGTTTGCATTTGTTGTTTAAGTTCTTGCATTTGATTCTTACTTTCTAATATTTGTTGAGTTTATAATTCATTGTCATGGATCCAAGATCTAAGGCATCAACTAATCTAGACAAATTTTCAACTTAATCTTGAGAGATAGATTTTGGTGCCATGAGATTTTTTTAAAATAAAAAAAATGATATATGAAAAGGGATCAATGAAAAAAATGAAATAAAATAAACAAGTATAATATAATTGTGCTATCAAAGTGAAATTTTAGGCTAAGAGAACTTCCAGGTGAGGAGGGGGGAGTGGCGGTGTACAAGACCACTTAAATCCCAAGCTCTACTTTGACAGTTTAGGTCTTTTTAACAAAGTTCTATTTAGCTTCCAAAATCATCAGGTTTAACACACTTATATTATTATGCGTGCATATTTTTTTATTTTTTAATGCAATAAAAAATGCTCAAATTTATCAAGCTTCTTTTTTTCTTAAGAAAGCAGGTTATCATACGTTAATTAAAGAAACTTCTAAAATTAATCATAAATAATAACAAAGATAATAAAGAAAGTAATTATATTTAGATTTGCACTAATGGCTAGGCTATTTTTAGGGTGAAGCACTACATCACTAAGGTGCTCTCTTAATTTGTTTTCTTTTTTTTTTTTTTTGGGGTGCAAGTTCACACAATTAGAAAATAATTAAAATATATAATGGAGCTTACTAATTGAAATTTTATATTATCACCACAAACTTGCAAGCAATATATATCTTTTCAAGCTTCTAATATATATTTAAACTATCATGTAAAATAAAATTAATTAACCTCACAAGTTTGAAGATAAATCCACCACTTGAGATGATCCCTTTGTTGAAGCAAATTTTTGACCAAATTTGCTCCTTCCAAGCATCGCTCTGATACCAAATTTGATGGAGGTGGGCATTCTTTCTTTTGATGAGATTAATAGAACTTGGGTATTGGAGGTGAGGAAAGGAGATATGTTAGATAACTAGCACTCTCACCAAGGATTGCCAAAGTTTGGCCACCAAGCTCTCAAACCATAAGAATAACTCAAATAATTTGTAATTGCCAAAAAGATCTCCTTCATTCTAGTAAGAGGGGCTATTTATAGCCATTATAAGCATCATTCAAAAGAAAAGAATTCGAAACATGGAGGGAAAGGTGGGTGACCATATAAATGTGAAGCATTAAATTGTCTCATTATTTTATGTCATCCACCTATTTCACATGCTATTATTTTATGTGGATTCAACCACCTCACATGTCAAGCTTTGAATTTTTTAAATTTCAAACATGGAGTTTCTAGAAGAAAATTAAAAATTACATAAATAAAAAGATGAAATCATAAAATGGCCTTAATAGCTAATGGCTAAGCCTTCTTCTTTCTTGAATTTTATTAGGCTTTAGCTTGAGATCTTGTAAATGGACCTTGAGCTCCAATTTTTGGATCCTCATGATGCTCTACATCATTTGTACTTTCTCCATATAATGTTCACGATTTTATGAATAACTTTTCGATGGATTGAATCTATAAATTATAATTCATATTAGAAACATAATATGCCAAAAGTATAGCTTTAAAAATATGAGTATGTGTCCCCTGCTCAATAAAATGTGTCTTGAAGGTGGCCATAAGTACTAGTGAGAATATGCTGAAATTTGGGCTCTGTGAAATCTATGGGTGGCTAATATGGGAAGAATGGAGTAGTGTTTGTAGGCTCTGGAGAGTGGTAGGCACCTGTATTGGCTAGTCCAGAAGTTCGAGCTGATGAAATCAAAATGAAGGTCAAGGTAGTGATTATGATGGTAGCCTGATTAGTGGGTCGAATCATGACCTTCTTCTTTCGCCTGAAAATGCTTGTAAATGAGCATTGTGAAGAATCATCACCACCACTTGATGTTATCTATAAGTAACATATAATAAAATGATTAGATAAATCATAAATAAAATTACTTAAAGAGCTTAACAGAAATAATACAAAATTAAAATAAAGAATATACATTTAATCTGCAGTATATAAAAAGGGCATGGAAAAATTATGTAGAAGAAGCATGCAAAAACTATGTACAGAAAGAGAATTGTAGCTTGTAAGTACAATATATAGAAAAACATATAAAAAAGTGTGTTGACCTTACTTTTGGAGTGAGCCCTCAACTCCCTCATCATAGATCTAGGACTCTTATTGACACTAAGAGTTCCTTGGTCTTAAGACACTTCTAGTGATTAGGTGAACAGTTAACCTAACCCTAGAAACTTAAAAGAGTTAGCCATAGGAATAGGTTATGCCTTAGGGATTTAGGAGGTCTTGCCTACCATATAGCCCAAACCTAATTCTTGCTTTCTTCTTTCAAACCAAATCTCAAATTCAAATCCAAATTCCCAAAATCAAATCCAACTGTTCAAATGATTGAAATCCATCACTAAATTCAAACCCTAAATCCCATCCTAAGTCCTTTGATTTTATCTTATGGACTTAGCCTTAACAAATCCAAATCAACCCTAATTCAATTGATTTACTCAATTATCAAATTCAATTTCAAATCAAACTCCAAATCACAAATCAATTTCAAACTCCAAATGGTTGAAACCCATGATCAAATTCAAATTCCTAATCTCTTCCTAAGTCATATAAATCACCTTCTTATGCTTAGCCAAAATTCCTTCAAACTAACTCAAATATGATTGATTTATTTATAAATCAATCATTTCTTCATTTATATTCATAAATATAAATGAAACCCACCCTCCAATGACCAAAAATAAATCAAGCCAAATCAAAACTCAAGTTAGCCCTTTTGACTTACATCCATAAGTTTAATCAAATTTGCTTCTAAATCACTCTAAACTCAAGTGATTTTCTCATAACCCATTTATATCTTCATGTATATTTACACATATAAATGAAATATGAACTCAAATGACCATAGCCAAACTTAAATCAAATCAAATTCTCAATTTTAACCCTCTTAGCCAAACTTTTGAACTTGGCTAAATGACACCAAAATCAACTAAAAACCCATGGATTTCTTCATGATTCAATTATTCCTTCAATCATTGATCCAAATATAAACATAAACCACCATTATCAAACCAAACCCAAGTCAAGCCCATGTTGACCCTTTTGACTTGAAAATTATCATATAAACCAAAACCCATATGGCTCCAAACCACTTACAATTAGATTTAAATTTCCTTCTTAAATACATATATCAACTCAACTAAACTTGAATCAATCCATGTTCAAGCCAACAAACCTATTTAGGCTCACTTGACCTAAAGTGACCTAAAAGGACTTTTGTGCCAAGTTCTAATCCAACCCAAATTGGATTGAACTAAGCCCATCTAAACCTCAATCATGATCAACAATCATCATGGGATGATCAACCACCTTGAATTGGGTCAAACCAAGTCAAACCTAACCTTTGACCAAGTCAACATTTAACTCAAATGAAACCCAAATTTGCCAAAATCTACCATATGCCAAATTGATTGAAACCATTAACTTAAACCCATTCATGATCAATGATTGAACATGACCAAACCCTCACTTGAGCCAAACCAAGCCTAATTGGTCATTTGACCCAAGTTGACCCAAATTGGCCTAGAAAGCTAAAATGAGCCAAATCTTGATTTGATCCAAATTGATTGCAACCAATGGCTCAAGTTCATTCCAAATCCCTTATTGAACTTGACCAAAGCCATGATAGAACTCAAGTTGACTAATTGGTCAACTTGACCCAACCTAGCCCAAATTGACTTAAAGGGTCAAATTGGCCAAAATTCAAATTAATTCCAAATTAAACCAACCCAAAGCTTACAATCATTTTCAATCAACCAATTGAACTTGACTCAATACCTAACCCAACCCAATTTGGTCAAATTGGTCAAATTGGTCAACTTGATCAATTTGACTCTTTTGAATTCAAATGAGTCAAAACTAAACCCAGGATAAACCAATCCAAATTAACTGAACCAAAACATTCCAAATCATCATATGAACATAACCTAAGCCTTGGTTTGATCTAGTTTGATCAATTGGTCAACCAAACCCAACCTAACTTAAATGAACTCATTTTGACCAAATGAAGCTAAATCACTCCAAACCAACTTATGGGACCCTAGGACTTAGTCAAACTCGACCCAAACATCTCATAATTCATTCCTAAATTAGTTCAAAATACAAGTGGGCCCCACCAAGGATTAGCCATCAAACCATGGGATTTAAACCTTAAAACTAATGGATCCAAGCCAAGTCAACTCTCCCATCCCTATGGCAGCCCCTTTTCACTCAAAAGAACCCTCCCATGAACAACCTAGCCAACCTAACGCACCCTAGGTTAGCCAAGGACCTTTGGGAGGTGAGTTGACTCACTTCCAACCCAAACCGAGCACCCAATGGATCCAAGCTCTTGCAACCTTGGCACAATGGATCCATGGTCACTTCTCTCCCATCACGCGTCTGACCTTGATGGAGACAACTCATGATGGCAACCAATGCAAAATGTGTGCACGCTACCTTCTGTCCATGATGGAAAATTGAGGGGTATACCCCCTTAATTAGAGAGGAGAACACATAGAATCGAATCATGTGAGTCCCTAAGCCCATTGCGAAACCCCTCAAAGCATTTCCAAGGATCCCCAAGCCCTCCTCGATCAGCAATCCTCTCCTCCAAGCAAGGCCAAAATAGGACACCACTCATCCAAGCAATACTCCCTCTCCACTAAATCAAATGCAAATTCATTGCACCCACACCATCCCCATACCCTATCGAAGCCAACCGAATCATTCTCAAGCCTTCTCAAGCACCGGAGATAGGACTTTGATCAAAGCCGAGCCCCTTGCATGCATGGATTGGTCAACCGAGCACTCTAGCCGAAATCAAGCTCAAAGCTCTTCAACAGGGCCTCGCCTCAACTATGCGAAGCTACCTCCAGCATTACACCATCAGACATTAGCTCCAGAGGTAATTTCACATATCGAGCCTTGTATGAAAAAGTGGGTTGGTCTTTTATGAAGGAAATTTAAATCTCATATGAGTTTGACCATTGGATGTGTGTGTCTCCCTTCCCGAAGGTGTGGGAAGCATTTGGTGATAATTCGTGCCCGGTGAGCTCAGATCAAATAAGGGAAGATGGGCGACATCCGTCTTTTATCGCTTGCGAACGGGATAGATCATGAGCCGTCCATCCCACATGATTGGAATGAATGGCTCTGATCAAATCCCGTGATATATCCTTTGATTTCTCTCTTAACAAATAGATCTAATCATGGCCATCCGATCTTAGATCAGACGATCCACAGAGAAAGCACGTCTGCCACCAGCAGAGTTAGCACATGGATGTGACTACTTAAATAGCTAATCCTATCACACCACGTGGAAAGCGCAGCCGCCACAAAGTCCGAAGGGATTAAGGCTTTAATTAGGACTAATTAATTTATTTTAAATCCCAAAACTTTCTAAAATCATAACTAATTGTAGAAAAATCTTTAAAAAAATACAAACTTATGCTCATTTTGAAGATATTTCAGAGTAGAATCTCAAAAAATTATTATTAATTAATTTTAGATAGTGATTTTGGCTTAATTAAAGTTTTATAAAATCCAATTAGCTTAATCACACCTAATTAAACACTCAATTAATCCTAAATTCTATGGATGCTTAGGGGAATGACCTCTACCTCCCCTATTTTTTTTGGATTTTATTGATTGCTTAATTAGGAAAATCACTTGATTAAGCCCTAATCACTCTCTAAATCTAATTAATCATAATTGATGAATGAATAATAACTTGATTAATCATTTAAACCTAATTACCTCTGAACAGTAAGATAACTTAGGGGATGTGGTTGGAGAAACTTTTCTAATTCATTTCCAAAGCTTTCTTTACCTTTAAAATCAAATTAATTAATGGCTAATGAAATGATTAATTGGTTAATTAAGTGATTAACCTTCAAGATAGGGAAATCAAAATCTAATTGAATGTTTAAAATGATTTAGAGATTAGGATTGGGGCCTTACCCTTGATCCTTTTCCTTAAGTTAATTTCATCATCCAAATTAAAACATAACCAATGTGTTTAATCAATTAATTAAAGGCTTAATGAAATTAAAATTAAAAAATTAATTCATCCATGCCTAAGCAACCTTTAATTGATCTTGGGTAGCTCCTTGGTTGTTCAATAACCCAAGGTGAGAGGTAATGAAATTATGGTTATCTCACATGTGTGAGAAAATCATAAAAGTAATTAAATGAGATCCCTTAAGCCTAATTAACTATTAATCATAAGCCAATTGCATTAGGCCCCTTTCATTTCTTAGGAGCATTGCAAATTTAGTTTCCATGTGGTTGCATATCATATTGCCTTATCATTAATTAGTTAATTAACTTAAGGTGATATAGGTAAAAGTAAATTAATTCACTTAATTCATATCCTAACCTAACTAAAACATAAAATCAACCTAAGTATGCTTCATTATACCTAATTAATTCTCACATGGGTTAGGTTTATCAAACCTCCTTCATATTTCCTAAATCAAATCAAACTCAAAGTTAATAATATCTTTAAAGAATTTTGGTTCATTTTAAGTAGCCTTATTTAATGTGATTGTTCTTAGAATTAATTGGGATTGCTGACCTCATTTTTAGAATGAGCTCTCAACCCCTCCATCTTAGACATAGGACTTATCTTAGACTTTCAGAGTTCCTTGGTCTTAAGACACATCTAGTGACTAGGTGGACACCCAACCTAACCCTAGAGAGTTAGAAGAGTTAGCCAGGACTAAGTCAAGCCTTAGGGGTGTTAGGAAAATTTTCCTACCCTATAACATTGAACCAAATTCCTCACTTCCTCCCTTCAAGTCAAACTCAAATAAATTACAACTTGATTGATTTTCTCCGAACTCATATCAACACCAATTCTAAATCAAACCTTGAACCAATTCAATAGATTTTCTCAAATCATGAATCAATTCCAAATAATTGAAACTTATGATTGAAGCCCATGATTGGATTCCAAATTCCCAAAATCTTTCTTAAGTCACTCGATCATGGACTTAGCCTAAATTAAATCCAAATCATTCAAATTCAAGAAATTTTCATAACCATTTATATCCTCATTTATATTCACATATATAAATGAAATATAAATTCAAATCAATCAAACCAAATTCAAAATTCAAATCAAAATCTTTCTAAGTCATTTTGATTCTATCTTATGGATTTAGGCCTAAAAAATCTAAATCAATTCAAATTCAAGGAATTTTCTCATAAACCATTTTTATTCTCATTTATATTCACAAATATAAATGAAATATAAATTCAAATATCCAGAAATAAATTAAAAATCAAATCCAAATTTAATCAAAATTCAACCTAAGCCTTTCAAGACAAATTCTTGAACTTAGCCAAATCAATTTCAAATCAAGCCAAACCCTTGATTTTTCTTCATGATTCAATTAATACTACAATCATGAATCCAAATATAAACATAAACTTTAAACATCAATCCAAAAATAAATTCAACAAATCCAAATTCAACCAAAATCTAACCTAAGCCTTTCAAGTCAAAATCTTGAACTTAGCCAAATCAATTTCAAATCAAGCCAAACCCTTGATTTTTTTCTTCATGATTCAATCAATCCTTTAATCATGAATCCAAATATAAACATAAACTGCAATCATCAAACCAAAACTAAATTCAAAAATCAAATCCAAATCAAACTTATGTTCAGCCTTTTGAACTTGAAATTGTCAAATGAATCAAAACCCATTTGACTTCAAAACACTTGCAAATGGATTTATTTTCAATCATAAGTCCATATGTGAGTTCAACCAAACTTGATTCAAGCCTTGATCAAGTCAATTGACCTACTTAGACTCACTTGACCCAAAGTGACCTAAAGTACCCTTATGAGCCAAATTTTAATCCTACCCAAATTGGATTGAACTAAGCCCACCTAAGCCTCACATTGTGAGCAACAATAATTATGAGATGATCAATCACTTAAATTGGGTCAAACCAAGTCAAACTGAAGGGTTGACCAAGTCAATACTTAGCCAAAATACACCATAGGACAAATTGATTTAAATCATTGATCAAAACCCATTCATGATCAATGTTTGAACTTGACCAAGTCATCATTTGAGCCTAACCTAGCCCAATTGACCACTTGACCCAACTTGACCCAACTTGACCTAAAAAGTCAAAATGTGTCAAAACTTGATCTAAGCCAAATTGATTGAAACTAATGTGTCAAGTTCATTCTAAATCACTTATTGAACTTGACCAAATCCCCTATTGGCCAACTAGACCCAACCTACCCCAATTGACCTTGAACCCAACTTAACCTAAAAGATCAAATTGAGCCAAAATCCAAATATAAACCAAATTGATTGGAATCAGAGATATCAATCTATTTCAAAGGATCAACCAAGCATAAACTAACCTATGAGCTAGCCCAAATAGGTCAAATGGGTCAAATTGGTTAACTTGACCCATTTGACCTAAATGAAATCAAATGAACCAAATTCAAATATAAATCAAATTGAACCAAACCAATGATGCCAAAACATTTCAAATGCTCATATGAACTAGACCCAACCTTTGGTTTGACCCAAGTTGACCCATTTTGACCTAAATGGGCCAACATGAGCCAAATCATATCAAACCAACTCCAAATTCAGTGAAACTTGGCCCAACCCATTTTTCAATCATACTAAACATATTAAAAATGATATCCATGCAAAATGACCATTTTATCCCTATGATATAGGGTAACCTAAAATCAAAACCACTTGGAATTTGGTCAATTCCTTTTCATGGACACTTGGCATCCTCTTAATGGATTTAATGTTCACTAATGGACATCATGCACATGACCCGATGGGTTTGGGTCAGCCCAACCCAACCTAAGGCTAAAATCGACCACCCCTATGGACATAAGCACATGGGAATCCTTCCTCTGCCTTGTTTTACACATGGAAAACTTTCCCACTACCTTCTCTGGCCAAAATCGAATGCCATGCCACTCTAAACAGCCAAAATAGCCCATTGAAAAGGGTGTGTTGGATCAAAATGACAAAGCTCTTCATGTCCGTCTGATTCACCTAGGGGGAGATTTCATTCCACATCACACACACTCGATTGAGCTTAGGGAACTCATAGTAAGCACCCCAAGGTTTCTCCAAGCTTCTTCAGCCCATTTCCATTTCTCCATTTTTTATTTTCATTGAAAATAGGGGAGCTCCATAAAATATCCATCTCACTCAATACTTCAAATCAAGTCAATTCCTCTTGCAATATTCATGAGGACTCAATCGAACTTGCCTAAAGCTTAATCTGAGTTTTCAAGGAAAGGGAAGTGGGACTTCGATCAAGGCTGCATGGATTTGAAGGTGAGCTTGGTCCATAGAGAGATCTACTCAATCCCAAGGCTTGAAACTTTCAACAGAGCTTCGTCTCCACTAGACAAAGCTACCTCATCAGATTCAAGCACTAGTGATAGCCTCTAACGAGGTATGGATCAAAACTGATCTTAAACTAGAGAGTGTGTGGTCTTTTTTGAAAGGAATTTTCACTTCATGTAAAACTAGTTGTTGGATGACTTCTCTCTTGCTTGCATGATGGTGTGGGTTGAGTTTGGGTTCAATCCGAGCTCAATCGAGCTCAGATCATGCCATGGAAGATGGACGGTGGCCATCTCCAGTAGGCGAGCTCAGGGATGGATCATGGGTCATCCATCTGCGTTTTGGATGGACGGCCATGATCAAGATGCGTAGGATCCGTAGATTAATCCTTGAATACGGTGGGCTTAATCTCAACTGTCTGATCCTTGATCAGATGGATGAGGAGAAAGTGCATAGTGTCATCCTTGACACAATGCTATGATGTGATAACTTAAGTGGCCTCTCCCATCGCACCACATGGAAAGTGCATGCCGCGTCAGCCTCCATGTGCCGCCGACGGGATTAGTTATTTAATTAGGGATTTAATTAATTATCCTTCATGGCTGAACCTTCATAATAACATAACTAATTCTAGAAAAATCATAAAAATACAAGGTAACATGCAATGTAAAGATATTTCTTAGTAGAATAATCTAAAATTATTTTCAGTGGATTTTGAGTGTATTTTCCTGAATTAGAGTTTTAATAAAAATTTAATAACCCTAATTACTCCTTAATTATCTCATTACTTTATTTCAAATATCTTTCATATGTTTAGTGAGATGACCTCCTCCTTAATTTGCTTGGGATTTATTGATGAGTTAATTAAGAAAATCATGTAATGAATCCTTAATCACCCTCTTTATGTAATTAAGAGTAATTAAGCATGTCAGTAGTGGTTTACCCCCTTTTTATGTTAATTAAGCCTTACTTAAGTCAAGAAGAGGTTTATGGAATGAATTTGGGGAATTTTCCCTAAGCCATTCCCTAAACCCCTTTCCTTCCTTAATTCAAACTTAATTAAGGGCTAACCCACTAGTCACCTACTTAATTAACTTGATAAAATTTTCAAAACATTCTAGAACTTAATCAATTCATCTTGGGTAGGTGCTTAGGAGTTCAATAACCTAAGTAGCTTAAGGAAATCAAAGTCCAACCCACATATGTGGAAAGGATTATATAAGTACTTAAACTAAACCCTTTACCTTAATTAATCACTAATTATGAGCCAATTGCATTAGACCTTTGCTTTCCTAGGTGCATTGCTAATTTAAATTCTTTGTGTAGTTTATGTGACACATTAACTCATAATTATTTGATTAAATATGCTAAAGTGGTGTAGGTAAAGGGTAATTAATACACTTAATTCACACCTTAACTTAACCAATGTATAAAATTGATCTAATCACCTAAAAAATAAACTAAAATATCATACACATGTTGGAATGGGTTAGCACCAGCAAGCCTTCTCACATTTCTCAAATTGAAATCAAACTCTAAACAAAACTAAAAATATCTTTAAAATAAATTTGATTTTCTTTAAATAATTCTATTTCATAGGATTATCTTTAGGAATTAATTAGGGTGAATGAATTTACATGTTTTCATCACTTTATTTCATTCCTAGTATGTTAAATGTGTATGGCATATAAAAATCATGCGTTCATGCTTTTTGAAAATCAAATTAAAGATGAAATGTTTCCTTTATGTCAAACTGCATGTTTTGGCTAAAGTAAGAATATGAATGGCTAGTATCACTATTAAATCCAAAATTACTTTTAAAACTTATGAATCAAACATCAAAACTAAAAGGTATGCTACTTATAATTATTTATGAGCTTGCATGTGAGTAAAAATATAAAGATGTGCATAGTGTGGCTTTCCTTCTCTTTTCTTTTAGCATAGTTTTGAATAGGATTTGACAAAGTGTATAATTCATTTGAAAAGAACATAACACTTGCTTAAATCCATTCCTATTCATTCTTATGTTATTACTTAAGAAGGATATCTACACTTACACATATAAATTGTATAAACAAATCAAACAAACAAACACAAACTTTTGTATATTTCTTTTTCCATTCATTTCTTTTGTACATGTATATATATTTAAGGAAAGCGGTATATTAGTCTGGACAACCGCAGGGTTGCGAGGCTTTAAGTAAACCCTACATAGGTCTTATACTTTACACCCCTGGTGCTAATAATGGCATCATACTCTCTTATGCCTTTCATACATGTAAGTGTTCATATGAAAAATGAATAAAAGAAATCCCTCATTTTCTACTTAACAAAATCGTGCATCATAAAAAACATTCAAATTTCTCAATCAAGTTCTCTTAGAATTTATCATTAAAGTGTGCTAAATATTTCCATTTTCATGTATAGATATGCTTAGGATTCATCCATATGCATGTTACACATGTTAGGAAATAAATGAAGTGATGTGTATTTTATGATAGTATTTCACTTTACTAAATCTTAAGATGCCTTTCTTTTTGAATAGGTTTGTTTGGGGAAAATCTAAACTTAGGATTAATTAAAACACATAATAAAATATTCACTAAATAAAATTTAAATATGAATCTACCTTATAAATTACTTAAGGTAGGGAGGAAAGAGAAGTTCTCTTATTTTTTCCTCTCTTTGCAACTTAGTAATTAATTATATGATTCACTTAAACCAAATCAAAATTCAAAATAAAATCAACTAAATCACTTACATGAAACAAACCATCTAAGTTGAACATTTTTATACTTAAAAAACTTCAACGTTAAAGCCTAGCTAAGCATACCACACAAACCTTAATAAAACACACATTAGGCTAAGTCACCATTTTTGGCTTTAAGTTAGGGCGGTGCATGGTTTGGTGTTTGCTTTTATTTTGATGTTTTGTTTTAGTCGATGTTAGGTGCATGCATAGACGAATGGTAGGTGATCTTAGTCTAACCATTATCTAGGGATTGTGCTTAAAGTAATAAATAATAAAATATAACTATTTTTATGTGTGCTTATACCCCAAAGCATAATCCAAAATATGACTATATATATATATATAGGTTCTATATATATATATATATATATATATATATATATACATTCTTGGGATTGTATAATTTGTTTAGCTACTCTATTTAGTTAGTTAGATTTCCTTTTTCCCATTTTCATGATATTTTGCTATTAGGATTTTGGAATGATTATTATGGGGGATTAGGATGAGCATTGGTTATAAGATTATGTCTTATGTACCATGTGAAGCCTTTGTAGCAACAATATTTCAACCAACCAAAAGAAGAAATAAGAAATAAGAAAGAAGAAATGAAGAATGAAGACCCCATAACATGAATTCCTTTCTTAATAGTAATTAATTCATTTGTAATATAAGGGTAGAGCTTACCCAATTTATTTTTGGTTTGAGTATGGAGCAACAACAAATGGTCTTTTATTCTTTTGCACTTTATAAATGATGCATGTATTTTACTTCTTTCTTTTTTGCTTGATGTATGGCTAGGAAGATTAGGCTCTTAGAAAAAATAAAACTTTTATCCAACATAAACAACTCAAATAAAAAAATAAACAACTCATAACCTCACCTAAAGCTTAGGTTATAAAATAAGATAAAAGAATTAGCAACCCCTTCGCTGGATATTGTCTTACTTTTATAACATCATGCATAAAAACATATTGTTTCACTCTTGATTGGAGGGCTTCCACCTTTGCCAGAGTACTTGGCCTGACCCGAGAGAGCCATGGTGAAAACACACCTCCTTATCTTGTTGATTTTGTCCCATAATCTAATTTCTCATGCATTAGGCATATAAATCCTAAAATTGTCAAATTTATTTTCCAAAATAAAAATAAATTTGCATTATATCTAAGTCATTAAAGCATGCCCTACATAATCTAGTCTCTTAGGGAGTGTGTTTAAGGACTTAGTCTCTTTCTAAATAAATAACAGCTTAGCTATCTTGCAAAAGCATTTGACTTTCCTACATATCTTAAAATCGTAGGAGGAGTTAGTAGCCACCCCCAGGAAGTTGTAAGTCCAACAGTCGGGTGGTTTATCCTCTCTTATGGAGGTAAACCAAATACTCATTTTTTCCTTAGATTTAAGTCATATTTTTGGCAATCACCAAAGCTCTAGATTTAGGTTCAAAGGTTGCTACTTTCCTTTCTGGGCTACGAGCATAAATCCTCACCTCTTAGGCATTTTTGTGACATTGTATCATAGAATTATAAGCCCTAGCAATCTAATAAAAATTCAACTTAAACAAATTGATTCAATTTCAAAAATGTAAAGCCCAACCATAGGGTAGTTTGGGATGCTTACTAGGCTTCCTCGTATATTGAGCATCCCTTACTTTTCATTTGGCTTCGATAAGAACTCCCTCCTCTTGATCGATCTCACTTGACTTTTTAAAAATAAACCAATCAATTGATAGTCCTACCTTTTTGAAATCTTTAGAGATAATGATCATTTACCATAATTGAGTATTCTAAGGAATCTGTTCCTTAGATGTAATTAACTATGGAGAGCTTGCCTCAGAGGAACTTAATGAACTCAATTTAAAATAAACTCTACTTTACTTTTTCATGTAAAGTAGGGAAAGAATATCTGGTACATTCTGAAGACCCATAGTCCTTTGGAGTCCTTATTGAGATGATTAGGTCCATTGAAGGGTGGTGACTTCTATCTCTCAGATAGTCTTGTGCATATATTTCTTATATCCTCTTTCTAAAAGGATACAAAAGCAAAATATTTTCACCATAGATTTTTCTGACTCACTGGGAAGGTTCCTCTCCATTTTGGTAAATGATCATTGTCTCCAAGTATCAATAGTGGTTTTGTACTTTTGTAAGAATCCAAGACTATCTTTCTTTCCATTGGCATTTAGCTTATTTCATCCTTAAGTTAAGCTAGCCAACATCTTTAGGTTCTAGGACCTCACACCATGTTGGTCTTAAAACCCCCGTTGGGTTCCCCAATGAGTGAAAACAAAAATTTAATAAAAAGAAAATGATTAAAGACTTCCTTCTTACCATTTTTATGGTAAGGAAAGGTTCATTCTAAAAATAAAGAAAAAACATCCTTTATGAAAAGTCTCAATTTTCAAAATGCACTTAATAAACTATTTGCACCACATTTAACAATTTTAACAATTGTTACAAGTAGAAACATTTCAAAAATAAAAACAACAATCAACTTCCCAAAAGACAAAATGAACTTCTTCACTCAATTCATTTTTGGTGAAGACTTCATTTTCAAAAATAAAATTCCAACAATCATGAACTTTCAAAAAGCACAAAATTTGAAGATTGGCCTTTCCATTCAATACATCCAAATGTGTTGGATGGATGTTACATCTTCAAGCAAACATCACAAATTTGAAATTCCACTCGACACATTCCACATGTGTTAAGTGGGAATTTTCATCATTTCAAAAAGCACATATGAAACCCTCCATTCAATATACCCATATTTATTGAATGGAGGGTTCGTTTCCAATTAAAATCAAAAATAAATTTTCAATAGGCACTTATGAAACCTCACCATTCAATATACCCATATTTATTGAATGGAGGTTTCATTTCCAATCAAAATCAAAAATAATCTTTCAAAAAGCACATATGAACACCTTCATTCACTATACCCAAATTTATTGAATGAAGATTTCATTTCCAAATAAAATGACATTATTTTGAAATACCACTTAACATATTCCATATATGATTAGGTTGAAATTTCCTCTTTCAAAAAAAGCAATAATCACACATGAAAATACATCTTTGAAAAATGGAACATAATTGATTTCCATCTTACATACCCAAATTTGTTAAATGGAAATCCCTCTTTTCAAAATCAACAAAACACAAATTTTTTCAAAAATACATTTGGAACTTAATTCTAGCATACCACATTTGCTAAAATTAAGTCTCCATTTTCAAAAACAAAAATTTTCAAAACACATTTGGAACTTCATTTTGGCATACCCCATTTGCTAAAGTGAAGTCTCCCCTTTTCAAAAACAAAAAAAAAAAAAAAAATTTGAAACACATTTTTGGAATTTCATTCAGATACAAACTTGAAAGTGAAATCTCCATTTCAAAAAATTTTCAAAACACATTTGAACTTTATTTTGCATACCAATTTGCTAAAGTGAAGTCTCCCTTTTCAAAAACACAAAAATTTGAAATACATTTTTTGAAATTTCATTTAGCATAAATTTGCTAAGTGAAATCTCCATCTCTCAAAATTTTTCAAGAAACACATTGAACTTCATTCTAGCATACCACATTTTCTAAAGTGAAGTCTCCATTTTCAAAACAAAATCAAAAAAAATTGAAACACATTTTTGGAATTTCATTTAGCATACTCAAATTTGCTAAGTGAAATCTCCATTTCATAAAATTTCAAAACACATTAGAACTTCATTCTAGCTTACCGCATTTGCTAAAGTGAAGTCTCCACTTTCAAAATAAAATTCAAAATAAAATTTGAAACACACTTTTGGAACTTCATTTTAGCATACCATATTTGCTAAAGTGAAGTCTCCTTTTTTAAAACAAAATTCAAAATAAAAGAAACACATTAGGATTTCCTAAGCATACCCAAATTTTCTAAGAATCATATTTTCAAAATTAAATCTAAAATAGAAGAAACACATTAGGATTTCCTTAGCATACCCAAATTTTCTAAGGATCCTATTTTCAAATTCAAAATCTCTAAAATAAAAGAAACACATCAGGATTTTTTAGCATACTCAAATTTGCTAAGAGTCCTATATTCAAAAATTTTCCAAAATAAAAACTAAAAATAAAACACACTTGGATTCTTCATTTTAGCATACCTAAATTTGCTAAATGAGGATTCTTTTTTTCAAAATCACAAATGATTCACATAACAAAGCAAACAAAGAAAAAGAAGAAATTGTTTTCAAACACCCCACTTAGCATACCCAAATTTGCTAAGTAAATTCAAAAAATCACAAATCAAAAATTAAATCAATTGACCCTTCACTTTAACATACCCAAATTTGTTAAATAAAGGGTCCTCAAAATCAAAATGAAAATTCAAATATGAACCTATGGAAGCATCTCTCCAAAAATATTTGAACCCATTTTTCAACATACCCAAATTTTTTGAAAGTGGATTCTACATTCAAAAAATTCCTATTTCCAATCAAATCTCAAAATCTCTTATAAATCCATTTGAGCCTGACTTAACACTTTCAAAATGTTGAGTATGGTTTCAAATTCTAAATTCAAATTTAAAATCAATAAAGCAAGAAAATCTGATTCAAGTTTGTTTTTGACATTGCAGTTTTAGTCAGCTTTAGTCAATTTTTTTCAGTCTCAGTTTAGTACAATTTGATTCAATGGCAGAGAAAAAGTATGTGTTCTCGTTTCCTTGTGGGATGGACTTGGCCCTAGATCATGCCAAGCTTCCCTACTCTAATTATGCCCACCTCATCCACTTTGGTCGAGGCTTTGAGGGGGCCAGGATTAAATGTGAGGGCACTCCCTTCACGACCGCTAGTAGGAGCATGGTGACCGGGCAGAAGCCGGTCATCCATATTGACATGCCATCTAACTCAGATATTCCCTCACTAAAGAGGAAGGCGCGTCCATAGTAGTGTCGCCGATATTAGTGCTAGTGTCAAGACGTATGCTCATGTATCCCTAGTTAGGGCTACACCCACTAGCACCCTCTGGGAAGGCTCGATCCAGTGGATTGTCTCCCGCTTTTGAGGTTGGATCTAGCTCTTACTCCGCTCACCCTACCAAGACCCAAAGAAGAAACAAGAACCACATGATAAAGCGGTACCACACTCGCATTGCTAGGAGATGCAGCCTATCATAGAGAAGTTTCCAGATGGTTTCCAGTTACAAAACTAGTTTGATCCTCTCTGACAGAGGATGGAGGATTTCTACTTCTCACTAGTGAGACACCGTGAGAGAAGGAGGTCGTATCCAGCTGGACTCCATTTAGTTTTATGCTGAGTAGGCATAGCCTATGGATGATCTGAGTTTCTCGATTTGAGATTAGTCATTCACGGTGGGTAGGCATGCAAGAGAGGGCTAGAATCCCCGCACAGTTCATGTCACTCCGAGAGCCGAGGTATAGCCAATCGGCCCTGCACTTATGGATTTTTTGAATTGGTGAGCTACCACACCATACAACATCTTATGGGGGGACTACACATCATAGAGAGCTCCTATCGAGAGAGTCGGTTTCACCACACTACTCTTCTCTCCACCTCCTCATACATGTCTCGATCTACTATCCACCAAGGCCATGAAGGCCATCGGGGAGAGAAGAGGACCACATTGGTGATGCTATGCCGAGAGATCCCATCATCCATCACCACATAAGGTGAGGCCGAGCTCTCGGCGACCTTCCCCATGGTGAAGAAGGAATGGCAACCTTGAAGTATCATAGTTTTCCCATCACCACCACCACCATAGCAAGATATAAAGATGGTTGCAGCAGTTACCAAAGGAGAGGATGACAGTTCAGCCGCACCTATGATGATAGATCCTCCTAGGAGTGCCATTCCATATAGATTCAGTGACAACCAGGAGCGTATTTCTTCCAACGAGTATAGCCTCACGGCGATAACTCTCCAGTTCGGTGCCTCATTGTACATGATAGTGATCCCAGCACTAGCTAGCCTAGATCCTTTGTGCCTGTTCAGATAGACCATTCTCTATATAATATTGTAGCCAATTATCTCATGGAGAAGAAGGAGATCTTAGGGTATGACTGGTATGATGAGGAGAAAGTTAGCTTTGATCCTAATGAGGATGATCTATTGAAAGATTTGGCAGGGGTTCACATGGTAGATACCTGAGGTTCTCTCCTTTGTAAGCAGCAGACTATGGAAGAGGTGAGCAAGAAAACAGCCACTACCCAACACCCTCCTTCGATAAAGCGAAAGATGATGATAGATGAGGAAGCAACTTGAGGACTTGTTAGCATAAGTCTTAGTAGTTTAGAAAAAAGTACCTACAGTCCATCCTACTATAGCTGAGATTAGTCAGCCAAAGTTAGTGCATGTCTTGGATCCAACCAAGACTTTATCTCCAGTAGAGCAAGGTAGCACCAGCATGTATATGAAGGTAGTGGATAGTACCTCCATACAAAAGGATAACAAGAGCAAGGTTGAGCAACAGTAGTGAGGGAAACATTGGCTCAAGCTCGAGGAGGATCATCAGTTCCAAAGGGTAGACCCTACTTAGAGGAATTAGATGCCATCCAATATCCTAAGGGTTTCATCCTTCTTTCTTTCAAAAGCTTTGATGGTAGTGGGAATCTAATGCAAAATATTGCACATTTCAAGGCCAGTTATTGTAACGCTGGTGGCAGTGACACTTTACTCTTTCATCTATTTGTCAGTAGCTTAGCAGGCATAACCTTTGATTATACTAAACTTCCCCGCCAAGAAGACTTTTGAAGTTAGAGCAACTCTTCATCAAGAGGTTTAGCTAAAGGGTGACAGTGATCTCATTGTGGCTCAACAAAATCCCAGTGAGACTCTCATTGATTACATTCTTAGATTGCATAATTTGAGTATGAAATACGAACCATAACTATCTGAACAGCACACCATTGAGATTCTGCTTAAGAATATCCATGGCATGGTCGCCTTCATGCCCAAATGTTTCACCATCAAAACTTTTGAGAAATTAATCAACAAGTAGGCTAGCTTACAAGGAGAAGCCAAACAATCACCTTTTCTAGACCAATCAATGAAGCAAGCCCATAAAGCTTTTGAGAAGAAGCCCAGGGCAGTGATAGTAGATGAGAGGAAACAATTGTCCAGAGAGTAGTTTGAGAGATCTCGTGCTCCACAGCTATCACTTCCACCTCCTTTACCACCACCGAGGCTCATCGCCACAATACTCCATGGCCTTCACCCCCTCCTCCTCACCACATCATCAGTGTACATACATACCCATGTGTAGCTATGGTCCATCTACTATTTTGGATAAACTTAACAAGCCTTATTCATTTAAGAGTGAGATAATTAGGAAGATCTTTAAGAATCTCTTAAAGAAGCCTAATTTTATACCTGAACCTAGGAGATCGGAGGAAGTGGGAAAAAACAATGATCCTAACTATTGCACCTACCACCATATACTTGGTTATGTTTTGGAATATTGCTTCACATTCAAGGACTAGCTTGAACATAGCTTCAAGACCGGTGCTATATTCATCATGAAGGAATACCTTATGGAACAACCATCCAGTTTCATTAGAGTAATCCTTGGGAATACTTACGATCCTTCCAAAACCAAAGAAGGTTGGGATATCTCCTTATCTAAAACCTCTAAGAAAATTATCTCAAAATCAAGAAATTTTCTGTTGAGCCAGCTAAATCTCCAACATCAAGGAAGGTTTGCAAGTTAGTGAGCCAACTCAAGGAAAGGGGAGTTAGGAGAAGCGCATGTGCCCGGATAGCCAAGTAACCACCGACCGAGTCCATTCTAGTCCACCTCAGAAGCTACTACATCACCTCTACTTCAGCCTAGCTCTTCTTCTAGTAGACATCTTGTATCGATGAATGAGGACATAAAATCCCTCACCCCTTTTACTTTACTTAATTTCTACTATGTACCTTCTATCAAATCTAAGAAATTAAAGAATGAAGCTAGATTGAATTATATCTGTGTCACTGATGGGTTGTCTAAATCAATTCCTAAGGATAACTCTTCAAGTCTTAACAACAACTATAATATTTCGATCTTTCTCTTTCTAATTTAGAGTTAGATTTTTCTACTCTGAATAATATGGGTTCCCATTTGAGATAGACTTGGAATCATCCGATTTTGAGGGTCCCATAGGAGAAGATGTAGGTGAGCCTGACATGTAGGTAGAATCTTCCATTACCCTGCCACAAGAGATCACTGAAGTCAACCTCCATGGTGGCAAGGTTCTACCTTCTAGGGCAGCACCTCAAGATAGAGGGAAATAAGTCATTAGTTCAGTGGATCGAGAAGCCCTTCCATAGGATGCTCCACCCTTGATATGCTTATAGAGGATCATCCCAAGGTATACTACAATGTCCTCTCTCACCTAAGAAAGTTGCCATCTAAGCTAAGCATATACAAAGCCCTTATCTTATCCAAAGAGATGAGGGAATCATTAATCAAGGCTCTCCTTGATCCTGAGATATGCTTAGCTCAGCTGACCGCTATTGGAGAGGAGGCACATTATTCCTAGAAGCTGGGGATCACTTTCATAGATGAAGACCTTCGGGGACATGGAGCACATCCCTCTACATTAGTGGACATGGATGATTCTGCTCAGAGTTCTCGTTGATCCAGGTGCATCAGTGAACATTATGATTCTAAAGACCCTTGCTTATTTGAGGATCGATATCTCCACACTCCGAGGAGATCGGATGTTGTTGAGAGGATTCAATGAACAAGGCGAGCGAGCTTTAGGTTCTATAGTGTTACCTTTGGAGAGAGGTGACTGAAAGACTAAAGCCAAGCTTTATATCATTGATTTGAATACTTTGTTCACCACTTTGCTCGGTAGCCATTTTCAATTAGAGAGGTTGAGATATATGAGGATTCCACCTACTCTCTTCCTCAAAACACTCTTTCTCATGAACTTGGACAAAATTCAAATTCAAAAGAAAAAGAAAATGAAGAAAAAGAAAAAGAAAAAGAAAGAGAAAAGAAAAATGAAAATCCAAGTGAACAAGAAAGGAAAATTGAAGAGGAAATAGAACCACGTATCACATTCCACCCATAGTTCATTCCATCATATAGACATATAAGTAGGATGACTGACCTCCACGTGGTGAGGCAAAAAATATAATTTAGGTGGAAGACCCCGGTTGGCCATCACCAAGGGTTATGTTCATAAGAGTACCTACTATTCACATAGACTTGGAATCATGATCGAAGGATGAGTATAATGTTATTAGTATACCAGCCAACCCCTCTCAGTAGGTTTCATTGGAGGTGACACTCGAGTAAGACAACGATGAACACCAGGCTTCTAGGCAAAGCAAAGTATTTGAATCGAATTATGTAAAACTATCAGGAAGCAGTTTTGAACTTTAGCTCTAACCTCACTTTCATCTCAAAAAGTTGAAGGTTTAGTAGTTAAGGAAGCCCCTCAGTCTTCTAGGGATGTCAAGCTGAAGAGATTCTTTTTGGGATCATCATCCTCAAGTCTTGAAGTTGATGTAGAACTTGAGGATGATTCATATAAAGAATTAATGGAATTACCTTTTGATTGGTACTCACCTTGTGTTATTAATCTTGCAAAGAAGGGTTTGATTCCTTATTCATGGTCTAAGCACAGGTCATAGTACTTTGAAAAGCTATGGAACAATATCAGCAGGGATGCACAATCAAGATTAGGACTAGGATTTGGTATAGCGGGTCCAATCGATGATGATGATTACTACTTAGTTGTCACCAACCATCTGGAGTTTGATAGGTTCTTTTCACACCAACCAACTCTTATGAGGATGTGTGTTTAGAAACCTCAGATGATTCAGATGATCTTCAAATCAAAGATGCACCACCAAAATTTGAAGAGCAGATTTATTCAACAATTGACAAGCTTAAAGAAATCAACCTCGGGACAGAAGAAAATCCATGCCCGTCATACATCAGTCATTTATGAATGAAGAAGAAACCAATGACTTAATTAGGCTATTGATTGAGTTTAAGGACTATTTTGCATGGAGTTATGAAGAGATGCCCAATTATCTGATACCCACAAACTAGCAATAGATCTAGCTAACCTATCAAGCAAGCTCTAGATGCATGCGATTAGAAATTGAACAATAGTCATTTAAGTCAAGAAACTCGATGATGGTTTCTCATTAGGAAGAAAAATACCCTTGTTAGCTGTCATCCATTAAGAAGAAGAATGGCCAAATTTATATGCATTGGGACTTAAATATGGCATGTCCTAAGGATGAGTTTCCTCCTCCTATGCTAGAATTAATGTTGGACATTGCCTCATCTCATGTAGTATTCTCTTCATGGATGGGTCATCTAGCTACAACCAAATCAAGATGGCCCCTAAGGATGAAAGAAACACTACTTTTTGAATCTTGATATGAATCTATTATTATAGGGTCATGCCTTTCTTTTAAAATCCGGTGCTACATACCAAGCAGGAGATCTTCAATGAACTCATCCATTGAGTGATATATTGATGATCTAGTAGTCAAGAGCAAAGAAAAGGAAGACCATCTCTTTGACTTGAGAGTAGTTTTGAGTTAAGATAATATAACCTCAAAATGAATCAAGTGTGCATTTGAGTAGCTTCAGGAAATTTCTTAGGTTTGTTGTCTGACACTAGGAATAGAAATAAATCTAGAAAAGGTCAAAGCTATCTTAAAAATTCCACCTCCTAAGAGTTTAACTCAACTCAGATCTTTCGTGGCATATCTAAGATGCTTTATTTCTAACCTATCGAGAGATGCAAGCCATTCTCAGACACTTGTCAAAGGATGCCAATTCAAGTGGATGATAAGTGCAGCATGCCTTTGAAGATATCAAGTTTGGTGAAGCGCTAGTTCTATACTCATCCCCCACTCATCCTCTACACTACAATTGGATGACTCTGATACTTTTGGCCCAAGCCAATGATGAAGGGAAGGAGAGTGCTCCTACTATTGCCGATTCTTGAAGAAACTATCCACCTATTGAGAAACATTGCCTAGCTTTGATCTTTGCAAGCTATGACACTATATGCTTTCTCATAAGGTGAACTTGATTTCTAAAACTAATCCACTATAGTCTCATGACACATGCTATCGGATGATTTGGCATGATGGTCCATGATTCTCTCACTTTGATATCACATTCATTCCCCTCGCGGGTAAAAGGAAAGCACTAATGGATTTCTTAATAACACACCCACTTCCTGATTCTCCGCTAATGATCTCCCGATGAACAAATCATGAACTTGGGAGGTTGACAACCAATGGGAGATGTATTTTGATGGTGTACTTCTTTTCATAAAGGGAAGCACCATGATCTACTCTTCCAAGAAAGGCGGGTAGAATAGTTCTCTTAACAACATGATGTGATGAGATTCTCATACTATCTTTCCAACCCCTACACCAATAATGAAGATGAGTATGAGGCTTTGATTGCCGGTCTAGAGTTAGCTATGATAGTGTGTGTAAAGAGCATCAATATTTTTAAGGATTCTCAGTTGGTCATCAATCAAATTAATAGGTCCTATAAGGTTGTCAAACCCAAGCTTCATCATTATCATGAGTATACCATGAAATTGTTATCCCAAATCCCCAACCATCACCACAAGGTTCCCCAGAGAACATAGTAGATGCTTTGGCCAAACTTGCCAAAGAATTGGCATGTCCGAAGATGAGTCCATTCCAATAAGGGTCCAAAATAGATAAGTCCTATCCCTTATTGATCGAACTCATCAAGAGACTTTCTCTTGAAGGGAGGTTTGCCTATGGACAAAGGAGCGGATTGAGGCAACCATTCATGGACTATTTGAACACCAAAACTACCTCAAGAAAAGTCACAAGCCCATCGTGAAATAGAGCTCTCTCTATGCTCTTGATGGCACTGATCGATGGTCCTTTGATCAAATGTGTTATGTTATTTAGATAAATACAAAGCCCATGGCATTGTAACCAAGGTACATTCGTCTATGCGAGAGCATCAATCAATCAAAGATGAAGATGAAGATCAAGAGACTAGATACAAGCCTTGATGATTACTGCCGCATGGATGTAGCTAGAGATGCCATCAATGTTAGGTAGGGTCTACATCAATCCACCACCTACACATTGGCCTCATGGCCATTTGAGTGTTGGGTGACATTGTGGGTCCATCGATCCTCCTTCTTCCAAGGGTCATCGGTTCATCTTAGCCACCAATTACTTTTCCAAGTGGGAGGCAATCCCACTCAGAGAGGTCATAGCTCAGCATGTGCTTTAGTTTTTTAGGAACCATATCATCTATAGGTTTGAGTGTCTTGACAAATTATATCCGATAATGGTATTGCATTCAAAAGCACCAAGATCAACAGCTTTGCCAAAATATATGGTATAGATTGGAGATACTCCACAATCTACTACCCCAGAGCAAATGGCTTGGCAAAAGCATTCAACAAAACTCTCATCCAAATACTAAAGAAGACACTCGATGACAATAAACGATAGTGGAATGATCAGTTGGTTGAAGCCTTGTGGGCCTACCACACCACATACTCCAACTCAATCACCCATTTTCTGGGGTGTATGGTCCTTTAGAAGTTCAACTCCCATCACTAAGGATACATTGGGTAGCAAAGATCACTACAGTAATGCAAAGTTGGGTTTAGAAGAGCAAGGTTTGGAGGAGAGTCATGGGCATCCTAGAACCTCAAGTTGTACAAGGCCAAAATGATTCAAGCTCACAACAAGCTGGTCCGCACTAGGTCTTTCCAAGTAAGGGAACTTGTGTTAGTCCTATGGAGAATAATTATTGCCCATAGAAAAATGGGAGGCAAGTTTGGACCCACTTGGGAAGGCCCCTATGGCATAGATAAGGTCTCCCAAGGAGGATCTTACCAGGTCATTGATTATAACAGAGAACACCAGATGCTTCCAATTAATGGGCTCAATTTGAAGAAATATTACCCATAAATCATGTTTGAAAATAATTATCAACAAAAGAACAACAATCTAATTCCATTTCATCAAAATATTTCCTTCTTTCGAAGTGTTGTTTGCTTATCTTACGAATCCGCCATGGCGTGTCTAGGATAAGTGTAAGAGTCCCCCAGCAACATCCTATCCCTATTTCACAACACAAACACAATCAAACACATTTTAGAGAATAGGTGAGAGAACCCAAGAGGCATCCTATTTCAATTAAAACAAGAAGTGTAAGAGAACCCGGCATCCTTTCTTAGTGGGAATCTGGTTGCCATCCATGTCATCATTTCATCAAAATCCCCAATGTGTTTAGGGTAGGTGTGAGAGAACCTAAGAGGCATCCTATTTCCTTTAACACAAGAATAAAAATAAACATAAATCTTTTATCTCGGCCTACATTAATGTGGGAGCAAGCCTCCTGTGGTACTCACTCATTAGCTCTAGGTTGCTACTTATGCTACCCTAGTATGTCACCGGTCACTTATTTGGAAGATGTGAGTCCCATGCTTTCTTCCTAACTTGACCATTAAAAACCAATGAGTTGTTAGTATGGGACTTCACGCTGCCTACTCATTTGTTGATTTTAAGAAGATGTGAGTCCCCGAGCTTTCTTCTTGAACTAATCATCATGATCTAACTAGGTTGAGTATATTTGAGGTTTAGGATAAGTCCCCTAGAGGCTCCTTTCCTCACATATTGAGTCAATATAAGTCCTCCAGTGGCATTCACTTAAGAGTCACCCCTAGGTGATGGCACCCCCGAAGAACTATCCCATCAATCGCCTATAGGAGGATGTGAGTCCCAAATTTCTTCCTAGGTTGATTGTTGCAAACCAATGCACCTTAGGTTGGTTGATGTTGCTTCGACGGAGAATTTGGATACACCACTCGGGAGATGTGAGTCCTCATGATTTCTCCTTTATACCAAATACCTATTTGATACTAGCCATGTCATCTTCTCCAACTTTTGGATTAAGCCCTGTGCCCTCTCTCGTATTCTATTTGGATCACATCCTTTGACCCCATTTAGACACCACGAGTTACTCTGGATTGGACATTCCCCTTTCTAGTCCATTTTGGTTGGAGAATTTATTCGGATGCAGATTCTCCCTTGGTTCAAGAATCGAGATAAGTCTAGGCGATATAAGCTCCTTCTAGTTTTATCTCTCACAAACCAACTCCATAAACCAACTAAATAAATAAATAATTAATTCTTGTGATTAGAATTCAAGCCCCAAGGCCCCTTTCCAAGAAGGCATCTATCTTTAGGGATGTGTAAGAACTCCTATAGAATTGTCTACTACTTGAGTTGAGATAAATCCGGGTACTCACTCCATAGTCACTCTTAGCCAAGTTCAATCTATTTTCCACAAGGGTTACCCAGATTTTCTCTTGAAGATGTAAAACTATGATGCATGCTTTCTAGAATGAGTATCACAAATCGACCATAGGTGGATGATTTGAGCCCAAAGCAACCAATCACCCCAAAGGTCTTTGTAGTGGAAGATGTGAGTCCCAGCTTTCTTCCGAATTGATCATTGCAAACCGAAAGGCACCTTTGGTTGGATAGTTCTCACATCGGGAAAACTACCCTTGGTTTAGTAAATTTGAGATAGGTCTAGGCTAATATAAGCTCCTTCTGCAGATCCATCACAAACCAATGAATCCATCAAAATAAACAAATTAAAAAAATAAAATTAATCTTGACTATCTTGATGATCTAAGTCCCCAGGCACCTCAATAGCCCTATGGTTTAATTTGTTGCCTTGCCAACCGATCACCCTAGTGGTTCCTCATTTTGGAAGATGTGAGTCCCCGTGCTTTCTTCTTAACTTGACCATTGCACACTAGAAGGCATACCTTTGGTTGGATAATCCTACCTTGTGGTTGGTAGACTATTCTGTTTGGATTGGTAAGTCTGAGTTAGCTCAAGGCCACCATGGCCCCTACTCAGTGAAGCCCATCACAAACTGATGGGATGCATCAAAATAATTAAAAAATTAAACTAATCTTGACTATCTTTGAGTTGATCAAAGTCCCCGAGCATTCACTCAATATACCTAGTGGTTCACCTATTTTGCCAATATCACCCCAAAGAATCTCCTACTTTGGAGGATGTAAGTCTATTATGCTTTCTTCTAAGTATAGCTATTGCACATAGAAAGGCGTCCCCTTTGGTTGGCTAGTCCTACTATGTGTTTAGTAGATAACCCATTTGGATTGGTAAATTTGAGTTAGGTCTAGGCCTTGTGGCTTCTACTTAGTGCAATCCATCGCAAACCAACACGGCCCATCTCAAAATCCAAATTCTAAAAATTTGGAACAAATTCAGTGGAGTCAAACAGCAAACACAACAAATTCAACAAAGCAAATCTAATCAACCTCCCCCAGCAGAGTCAACTAAATCAAAACAATCAAAACAAATTAAACAAATCAAACCTCTCATTCTTTAATGGATGATTTGAACCTGTTTCCCTAGTGGAAGGTTCACATACTCTATCCCTAGTGGATTTCTCCTTCCCTCTCTTATCTCCTTGACATGAGTAGAGTCACATTGCACTAAGCTCGATTCCTTCTACACCGTAGATTTCTCATTTCTAGTGCTTGTGATCGTTGGTTTGATCATTTTTCAACACCAATACGGTGTTCCTTCACAATCACACACCTTTCATTTTGTTGACCTCATTTTATTGAGCTCTCAACCCCTCCATCTTAGACATGAACTTCTCTTAGACTTTAAGAGTTCTTAGTCTTAAGACACATCTAGTGATTAGGTGGACACTCAACCTATCCTGAGACTTAGAAGAGTTAGCCATAATAGGTTATGCCTTGGGTGTTAAAAATTTGCCTACCCTATAGCTTTGAACCAAATTCTCACTTCCTCTCTTCAAGTTTCAAATCAATTCCAACTGATTGATTTTCCAAACTCATATCAACTCCAACTCTCAAACTAAACCAATTCAATAAATTTTCAAATCATGAATCAATCTAAATAATTCAAAAAAAATGATTATTCCAAATTCTCAAAATCTTCCTAAGTCATTTGAGATTCTATCTTATGGACTTAGCCTAAATCAAATCCAAATCAATTTAAATTCAAAAATTTTCACAAACATTTATATCTATATTCAAAATAAATAAAATTCAAATCAATATAACCAAAAATTCAAATCCAAATCAAAATCTTTCTAAGTCACTTTGATTCTATCTATGGATTAGCCTAAATCAAATCTAAATTAATTCAAATTCAAGGAATTTCATAACCCATTTATATTCATAAAATATAAATGAAAAATAAAATCAAATATCCAAAATAAATTCAAAAAATCAAATCTCAATCAAAATTCAACCTAAGCCTTTCAAGTCAAATTCTTGAATTAGCTAAATCAATTCAAATCAAGCCAAACCTTTGATTTTTCTTCATGATTCAATCAATCCTTCAATCATGAATCCAAATATAAACATAAAATTTAAACATCAAACCAAAAATAAATTCAAAACTCAAATCCAAATTCAACGAAAATCCAACTAATTCCTTTCAAGTCAAAATCTTGAACTTAGCCAAATCAATTCAAATCAAGCCAAACCTTTGATTTTCTTCATGATTCAATCAATCTTCAATCATGAATCCAAATATAAACATAAACTTCAATCATCAAACCAAAACTAAATTAAAAAATCAAACCCAAGTCAAACTCATGTTCACCCTTTTGAACTTGAAATTGTCAAATGAATCAAAACCCATTTGACTTCAAATCACTTGCAAATGGATTTATATTTCAATCATAAGTCCATATGTGAGTTCAATCAAACTTGATTCAAGCTTTGATCAAGTCAATTGACCTACTTAGGCTCACTTGACCCAAAGTGACCTAAAGTACCCCTTATGAGCCAAATTCTACCCAAATTGGATTGAACTAAGCCCACCTAAGCCTCACATGTGAGCAACAATCATCATGATGATCAATCACTCAAATTGGGTCAAACCAAGTCAAACCTAAGGGTTGACCAAGTCAACACTTAGCCAAAATGAAACCAAAAACTAGCCAAAATCACCATAGGCCAAATTGATTGAAACCATTGATCAAAATTCATTCATGAACTTGACCAAGTCATCATTTGAGCCTAACCTACCACTTGACTTGTTGACCCAACTTGACCTAAAAAAGTCAAAATGTGTCAAAACTTGATCTAAGCCAAATTGATTGAAACCAATGGGTCAAGTTCATTCCAAATCACTTGAACTTGACCAAAGCCCAATTGGCCAACTAGACCAACCTAGCCCAATTGACCTTGAACCCAACTTGACCTAAAAGGTCAAATTGAGCCAAATCAAATATAAACCAAATTGATTGGAAACAAAGATACCAATCCATTTCAAATGATCAACCACATAAAAACCAACCCATGACCTAACCCAAATAGGTCAAATGGGTCAAATTGGTCAACTTGACCCATTTGACCTAAATAAAATCAAATGAACCAAATTCAAATATAAATCAAATTGAACCAAACCAATGATGCCAAAATATTTCAAATGGTCATATGAACTTGACCCAACCCTTGGTTGACCAATTGGTCAACTTGACCCAAGTTGACCCATTTTGACTTAAATGGGTCAACATGAGCCAAATCATATCAAACCAACTCCAAATTCAATGAAACTTACCCAACCCATTTTCAATCATCATACCAAACATATTCAAATGAAATCAAGCCAAATGACCATTTTACCCCTAGGCCATAGGGTAACCTAAAATCAAAACCACTTGGAATTTGGTCAATTCTTTTTCATGGACACTTGACATCCTCTTAGTGGACCAAATGGTCACTAATGGACATGGTGCACATGACCCAATGGGTTTGGGTCAGCCAAACCCAACCCAAGGTCAAATCGACCACCCCCATGGACATGAGCACATGGGAATCCTTCCTCCACTATTTTGCACATGCAAACTTCCACTACCTTCTCCCAAAATCAATGCATGCCACTCTAAATAAAAAAAACCCATTGAATAAGGTGTATTGGATCAAAATGGCAAAGCTTCTTCATCCATACCTAGGGGAGATATACTCCCCTAATTTCATTCCACATCTCGCATTCTGATTGAGCTTAGGGAACTCGCAAGCCAAGTCTCCAAGCTTCCTAGACATTTTCATTTCTCTATTTTCAGTTTTATTCAAACCAAAAATAGGGGAGATCCAGAAAATACCCAACTCACTCAATACTTCAAATCAAGTCAATTCCTCTTGCAAGCTTCATCAGAGGACTCAATCAAACTTGCCTAAAGCTTAATCCAAGTTCTCAAGGCAAGGGAAGTGGGACTTGATCAAGTGGAAGGTGAGCTTGGTCCATAGAGAGATTTACTCAACCAAGGCTTAAACTTTCAACTGAGCTTCATCTCACTAGACGCTACCTCATGATTGAGTGATAGCCTCCGATGAGGTATGGATCAAAATCGAGCTTAAAATAGAGAGTGTGTGGTCTATTATGAATGAAATTTTTACTTCATGTAAAAGTAGCTATTGGATGTCTTCTCCTTTTCATGATGATGGTGTGGGTTGAGTTTGGGCTCAATGAGCTCAATCAAGCTTGCATCATGCCATGGAAGATGGATGGCCATCTCCCGAAGAAGCTAGTGGATGGATCATGGGCCATCCATCCAACATTTTGGATGGACACCATGATCAAGATGCAGGGATCTGATTTAATCCTTAATATCGCTTTGATCTCCCCATCGATCCATCGACGGGAGGAGAAAGCACATAGCACGCCATGCAACGCAATGATGTGACAACTTAAGTGGCCTCTCGCCATATGGAAGCATCCGTCGCCTCCATGTGGCCGATGGGATTAGCTATTTAATTAGGGATTTAATTATTAATACATGGAATCTTCAAATAACATAACTAATTAGAAAATCATAAAAATATAAGGTAAAATGCAAAAGATATTTCTTGAGAATAATCTAAAATTATAAATGGATTTTGAATAGTGTATTTTCCTCAATTTTAATGAATTTAATAACTACTCCCTAATTATCTCATTAATTCATTTCAAACTTTATATATTTAATGGGATGACTTACCACCCTAATTTTCTTGGGATTTATTGGTTTAGTTAAGGAAATCATGTAATGAATCCTTAATCACTCTTTATATAATTGGGATACTAAGCATAACAAAGTGGTTTACCACCTTTTAAGTTAATTAAGCCTTGCTTACGTGAAGAAGAGGTTTATGGAATGGATTTGGAGAATTTTCCCTAAGCCATTCCCTAAACCCCTTTCCTTCCTTAATCCAAACTTAATTAAGGGTTAACCCACTAATCACCTACTTCATTGACCTGAAATTTTTTTTTAAAACATTCCAGAACTTAATCAATTCATCTTGGGTAGGTGATTAGGTGTTCAATAACCTAGAAAATCAAAATCCAACCCACATGTGTGGGAAGGTTTTTGAAAGTACTTAAATTAAACCCGTTAGCTTAATTAATCACTAATTGTGAGCCAATTGCATTAGGCCTTTCTTTCCTAGGTGCATTGTTGGTTTAAATTTCTTGTATGGTTTTATGTCATACATTAGATCATAATTATTTGATTAAATATGTTAAAGTGGTGTAGGTAAGGGGTAATTAACACACTTAATTCACACCTTAACCTAACCAAAGCATAAAATTTATCTAATCACCTAAAAATTAAACTAAAATATCATACACATGTGGGAATGGGTTAGGTCCAGCAAGCCTTCTCACATATATCAAATTAAAATCAAACTCAAAACAAAACTAAAAATCTCTTTAAAATAAATTTGATTTGGTTTAAATAATTCTATTTCATAGGATTGTCTTTAGGAATTAATTAGGGTGAATGAATTTACATGCTTTCATCACTTTATTTCTTTCCTAGCATGCTAAATGTGTATGTCATATGAAAATTATACATTCATGCCTTATGTTTCCTTTATGTCAAACTGCATGTTTTGGCTAAAGTAAGAATGTGAATGGCTATTATCACTATTAAATCCAAAATTATTTTCAAAACTTATAATCAAACATCAAAACTGAAAGGTATGCTACTTATAATTATTTATAAGCTTGCATGTAAAAATATAAAGATGTGCATAGTGGCTTTTCCTTCTCTCTCTTCTTTTAGTTTAGTTTTGAATAGGATTTGGCAAAGTGTATAGTTCATTTGAAAAGAACATAACACTTGCTTAAATCCATTCCAATTCATTCATATGTTATTACTTAAGAAATACATCCACACTTACACATATAAATTGCATAAACAAATCAAACAAACAAACAAACACAAACTTTTGCATCTTTATTTTTCCATTCATTTCTTTTGTACATGTATATGTATTTAAAGAAAGTGGAATATTAGTTTGGACAACCTCAGGGTTGTGAGGTTTTAAGTATCCCTAAGTAGGTCTTGTACCTTACACCCCTGGTGTTAACAATAGCGTTGTACTCACTTATGCCTTTCATACATACATGTATGTGCATATGAAAAATGGATAAAAGAATCCTCTTTTTCTACTTAATAAAATCATGCATCATAAACATTCAAATTTCTTAAAAATTTCTCTTAGCATTCATCATTAAAGTGTGCTAAACATTTCCATTTGCATGTATAGATATATGCTTAGATTCATCCATATGCATGTTACACATGTTGGGAAAGAAATGAAGTGATGTGTGTTTTGTGATAATTCACTTTACTTAATCTTAAAATGTCTTTCTTTTGAATAGGTTTGTTTAGAAAATCTAAACTTAGGATTAATTAAAACACATAATAAAATATTCACTAAACAAAATCAAATATGAATCTACCTTAGAAATTACTTAAGGTAGGGGAGGAAAGAGAAGTTCTCTCTCTTTTCCTCTCTTTACAACTTAGTAATTAATTGTAGATTCATTAAACCAAATCAAAATACAAAATAAAATCAACCAAAGTAACTAAATCACTTACATGAAACAAACCCTCTAAGTTGAACATTTTTATACTTAGAAAACTTCAACCTTAAAGCCTAGCTAAGCATAACATACAAACCTTAAATAGCACCCACATTAGGATAAGTCACCATTTCAAGCTTTAGGTTAGGGCGGTGCAAGTTTTGATGTTCTCTTTTCTTTTGTGATATTTTATTTTAGTCTGGATGTTAGGGTGCATGTGTGTAGACTGAATGGTAGGGCAATCTTAGTCTAACCATTATCTTCTATAGGGGATTGTGCTTAAGGGGCATTATAATAAAATAAATTTGCTTTTATTATGTAGTTGCTTATATCCCTAAGCATAATCCAAAATAGGCCAGGTGGACTTGGTTACCCATGTGTGAGGTGCTAAGTCCAATTTATATATATATATATATATACATGCTTGGGATTTGTTTGTTTAATCTCTATTTTATAAGTGTTAGTTAGATTTTTCTTTTCCCATTTTCATGTACTTTTGCAATTAGATTTTGGAATGATTATTATGGGAGATTAGGATGAGCATTGGTCATAAGATTATGTCTTATGTACCATGTGAAGCCTTTGGAGCAACCACATTCCAACTAACCAAAAGAAGAAAGAAGAAAGAAGAAATGAAGAATGAAGACCCCCATAACATGAATTCCTTGCTTAATTGTAATTAATTCATTTGTAATTTGGGTTGTATAAGGTAGAGAGCTACCCAATTTGTTTTTTTTGGTTTGATGGTGGATCCCACCACAAATGGTCTTTTATTCTTTTGTGATAGTTTTATAAATTGATTGATGTTTGTTTAACTTGCCATTAGATGTCATCTTTTTCTAGTTTCTTCCTTGCTTTGATGTATGGCCTGGATGATGATTAGGCTCCTAGGAAAAATAAAGTTTCTATCCAACATAAATAACTCAAATAAAAAATAAACAACTTATAACCTCACCTAAAGCTTGTATTATAAAACAAGATAAAAGAATTATCAACCCTTTAGCTGGATGTTGTCTTACTTTTATAACATCATGCATAAAAAGCATATTGTTTCACTCTTGATTGGAGGGCTTCCACCTTTATCAGAGAACTTGGCTTGACCTATGAGAGCCATGGTGGAAACACACCTCCTTATCTTGCTAATTTTGGCCCATAATCTAATTTCTCATTAGGCATATATAAATCCTAAAGCTGTGTCAAATTGATTATGTCCAAAATAAAAATAAAATGTAAACAAAATTTGCATTAGATTTAAGTCATTAAAGCATGTCCTGCATGATCTAGTCTCTTAAGGAGTGTTTAAGGACTTAGTCTCTTTCTAAATAAACAACAACTTAGCTATCTTCCAAAATCATTTGACTTGCCTACATATTTTGAAACTGTAGGAGGAGTTAGTTGGCGACCTCCCCTAGGCGGTTGTAAGTCCAACAATCGGGTGGTTTATCCTCTCTTGTGGAGGTAAACGAAATACCCATTTTTGCCTTAGATTTAGGTTATGCATGTGGTCCTCGCCAAAGCTCCTAGATTTAGGTTCAGAGATTGCTACTTTTCTTTGTTGGCTATGAGCTTAAATCCTCACCTCATAGGCATTTTTGTGACCTTGTTTCATGGAATTATAAGCCCTATCATTCTAATAAAAATTCAACTCAAACAAATTGATTCTATTTCAAAAATGTAATACCTAGGGTAGTTTGGTATACTTACTAAGCTTCCTAGTATCTTGAGCATCCCTTACTTATTTTTATTTGGCTTCGATAAACACTCCCTCTTCTTCATCGATCCCACTTGACTTTTGAAAAATAAACCAATCGATTGATAGTTCTACCTTTTTAAAATTTTTAAAGATAATGATCATTTACTTTAATCGAGAGTATTTCCAAGGAATCCTGTTCCTTAGGATGTAATTAACAATGGGGGCTTGCCCCTGTATGGAACTTAACAGACCATTCAAAATAAACCCTGCTTTACTTTTCTATGTAAAGTAAGGGGAGAATCTCTGTACATTCTGAAGACCCATAGTCCATAGGAGTCTTTATTGAGATGATTAGGTCCATTGTAGGGTGTCAACTTCTATCTCTCGAGATAGTACACCTTTCCTCAATGTTGTACTCAACCACCCTAATAAAAACATCTATGAATCTGGCATCCCACAAGGTGTATATTTCTATTTACATTTATCCTCTTTCTAAAAGGATAGATGAAGGAGAAAATATTTTCACCACACGAATGAATGAAATCATATGCTTCCATTTCTTTATTTCTTTCCAATCATGTTAAACATTGCTTGCCATATGAAATCATGCATTCATTGCTTTCAAATTTAATTAAATGAAAATGATTTTTTTATGTCAAATTGCATGTGTTGGCCTAAAATAAAATAAGTGTGGCTATTATCATTATTAAATCAAAAGCTATTTTCAAAAGCCTATAAATCAATTATTATAAATGAAGTAATATTAATCACAAATATCTATGAGCTTGCATGTGATGATAATATAAAATATGCAATATGAAGTTCTCTTTCCTTATTTTAATTTGGATTCACATAGGATTTGCAAGTGTATAGCTCATTTGAAAAGAACACAATATTTGCTTAAATCTATTCCTATGCCACTCCATGTTAAGACTTAAGAAGAATTTTGTATCACATATGTAAATCATACATCCAAATCAAATATGACTTCTTGCATTATTCCTTATTCTTGTGGTTCTTTTTGTACGTTCATATGTATCTAAGAAAAGTGGTATATTAGTCTGGACATCTTAAGGTTGTGAGGCTTTAAGTAGCCCTAAGTAGGTCTTGTACCTTACGCCCCTAGTGTAGAAAATAATGGTGTCGTACTCACTTAAAACTCTTATACATATGCATGTATGATGTGGAAAATGAATAAGAACCATTAATCAAGTCAATCAAATATAATTTTTGCATGGATTTTCCTATCCTTATAGTTACTTATACATCTACATGTATCTAAGAAAAGTGGTATATTAGTCTGGATATCTTGAGGCTATAAGACTTTCAGTAGCCCTAAGTAGATCTTGTGCTTTATGCCCCTGGTATAAAAAATAATGGCGATGTACTCACTTAAAAATTTTATACATGTGAATGTGAATTTAGCTAATAGATGAAAAATCCCTCTATTTTATGTAAAAATACATGCATTCATAACTCAATCAATAAAATGAAATATTTAAATTCCAAATACACTTCTTTGCATTCAACATTTAAGTGTGCTAAAACATACATTGTATGTATATCTATACTAAGATTTATTCATATGCATGATACACATAAAGTAATCTATTCTAATTAATCTTAAGATGCCTTTCTTATTGAATAGGGTTATTTAGGGTGAACCTAAACTTAGGGTTAATTAAAACACATAATAAATTATTCACTAAAAGAAATTCACTAATGAACTTAATTTAGAAATGACTTAAGGTAGGGATAAAAGAGGGATTTTCTCTCCTTCTTCTCTTCACAACACTTAGTTATTTTGTGCAAGCTAAATAAAACAAAAAATATCAATTAAAACTTGCAAATCAATTAAATCACTTAAAGAGAAATCAACCCTTTATAAATTAAATCCTCACACTTAGCAAATTATAACTCTAAAGCCTAGTTAGGACAAACCACACAAGCCTTAACACATACACTTTAGATTAAGTCACCACTTCTAGCTTTATGTTAGGGCGGTGTATGGTTTGAAGTATGCTTGTTTGGTGATGTATTATTTTAGACTGGATGTTAGGGTGTGTGGGGTGCTAAGTCCAAATTATTTATATAACTGTTTAGGTTGTATGACGTGTTTAAACTTACATTTGTCTTGCAGGTGTAGCTAGATTTACTTTCCTTCTTTTAATGTAATTTTGCATTAGGATTAGGATAAGTGTTATAGGGGATTAGTATGAGCATTGGTTATAATACCAAGTCTTATACACATGTGATGCCTTTGAGCAAGCTATATCTTAATCAAGCCAAAATAAAAATAAAAAGAAATGGAGCAAATCAAAATGAAGAAATGAAAGATGAAGAGTGAAGAATGGAGGATAAAGAATGAAGGCCCCCATAACACTTATCATGATATAATTATAATTATTCTTTCATTGTACCAGGACGTATAAGGGTAGAGCTCAGCCACCCACCTTTATTTTCGGGTTGTACGGCGGCACTTGATCGCACCGGCATTTTATTCTTTTGCGATAGCTTTATAAAATTGTTTGATATTTTGTTTAGCTTGTGCATTATAAAAAGCATGCCTTTTTCATAGTTTGTTTATGATTGGTGATTGTTGTGTGGCCTGGATGAGATTAAGTTCTTAGGATAAAAATAAATTTTCTACCCCATTAATAACTCAAAATTAAATTTTAAAATAATTCATAACCTCACATAAAAAAAGCCTAGGCATTAAATCAAGATAATAAAAATATTTAGCAACCCCTTAGTGGATGATTATATGTTGGACATCATGCATAACCATCTTGTTTCACTCTTATTAAGAGAGGGTTTCCATCTTTGTCGATAAAAATAGGCTTAACATTTTAAAGCCTATGATGGAAGAACACCTCTTTCCCTCTTGATTTGGCTCATAATCAACTTCTCATGCATTTAGGCATACAAAATCCTATAGTGTCAAAATAAAGAGTCTAAAAATGAATAAAATTTGATAAAAATATGCATTAAATTTAAGTCATTATTCATACCCCACATGCTCTAGTCTCTTTGGGAGTGGGTTTAAGGAGTTTGTCTCTTTCCTAAATAAATAATTGCCTAACTATCTTGCAAAGCATATGACTTACCAACATGGTTTTAAAGCATGAGGAGTTAGTTGGCTACACTCCAGGCGGTAATATGTCCAATAGTCAGGTGATTTACTCTCTCTTATGGAGGTAAACTATATACCCACTTTCACCTTAGATTTAGGTCATTCTTTGGCCCTCACCAAAGCTCCCTAGATTTAGGATCCAGGTTACTGTTTCCTTCTACGGGCTACAAGAATAAATCCTCACCTCTTAGACATTTCCATAATCTTGTATTATGAAATTATTAGTCCTAGATTTCTAATAAAATTTCAACTCAAATGAATAAATCTCCTCAATTTTAAATACATAAAGCCCAACCATAGTTTAGATTGGAGTGTTCACTAGTTTTCCTAGTATCATGAGCACTCCTACTCATCTCCTTTGTTTTTGATAATAACTCTCCCATTTTTGATCTATCCCATTTGATCTTCCAAAATACAACCAACTTATTGATAGTCCTATCTTTGAATCCTTTGGAGACAACAATCATCTACTTTAATTGAGAGTATTCTTAAGGAATTCACTTTCCTTAGGATGTAATTAACTATGGAGGCTTGCCTCCATAGGGAACTTAACGAACCCAATTTAAATAAACCCTACTTTATTTTTCATATAAAGTAGGGGAAAAATCTCTGGTATATTTGAAGACCCATCATGCCTTAGGAGTCCTTATTAGGTGATTAGGTCCATTGTAGGGTAATGACTTCTATCTCTCGAGATAGTACACCATTGCTTGATGTAGTACCTGATCACCTCAATAAGTACATCCTCAGATCTACATGGTGTCCCCTCACATATATACACACACAAAGGCAAAACCAAAAATAAAAATGATAAAGTGAACATGTACATTAAACAAGATAAATTTATTTTGTAGTTAAAGTATTTGAAAAAAAAACACGTATCTCTAGACTACTATTTTTAAATCATATTTACAAGAAAAAATAAGCAAATACCTTTAACTCAAGTTTGAGGTTTTTCACTCAAATGAATCAGTAGAAGTTGATTTTATAATGTCATTTTCATCGTCATCCTCATTGCTCTTATCTTTAGACTGAATAACTTCCTCATAATCAACATTAGTTTCAATCAAGCTCACATCTATTTCTACATCATCAACTAGAAGTTTAAAATCTAGCATCTCATTCTCTTGGTGAGCAACTTTAATGGTATTTTCAACTTCCACTCTTCCTTTGGGTTTAATTTTAATTTTCACATCCCAATCCATTTTCTCTCTTATTCTTCCTAGATATCTTAAGTAATACACTTGCATGGCTGGATGTGCAAGAATAAATAAATCATACTTAGCATATTTTCATGTCAACTTTAACTCAGCGATCCCATATGGCATATGCTTTCTTATCCCTCTATTACACATAGGATTAAACTAATCATAATTAAATAAAATAACATTCCTCTTATTTAATCCAAAATACTATATTTGTTTAACTTTTTGTAAAACTCCATAATAGTTAATCTCATCATCTAAATACGTGTTTCCTTGAAATAAACATTGGAGTTATATATTTTTTTCATTTAGACTGAGAGCTAGTGTGAAATTTATAACCATTGACATCATAAATCTTTCATATATTTGTGATTCACTTTGGACCACAAGCTAAGTCATGAAGGTCCTGATTTTGTATTATGTATCTCTAATCATGAACTTAACTCATATAAAAGAAAAGACTAAGTGTTGACCTCACTTTTGGAGAGAGTATTCAATCTCCTCTTCTTATTATTAGGAGTGTTCTAGACACTAAGGTTTACTTAGTTATATGACACTTCTAGCAATTAGGTGAACACTTAACCTAAACCTAGAGACTTAGGGGGATTAGCCATATGGTTTAGATCATGCCTTAGGGATCAGGTTGACTTGCCTACCCCATAGTTTATACCCAATTTATGCCTACCTCCTTAACCTAAACCAAACCTCAAATTCAACTCATCCAAATCCAAATTCAAAATCTAAACCAAGTGATTGAAACCTATAACCAAATTCAAATCAAATCAACCTTTCCTATGCCCTAAGATTCAATCCTCTGGCCTAAATCAAACCTCAAATTCAATTCATCCAAACTTAATTGATTTTCTTGAAGTCATTTCAACTCTTCCATCAACCCATACCAAATTCTCAATCAATTTGAAACCAAATAAAAATCAAAACCAAATCAAACCTAGCCTAAGCCCATGATTTGATCCTAGAGCCAAATCACTGATCCAAAAAGTTCAATTAATTTTCTATAAATCAATTTATTTCTTCAATCATCATTCCAAACCTAAATCGAATCCATGATCAAACTCCAAATCAAATCAAATCAACCCAGCCTAAGCCCTATGTTTAATCTTATGGACTTAACCAAAAAATTTCTTCAATTCAAACCAAACTCAATTGATTTTCTTATGAATCAATTAATTCCTCAATCATCATCCTAGATATAAATGAAATCTATAATCAAATCACCTAAGACAAAATCAATTCAATAAAACCTAACTTAGTCCATTTGATTTGAAATATTCAAATAAGCCAAAATCAATTCAAATCCAAATCAATTGCAACCAAAGCAATATACCAACTCCAAATCCATATATAAACTCAACTCAACTCAATTCAACCCAAAATTGATTCAATTAGCCCAATTGGCTCACTTGACCCAAAGTGACCAATTTGACCTATTTGAACCAAACTCCAATCCAACTAAAATTGGATTGAACCAACCTAACTAAAACTTCCTATGATGATTATCAATCAGCCTTGAATGGTCAATTGTCATCAATTGGGTCAAACCAAGTCAATTTGGTCACTTGACCAAGTCAACACTTAACCTACATGAACCAAACTAGCCAAATTTCATCTTTAAGTCAAATTAAATGAAACCAATGATTCATGTCAACTTATAACCAATATTTGAACTTGACTTGACCATCAATTGAGCCAAACCAAACCCAATTGGCCCTCTTGACCCAAGTTGATCCAATTTGACCTAAGAGACCAAATTGGGTCAAATAAAAATCTAACCCAAATTGATTGCAATGAATGGCTCAAGTTCATTTCAAATTGATCATTGAACATTATCAAAGCCTTGAATGAGCCCAATTGACCTACCTAGCCCAAATTAACCTAAAGGGCCAATTTGACCTAAATCAAAACCCAATCCAAATTAATTGAAATTGAAGCCTACAATCATCTACAATTAACCAATTGAACATGAATCAACTCCTAGCCCAAATCAATTTGGCCAATTTGGTCAAATTGGTCAACTTAACCCATTTGACCCATGTGAGCTCAAATGAGCTAAAATCAAATACAAGCCAAATTGACTCAAACTAATTGAACCTAAACACTTAAAATCATCATTTAAAATTGCCTAAGTTTTGGTTTGACTCAATTTGATAAATTGGTCAACTTGACACAACCTAGTATAATTTGACCTATATGGGTCAAATTGGCCAAACCAACTTGAATCAAGCCCAAACCAATTGCAATCTACCCAAATTCTTGACTCATCTTGGGTCAGCCCAAAATTAGCATTACCCTATTGGGATCTGATCCAAGGCATTAATAATTTGATTAAACTCTCCATATGGGATCGAACCCAAATTAGAAGGTCAACTCCCCTTCTTTCCACTTAGAAGCCACCTCAAGCCACCAACCAAAGCCTCTAGCCAACCAAACTAAGCTATATGGGATTGACCCTGACCTTTTTAGTGATTGGACTGTGACTAACAGGAAAAAAAAGGATTGAATCTAAGCCATTTGATTCAAGGGAGGAGAGTATACCCCTTCCTCCATTCTGAATTCTCACACATTCATCCTCAGAGAGCTTCCATAGAGAGTTTTGAAATCCTAGAGTGATTTTTGAGCTCCTAAAGCCTTCCCGATGCTGGAATCCTTCAACCCAAAATAGGGCAAGGCCTCCTTCCATCCTACTTCCTCAAACCTAAACTAAACTTCAATTAACTTCACCCACATCTTTCCTTACCTCCGTCGTGAGAATAAATTATCTCCTGAGCCTTTCGACCACTAGAAGCACCACTTTGACCAACATCTTCCTATAAATCACCCATTCTTAGTGTAGAGAGAAAATAATAATGAGATAGAATGTGAGCTATTCAACAGGGCTTCATCTCGTCCAGCCAAAGCTACCTCAAGCATTGCATCACCGATCTTGAGATTTGGCGAGGTAATTTCTACTAAATTGAACTTTAGAGAAAAATCTTTGGTCCTTTCAAAGAAAGTTGAATGTTGTGGTGAAACTTATATCTCTGCCTTCATCTATCCCCTTTCAAAAAAGAGGATGAATGAAAATAAAAATATAAAATGCCTTTATTGGGATGCCATGCAGATCCGCAGATGTTCTTATTAGGGTGATTGGGAATGACATTAAGAAAAAAGTGTACTATCTTGAGAGATAGAAGTCACCACCCTACAATGGACCTAATCACCTTAATAAGGACTCCTAAGGACTATGGGTCTTCGGAATGTACCAGAGATTCTTCAACAACTTTTCATGAAAAAGTAAAGTAGGGTTTATTTTAAATCGGGTTTGTTAAATTCTCTACAGGGGCAAGCCCCCATAGTTAATTACATCCTAAGGAATAAGATTCCTTAGAAATACTCTTGATTAAGGTAAATGATCATTATCTCTAAAGATTTCGAAAGGTAGGACTATCAATCGATTGGTTTATTTTTAGAAAAGTCAAGTGGGACCAATCAAGAGGAGGGAGTTCTTATTGAGGTTAAATGAAGATAAGTAGGGGATGCTTAGGATACTAGGAAGCTTAGTAAGCATCCCAAACTATCCTATGGTTGGGCTTTACATTTTGAAATTTAGTTTATTTTTTTGAGTTAGATTTATTATTATAAAGATAAGGCTTACAATTTCATAATACAAAGTTATAGAAAAGCCTAAGAGGTGAGGATTTATGCTCGCTGGCCCGTAAAGGGAAGTAGCAACCTCAAAAACTAAATCTTGAGAACTTTGGTGATGGCCAAAAGCATGACCTAAATCTAAGTAAAATGGGTTTTGGTTTACCTCCACAAGAGAGGATAAACCACCCGACTGTTAGACTTACAATTGCCTAGAGGTGGCCGCCAACTAACTCCTCCTATGATTTTAAAATATGTAGCCAAGTCAAATGCTTTTGTAAGATAGCTAAGCTATTGTTTATTTATAAAATGACTAAGTTTTTAAACACACTTCCTAAGAGACTAGATCATGTAGGGCATGATTTAATGACTTAAATCTAATGCAAATTTTGTTACATTTTATTTTCATTTTAGATAATCAATTTGACACTGAATTTAGGATTCATATGCCTAATGATGAGAAATTAGATTATAGACCAAAATTAATAAGGTAAGGAGGTGTATTTCCACCATGGATCTTAAAGGTCAAGCCAAGTTCTCTAGCAAAGGTGGAAGCCCTCCAATCAAAAGTGAAATAATATGCTTTTTATGCATGATGTGAGAAAAGTAATACAACATCTAGTTAAGGGGTAGCTAATTCTTTTATCTTGATTTATACTTAGGTTTTAGTTGAGGTTATGAGTTATTTATTTTTAGTTTGAATTGATTAGTTGGATAGAAAATTTATTTTCCTAAGATTCTAATCAGCATCTAGGCCATAAATCAAAATAAGGAAGAAACTAGAAAAAGATGTCATCTTAATTCATAAGCTAAACAGACATTAATCAATTTATAAAGCTAGCACAAAATAATAAGAGGCCATTTGTGGTCGAGCTCCACTACACAAACTTGAAAAGAAATTGGGTAGACGAGCTCTACCCTTATACAACCCAGATTAAAAATGAATTAATTATAACTAAGCAAGGAATTTATATTATGGGGTCTTCATTCTTCATTTCTTCTTTTCTTCTTTCTTCTTTTTTCTTCCTACTTTTGGTTGGTTGGAATGTGGTTGCTCCAAAGGCTTCACTTGGTACATAATACATAGTCTTATGACCAATGTTCATCCTAATACCCCATAACAATCATTCCAAAATCCTAATTGCAAAATTACATGAAAAGAGAAAAAGTAAATCTAACTAAAACTTCCAAAACATAAGCTAGCTAAACAAACCATACAATCCCAAGCATGTAACATAAATTGGACTTAACACCCCACACATGGGTAACCAAGTCCACCTAGCCTATTTTGGATTATGCTTAGGGGTATAAGCACACTGTAAAAGTAGTTACAATTTTATTACAGTGCCCCTTAAGCACAATCTCCTACAGAAGATAATAGTTAGACTAAGATCGCCCTACCATTCAGTATACACACATACACCCTAACATCCAGACTAAAACATTATAACATACAATAAAAGTAAAGCATCAAACCATGCACCGCCCTAACTTGAAGTTAGAAATGGTTACTTAGTCTAATATATGTGCCACTTAAGATTTGTGTGGTATGCTTAGCTATGGCTTTAGGGTTTAGATTTTTTAAGTATGCAAATGTTCAACTTAGATGGGTGGTTTCATTTAAATGTTTTAGTTGCTTTGGTTGATTTTATTTTGCATCCTTGATTTGGTTTGAATGAATCCTACAATTAATTGCTAATGTTATAAAGAGTGGAGAAGAGAAGAGAACTTCTCTTTCCTCCTTACCTTAAGTAATTTCTAAGGTAGATTCATATTTGATCTTTATTAAGTGAATATTTTATTATGTGTTTCAATTAATCCTAAGTTTTGATTTTCCCTAAACAAACCTATTCAAAAAGAGAAGCATTTTAAGATTAAGTAAAGTGAAATACTATCACAAAACACTCAACACTTCATTTCTTTCCCAACATGTATAACATGCATATGGATGAATCCTAAGCATATTTATGCATGCAAATGGAAATGTTTAGCACACCTTAATGATGAGTGCTAAGTGATATTTCTTAAGAAAATTTGGATGCTTTATGATGCATGATTTCATTAAGTGGAAAAAGAGAGTTTCTTTTTTCCATTTTTCATATGCACATTTACAAGTATAAAAGAAATAAGTGAGTATGGCATCATTATTAGCAGTGGGTAAGGTACAAGACCTACTTAGGGCTACTTAAAGCCTCACAATCCTGGGGTTGTCCAGACTAATATACCACTTTTCTTAAATACATGTGCATGTAAAAAAAAAATTAATGGAAAATGAAAGATGTAAAAGTTTATGTTTGATTGTTTAGTTTATATGTATGGAATCCTTCTTAAGTGATGACAGGAGTGTATAGGAATGGATTTAAGTAAGTGTTATGTCCTTTTCAAATGGACTACACACTTTGCAAATCCAATACAATTCTATGTTAAGAGAGGGAGAATTGCATAACACATTTTTATATTCATATGCAAGCTTATAAATAATTATAAGTAGCATACCTTTCAGTTATGATATTTAATTTATAAGTTTTAAAAATAATGTTGGATTTAATAGTGATAATAGCCATTCATATTCTTACTTTAGCCAAAACATGCAATTTGACATAAAGGAAACATTTTATTTTTAATTTAAAAGTTATGAATGAATGATTTTTTATATATATACATTTATCATGCTAGGAAAGAAATAAAATGATGAAAGCATGTAAATTCATTCACCCTAATTAATTCCTAATGAAAATCTTGTGAGATAGGATTATTTAAAGCAAATCAAATTTATTTTAAAGAGATTTTAGTTTTGTTTGAGTTTGATTTGAACATAAGAAAATGTGAAGGGGTTTGCTGGTCCTAACCCACTTCCCACATGTGTATGTTGTTTTAGTTTAATTTTAGAACCATTAGGTGATTTTTTATATTTTGTTTAAGTTAAGGTATGAATTAAGTGCATTAATTACCCCTTACCTACACCACTTTAACATATTTAATCAAATAATTATGAGCCAATGTAAGACATAAAATCACACAAAGAATTTAATCAGCAATATAACTAGGAAAGAAAGGGCCTAATGCAATTGGTTCACAATTAGTGAGTAATTAAGATAAATGATTTAATTTAAGTAATTTCATAACCCTTCTCACACGTGAGTTGGATTTTGATTTCCTTAAGTCACTTAGGTTATTGAACACCCAAGCACCTACCTAAGATGAACTGGTTAAGTTCTGGAATGTTTTAAAAATTTAATCAAGTTAATTAAGTAGGTGATTAATGGATTATCCCTTAACTAAGTTTAGATTAAGGAAGGAAATGATTTAGGAATGGCTTGAAAAATTCCCCAAATCCATTCCATAAACCTCTTCTTCACTTGGCAAGGCTTAATTAACTTAATAAAGGGATTAGCCACTGTACATATACTTAATTAAGCTTAATATATAAAGGGAGTGATTAAGAATCTATTAATTAATTTCCCTAATTAACTCATCAATAAATCCCAAGAAAATTAGGGGAGGCAAAAGTCATCCAACTAAATACACCAGACAATTTTGAAATGAATTATTGAAATAAATAATTAGGGTTATTAAATTTTTATTAAAACCCTAATTGATGAAAATACACCATTCAAAATCCATTAGAAACAATTTTAGATTATTCTCCTAAGAAATATCTTTACAATGCATTTTACTTTATGATTTATGATTTTTTTGAAATTAGTTATGAAATTATGAAGATTCAGCCATTAAGGATATTTAATTAAATCCTAATTAAATAACTAATCCTGTCGGCACCACATGGACCACTGACGTGGTGCACACTTTCCACGTGGCACGATGGATTGGTCACTTAAGTTGTCACATCCTAGTGTCGCATTAGCGGTGGTGCTACACGCTTTCTCTTCACCCGTCCAATCAAAGATCGAATGGTTGAGATCGAGCCCATGATTTTTAAGGGTTGAATAAAGGGATCCTATGTGGCTTGATCATGGCTGTCCATCCAAAATGCCTAGATGGATGGCCCATGATCCATCTCTGAGCTCTCTTGTGGGAGATGGCCATCATCCATCTTCTAGGGCAAGATCTTAGCTCGATTGAGCTCAGATTGAGCTCAAACAACCCACACCATCATCATGCAAGGGGATGAAGATCTAACGGTCCATTTCACTTGGGGTAAAACATTCCTTCATAAAGGACCAAAAAAATTCAAATTATGTTTGATTTTGAAAGTGTCAATCCTTAGGATTGAGTAGATATTCCTATGGACCAAGTCACCCTTCAATTTCTTATGGCCCTGATCAAAGTCCCACCTCCCTTGCCTTTGGAGCTTGGGAGAAGCTTTCAATGAGTTAGATTAGGCCCTCTCAGGATGCTCAAAGGAGGAATTGGATTGGAATTAGGTATTGGCTAAGTTGGAAATTGCCTTAGCCTCCCCAATTTTTGGTTTGAAGGAATCTGAAAATGGAGAATGCCAAATGCTTGGGATTGCTTGAGGGAGCTTGAGAAGCTTGAGGGAGGTCTCTCTAAGTCAATCGAGTGTGAGTGTCTTGGAATCAAGTGGAATTAGGGGGAGTATATCTCCCCCTAGGTGAATGGATGGCTTTCCTTGCCATTTTGATCAATCAATTGATGGGATGTGTTTATTAGGCTATTAAACTTGCACATGGTTGTTTGGGAGTGGAGTGAGGCTCCCTTTTGCTTTAATTGAGTGGAGGAGGGATCCCATGTGCTCAATTCCTAAGTGGGTGATTGGTTTGGCCATTGGGATGGGTTTGGCTAACCCAAATACATTGGGTCATGTGAACCATCCTCATTAGTCACCATTTGGTCTACTAAGAGGATGTCAAGTGTCCATGAAAAGGAATTGACCAAATTTGAAGTGGTTTTGATTTTGGGTTACCCTATGGCCTAGGGTTAAAAAGGTCATTTGGCTCGTATTTCAATTTTAATATGTTTTCTATGATTGAAAAATGGGTTGGGCCAAATTTCAATAAATTTGGAGTTAGTTTGATATGATTTGGCTCATGTTGACCCATTTAGGTCAAAATGGATCAACTTGGGTCAAGTTGACCAATTGGTTAAATTCAATCAAACCAAGGGTTGGGTCAAGTTCATATGACCATTTGAAATATTTTTGCATCATTTGTTTGGTTCAATTTAATTTATATTTGGATTTAGTTCATTTGATTTCATTTAGGTCAAATGGGTCAAGTTGACCAATTTGACCCATTTGACCTATTTGAGTTAGGTCATGGATTGGTTTAGGCTTCATTGGTCATATTAAATGTATTGGTGTCTTTTTTTCTAATTAATTTTGGTTTAATTTGATTTTGGCTCAATTTAATTGGTTCAATTCAAGTTGGTTCTAGTTGGCTAATTGGGGCTTTGTTTCAACAAGTGATTTGGAATGAACTTGACCCATTAGTTTCAATCAATTTAGCTTAGATCAAGTTTTGACAAATTTTGAATTTTTAGGTCAAGTTGGGTCAAGTGGCCAAGGTTAGGCTCAAATGATGACTTGGTCAAGTTCAAACATTAATCATGAATGAGTTTTGATCAATGATTTCAATCAATTTGGCCTATGGTGGATTTTGGCTAGTTTATGTTTCATTTTGGCTAATTGACTCAACCCTTGGTTTTTGACTTTTGACCCAATTTGAGTGATTGATAATCTCATGATGATTGTTGCTCACAATGTGAGGCTTAGGTGGGCTTAGTTCAATCCAATTTGGGTAGGATTAGAATTTAGCTCATAAGGGGTACTTTAGGTCACTTTGGGTCAAGTGAGCCTATGTGGGTCAATTGACTTGATCTAGGCTTGAATCAAGTTTGGTTGAACTCACATATGGACTTATGATTGAAATATAAATCCATTTGCAACTGATTTGGAGTCAAATGGGTTTTGATTCATTTGACAATTTCAAGTTCAAAGGGAAAACATGAGTTTGACTTGGGTTTGATTTTTGAATTTAGTTTTGGTTTGAAGATTGAAGTGTATGTTTATATTTGGATTCATGATTGAAAGATTGATTGAATCATGAAGAAAAATCAAGAGTTTGGCTTGATTTGAAATTGATTTGCCTAAGTTCAATAATTTGACTTGAAAGGCTTAGGTTGAATTTTGATTGAATTTGGATTTGATTTTTGAATTGATTTTGGTTTGATGATTAAAGTATATGTTTATATTTGGATTCATGATTGAAGGATTGATTGAATCATCAGAAAAATCAAGAGTTTGGCTTGATTTGAATTTGATTTGGCTAAGTTCAAGAATTTGACTTGAAAAGTTTAGGTTGAATTTTGGTTGAATTTAAATTTGAGTTTTGAATTGATTTTTGGATAAATGATTGAAGTTTGTGTTTATATTTGGATTCATGATTGAAGGATTGATTAAATCATAAAGAAAAATCAAGAGTTTGGCTTGATTTGAATTTGATTTGGCTAAATTTAAGAATTTGACTTGAAAGGCTTAGGTTGAATTAAATTTGCATTTAATTTTGAATTAATTTTTGGATATTTGAATATATATTTCATTTATATTTGTGTTAAATGAGAATATAAATGGGTTATGAGAAAATTTTTTGAATTTGATTTGGAGTTGATTTTAGGCTAAGTCCATAAGATAAAATCAAAGTGACTTAGGAAAGATTTTTTATTCGGATTTGGTTTGATTGATTTGAATTTATATTTCACTTTTATATGTGAATATAAATGAGAATATAAATGGGTTGTGAAAAAATTTCTTGAATTTGAATTGATTTGGATTGATTTGAGCTAAGTCCATGAGAGGGAATCAAAGGACTTAAGAAATATTTTGGAGTTTGGAATCCAATCATGGGCTTCAATCATAGTTTCAATTATTTGAAATTGATTCATGATTTGAGAAAATCCATTGAATTGGTTCAAGTTTTGAGTTAGAGTTGATATGCATTTCGAGTTTTGACTTGGAAGAAGGAAGTGAGGATTTAGTTCAAGCTATAGGGTAGACAAATTTTCTAACACCCCTAAGGCATAATATATTCCATTAGCTAACTCTTCTAAGTCTCTAGGGTTAGGTTAAGTGTTCACCTAATCACTAGAAGTGTCTTAAGACTAAGGAAACTCATAGTGTCTAAGAGAAGTGTGGTGTTTATTTTTGGGATGTGGGACACCATGTAGATCTTAGGTGGTACTTATTGAAGTGATCGGGTATGACATTAAGGAATGATGTAATATCTCGAAAGATAGAAATCACCACCCTATAATGGACCAAATCACCTAATAAGGACTCCTAAAGCATGATGGGTCTTTGAATATACCAGAGATTTTTCCCCTACTTTACATAGAAAAGTAAAGTAGGGTTTATTTTAAGCTGGATTCATTAAGTTCCCTATGGAGGCAAGCCCCCCATAGTTAACTACATCCTAAGGAATGGGAATTCCTTAAGAATACTCTCGATTAAAGTAGACAATTAGGGTCTCCAAAGATTTCAAGGTTAAGACTATCAAAGGATGGACTATTTTAGAAAATCAAATGGGATAGATCAAGGATAAGACTTATTTTTGGAATCCAAAGGGAGAAAGTAGGAAATCCTTATGATACTAGGAAGCCTAGTGAGCATTCCAATCTACCCTATAGTTGGGTTTTATATTTTTGAAATTGAAGAGAGTTAATTATTTGAGTTGACATTTTATTAGATTGCTAGGGCTTATAATTCCACAACATAAGATTATGAAAATACCTAAGAGGTGAGGATTTATACTTATCACGTGAAGGAAATAGCTACCTCAGATTCCTAAACTAAGGAGCCTTGGTACAAAACAAAGGCGCGACCTAAATCTAAGGCAAAAATGGGTGTATGGTTTACCTCCACAAGAGAGAATAAACCAATAAACTTATTACCGAGTGGCGTAGCTAACTCTTCTTATGCTTTAAATCCATGTAAGAAAATCTTATGCTTTGCAAGATGGCTAGGTTGTTGTTCATTTAGAAAGGAAACTAAGTTCTTAGACTCACTCCCTAAGATACTAAAGCTTAAGTGGTATGAATCCATGACTTGATCTAATGCAAATTTTATCAAATTTATTTGATTCTTTTGAACTTTTTGTTTTGACACAGGCTATGGGATTTTGTATGCCTAAATGTATGAGAATTTGATTATAAGCCAAATCAAGCGAGAAAGGGGTGTCTTCCACCAAAGGCTCTCATAGGTTAAGTCTTAATTCTTTGGCAAGGATGGAAGCCCCCTCTTAACAAGAGTGGAAGAATATTACATGCCTGTTATTATACATTCATTCATCAAGCTAAGAGGTTGCTAAAAATTTTATTATCTTAATTTAATTCCTAGGCTTTTATGTGAGGTTATGAGTTTTTTAAAATTTTAGTTATGAGTTATTAATTGGGGTAGAAAAATTAATTTTATCCTAAGAGCCTACCGCATCCAGGCCACACATTCAAGCATCAATCATAAACAAACTATGAAAAGCATGATATTCTAATGTAATCTAAGCACAACATCAAATAATTTTATAGACTACCGTAAAAGAATAAAAGGTCATTACGGTCGGGTTCCACCGTACACCCTGAAAAGAGAAAAAAAATATGGGTAGCTGAGCTTTACTCTTATACAACCCGGATTACCAAAAAAAAAAAAATAGTACATGCTATGAGGGTCTTCTTTTCTTCATTTCTTCCTTCTCTTTCTTTTGATTTAATTTGCTCCAAAGGCATCACAGGGCACCCCAGGGACTAACCCTTCTGGCCACTGCTCATCCTAATCCCCATAACACTAATCCTAATTCCTAATGCAAACTTACATCAAAATAGGAAAAGAAAATCTAGCTACACATGCAAAATAAATGTTAGCTAAACACAGCATGCAATCCAAGCAGTTATATGAATAATTTGAACTTAACACCCACACATGGGTAACCAAGCCTACCTGTCCTAACATGGGTTACACTTAGGGGCTAAGCAACCTATATAGCAAAAGCATTTATATTTTAATTATAGCAGCCCCTTAAGCACAACCCTCTGCAGAAAACATGATTAGGCTAATAACGGCCTAACATCCAATCTATGAAACATACACCCTAGCATCTAGTCTAAAACATTACATCATAAAAAATACACAACATCATACATACAATGCCCTAACTTAGCACTAGACGTAGTGACTTGGTATTCTGATGTGTGTGCTTAAGGCTTGTGTAGCAAGACTTTACTTGGCTTCTTTAGTTTAAGTTTCAATTTGGAGTTTGAATTTAAATTTTACCTTTGGGCGATTTTAATTTAAATGATTTAATGATTTACTTTTCATTTTTATTTCAATTTTATTTGATTGAAATGATGTTTAGGTTCTCAAGAATGAAGAGTAGGATGAAATACATCTGTAGACAGAACTCACCCTATTCTACATCCTAATTCCTAAGGAATCAAATTAAGGTCCTTAAGTATCTTAATTAGCCTATTTGAATTTGTGTAATTCATTTGATTTGATTTAGAATTTAGAATTTGAGTTTGTTTAAGTATTTGATTGATTGATTTTGGATTAGATGTTTTAGCTTAATTTCATCTTGATAGTTCAATATCCTTAATATCTAATGAAGTTTAAGTTTGTTTAAGTTCATGTGTTTTTGGTTGATTAATTTTAGATTAGATGTTTTGATTTAATTGAATCTTGATAATTCAATATCCTTAGTATCTAATAAAATTTAAGTTTGTTTAAGTTCATGTGTTTTTTTGTGGTTGATTAATTTTAGATTAGATGTTTCGATTTAATTGAATCTTGATAATTCAATATCCTTAGTATCTAATGAAATTTAAGTTTGTTTAAGTTCATGTGTTTTTTTGGTTGACTACTTTTAGATTAGATGTTTTGATTTAATTCAATCTTGATAATTCAATATCCTTTTAAATTAATATTTAACTCTTTTCTATGGTCAGGGTTGTGTGATTTAACTTTATGTTTATTTAATTTGATTGTGGTTCATTTATTGTAGTTTCATCGGATTAGATTAATTGAGATTTTATTTTGATTTTAATTGAGTTTGATTCTTTGTAGTTAGGATTTTATTTTTATTCACATCCATTTGTCATGTTCATCAAAGTTTGGTTTGTATTTTGATTTCATACATTGGATAATTGATTAGTTTATCTTATTTAAGTAGGTTGAATGAGATTTGACTTGATTACATGTTAAATTGATGAGAGTATTTCTTAATTTAGTTTGATCTGATTTAATTTGATTTGATTAACTTTATTGGTCTATGGGTTTGCTTAGTTTCAATGTGATTATGTGATTAGTTTAATTAAAAAGTGTATTTTTGTTAATTATAAAGGTTTGTTTAATTTTTAATTTGGTTTCATATTTGTTTAGAATAATGATGTAATTAATGACTAAATGGTTTAGGTTTAATTTAGGTTTTGATTAGTATTTAATTTCATTTTGATTGATTAAACTTAAGTTTAATGTGATTAATTTGATTAACTTAATTAGTTTGTTTAAAAGGTGTGATCAAATTATTAAATTAAGTAAAGATTTGTTTAATTTTTTTATTTGATTTCATATTTATTTAGGTTAATGATGCAATTAGTGAGTTAATTATTTAAGTTTAAATTAGGATTTGATTAGAATTTAATTGCATTTTATGTTTAATTAAGCTTAAGATTAATATGATTAATTTAATTGACTTAATTAATTTGTTTAATAGGTGTGATTAAATTAACTAGTAGATTAAGTAAGTTTTTTTTTATTATTTGGATTAATTTTAATGTGATTTATAAAATTAATTTAGTCTTTTAAGATGATGGATTAATTTATTAAGTTTGCATTAATTAGATGTTTGATTAATTAAGTTTGATTAAGGGTCAATTAAAATTATTAGATTAATTAAGGGTTTGTTTAATTAGAGATTAATGACTTAATACTTTAGGTTTAATTTAGGTTTTGATTAGTGTTTAATTGCATCTTAACTATGTTTGATTAAGCTTAAGTTTAATATGATTAATTCGATTAACTTAATTAGTTTATTTAAGGGGTGTGATTATTAAATTTAATTAGAGGTTTGATTTAAGCTTAATTTTAGAGTTAGCTTTAATGTATATTATTTAAATTAATTAGATTCATTAAGGTGATGGATTAATTTATTAAGTTTGCATTAATTAGATGTTTGACTATTTAAGTTTGATTAAGGGTAATTATAAATCATTAGATTAATTAAGGGTTTATTTAATTAGAGATTAATGACTTAATTTCTCACATGTGAACGATTTGGTTTAGTTAAGTATTTTCTCTTAAGTTTGATTTGATGAAAGGATTATTGTTATTACCATCATTGTCATTAAGTGAATTAATTGTTTATATCAATTCAATTAAGTTTGATTATTTCTGATTAGAGTTTTATTTGATTTGATTCATTTATTATTTTTTTTTATTTCATTAACATATTTGATTTAGTTATTAGGTTGAAATATTTATTGGTTAATTAATTATCTTATTCCAAATGGATGTGATTTAATCAAATGTTAATTAAGTTTACTTTAATTTTATTTGGTTTAATTCGATTAGTATCAAATGATTAAAGTTTCCTAAATTTGTTGGATTTTGGGCTTGATTTAAAATTTAATATTTTAATTAAGTTTTATTAACCTAAATAAGTTTAATCATATTTAATTTAATCTCCTTTAAAGATGATATTTTTTTGATTTGAGGTTTGATTAATGATTGCTTAAGTACGATTTCATTTCTGATTTTGATTTAATATTTAAAATTTTTAGATTATATTTTAATTAACTCCTTAAATGATTAAACTCCAACCTTAAGTGTTTGTTTGTGGTTCATTAAGATTCAAAATATCACATTATTTTCTTAAGAGTCCAAGATGTCAATTGATGTGATTTAAGCCATTTTGAAGATTTTTTTAAATTTTTGAATTTTTATTTAATTTATTTTATTAAAATGAACAATCTGAACTTCAAAATTTAATTTCTCTTAATCTAGAAGTTTTTTTTCACTTGAAATGTTTATGGTAGGTGTGCTTTAGCTTTAATTTCAATCCCTGAAAATTTCAACTTAATGTCACTTATATTTTTGGTTTAATTAATGAAATTTGATTTTTACTAAAACTTAAATTAAGCTCAAAATACTTAGTAAACTAAAGGGATTTTGAGTTTGTTGGATTCCTCTCGGAAAGGTGAATCCAATGAGCCCTTTTTTGTAGTTTTGGTTAAGTATTTTTTTTATGAAATTTTGAAGTTTCAGGTGATTTAAATTAATTTTTTTTATAAAAAGGAAATACGCAAACGTCCTTTGGGCGGGAAGAGAAAATGACCCGCGGGTCGCTCTGGGCCATAATATCATAGATCGGATGGTCCAAATTAGATTGCATGATCTAGAGGCCGGATTGCATCAAGTGATACCAAGGCCTGGATCGCATGATCCATCGATCCAGTCAAATCCGTCCATAAATAGCGGATCGGATGGTGGTTGTAACCCGCTAGCGATGAACAGTGTTTTCAAGCATTTTAAAGAAAAAATGAGGGTTTTTAAGCCAAAACTTATCGAAATGGACCCATTTTCATCGATTCACATCGAAAAAATTATATTTTTTAATTGGGATGATTTAAAGTAAAAATGTAGGATTATCTAAGGAAAATTCCTAAAATCACAAGAAAATTAATACAAAATGCATGAAATTGTAAGACCGGCTACGGTTTGATGAAATTTACCTCATCGGGGATGATTTTTAGTGGCAGTGAAGATCCGAGCGAACTCCTAGGCATGTGAGGAAGCTTTGAGTGATCGCCTTCCTCCCGAATGTGCCTTCTCCAGTCTACCGTTGCCTCACAGAAGAAAATTATTTATATTTTTTAGCTCAAAAATGGCTCAAAGAAGTGGGGGATGGGTTCCTTTTTACTTTGGGGAGCTTTAGGGGGTTGAATGGTGATGGGAGGAAGAGATCTAAAGCCTCATCTCCCCCTCCTTTTATAATAATCAATACAATCTTTTTTGAATTTTTTGGCTCCAAATTGATTATCATCTTGCTTGGGGCTGTTGGGATGGATAATAGATTGATTGAGGACTTTGAATTTTTGCTCCAAAGTCCTCTCTTGCTGCCATATGATTAGATTTATTCAATGCAAATGTTGGGGAGGAGTTAAGTGCATGTGATGGGGGGAATTAAATGAGGTTGGGTGGAATCCTATGTGGGGGAGGACCCATGAGATATTTAAATAGGTTGGGTTAGTTTTGGGCTGATCCCAAATGGGTTTGGGTCGTTTGATCAGCTCCCAATCGGTCTTGGCTTGGTTTCAGGAGATTTGGCCCAATTTGGGTCATATGGGTCAATTGGGTTAAAATGACCCATTTCACCAAAATTAATCAAATTATCTTATGTTATGGGTTGATTCATGTTCAATTGGCTAATTGAAGATGTATGTGGTCTTTGGTTTAAATTAATTTAGATTTAATTTGTATTTAGGCCAAATTGACCCTTTAGGCCAATTTGGGCTAGGCTGGGTCAAGTTGACCAATTGGGCTCGATTGGTCAAATTGGGTTTAATTATGGCTTTGGTCAAGTTCAATAATCAATTTGGAATGAACTTGAGCCATTGATTGCAATCAATTTGGGTTAGATCATGATTTGACCCGATTTAGTCCTTTAAGCCAATTTGGGTCAATTTGGATCAAATGGCCAATTGGGCTTAGTTTGGCCCAATTGATTGCAATTGATCATCTTAGGGTGATCAACAATCATGGTAGAAGATTTTGGTGAGCTTGGTTCAATCCAATTTGGGTTGGATTAGAAGTTGGCTCTAATGGGTCCTTTAGGTCACTTTGGGTCAAGTGGACCTAACTGGGTCAATTGGTTTGGTTTTGGTTTGATTCAATTTTAGTTGAACTTATATATGAGCCCTAGATTGGAATAGAAATTCAATGACAATCAATTTTGAGTCTAAGGGATTTTGGCTCATTTGAAATTTTCAAGTCAAAAGGGCTAGGTTGGGTTTGACTTGGGCTATTTTCCATTTGATTTGATGATTGTAGGTTTCATTTATATTTGGGTAGATAATTGAATGAATGATTTATTCAAGAGAAAATTCATTGGTTTTGACTTGATCTTCATAGAATTTGGCTAAGTCCAAAGAATTGGCTTAAAGGATTTAGATTGAATTTGGATTTGATTTTTGTTATAGTTTTGGTCATTTGAATTTAGATTTCATTTATATTTGTGAATATAAATGAAGAAATAATTGATTTATAAAGAGATCAATTGAGTTTGATTTGGTTTGAGGGGAGTTTTGGCTAAGCTTATGAATGTAGTTCATATGGCTTAGGAAGGAATTTTAGGATTTAAATTTGATTTTGGGTTTCAATCATTTGTAGTGAAATTTTGAAATTAGATTTGGAATTTGAATTTGAATTTGAGATTTACTTTGAGAATTGAGTTTGGGGTTGATTTGAAAAAGTGTATCTAGATTGGGTTTAGGCTATGGGATATGTAATTTCCTTAAACCGTAAGGCATAGCCTAATCTTATGATTAACACTTCTAAGTCTCTAGGCTTAGGCTAGGTGTTCACCTAATCACTAGAAGTGTCTTATGAATAAGGAGTTCTTAGTGTCTAGAAGAGTCCTAAGTCTAAGAAGAGGAGGTTAAGAGCTCACCCCAAAAGTGCAGTCAATAAGAAGTCCTATGCCTAAGATGGAGGGGTTGAGAGCTCATCCTAAAAATGAGGTCAACAAATGTCATGCAATTTTGACCAATAGATCTCTTCAGATCATCCTCGTGATGATGTGGTTCAATTTCATGGTCATCTGAGCTTTGTGAACTCAGATCGAGCGAAGGAAGACGGACAGTGTTCATCTCTCATTGCTCAGGGGATGATGGATCACGCGTCATCCATTCCGCATGATCGGAATGGACGGTTTTGATTAATCTGCTAGATTTGATCTTATTTATCTTATAGAAATTATGGGTTTAATCTCTACCGTCTGATCTGAGATCGGACAACGGGAATGAAGCCGCGTCCACCGCCATGACATAGGTGTCGCGTCGGATGGGTTTAAATAATCAATCTCGCGGCTCCACGTAGAAATCATGCCATGTCAGCGGACCGCATGGTGCCGACAAGATTAGGCTTAATTAAGCTTAATTAATTAATTTTAATGGCTCACATTTTGAAAAACTATAACAAATTATAGAAAATTTAGAATATTATAAATAAAAATTATTTTTAAAAGTAATTTAGAGGAGATTTAATTAAAAATATTTTTAATTAATTTTAAGCAATAATTAAGGCTTAATTATGGTTTAAATATAAACTTAATTAGCTTAATTAAGCCCTAATTACTTAAGTAATTAATTCCAAACTTTGTGTGTTAGTTCAATTAGGAAAATTGATCATTTGAACTCTAATAACTCTCATAATTAATTAAGTGAGTAATTAGCATAGAAAATAGCAATAAATTAATTAATTAAACTTCTTAATCACTATTTAATAGTGAATGGATAAGGGGGTGGGATTAAGACCTCTTTCCTAATCTCTTTCCCTATGTCCATTCCATTTTAAAGAGGGTTAATTAATATGGAAGTTAATTAATGATTTAATTAATTAAGTGGAAAAATTAATCAAATTGAAACCATAATAATATTAGATAATTAACATGAGATTAAGGGCTCCTCTTTATGTGCTTAATAACATAAAGACCCCTTAAGGAAATTATCATTAGCCCATAAGTGTGGAAAAAAATCATAAAGTACTTAATTAGGTTCTTTAATTTAATTAAACTTTAATTATGAGGCATTTGCATTAGGCCCTTTTAGGAGCATTACAATTTTATTTTTTCACATGTTCATGTCATTTGTGGCTCATAGTTAAGTGGTTAGTCAAATTAATGAAGCATAAGTAAGGGTAATTAATTGATTTCATTAAGTATCCAACTTAATTCATAAAATTTGCTTATCTACCTTTTCTTAAACCAAATGAAATAATCAACATGAGAATGGGATTAAAACAACGAACAATTCTCCTCCTCTTTAAAAGTAACCAATAGTCCAAAAATCAAATTAAAAAAAAAGCTTTTGTTTTTTTCAAACAATTTTATTTATTATGATTTTCTTTAGGAATTAGTTTAATTGATGGATCATATGCTTATATTTGATTATTACTTTCGTATCATGTTAAATGTTGCATGTCATTTAAATTCATGCATTCATCTTTTCAAAGTAAAGTGAAAACAAAATGAATTTGCTTTATATAAGTTTACATGTGTTGACTTAACTTAGCATATGTGTGGCTATTATCACTATTAAATTCAAATATATATTTTCAAAATTTATAAATTGATAGCAACATGTGAAGTGATAGTATTTATGAATTTATATAGGATTTGTATGTGCTTATAGCTTAAGTATGTGAAGTGAAGCTCTATTTTCCTTATTCATATGTAGATTTACATGTGTTTGAATGGTAATGGGTTTATAGTCTTCGTGTTTATTTTTGGATGTGGGACACCACAAATCTTAGGGGATACTTATTGAAGTGACCAGGTATGACATTAAGGAATGATGCACTATCTCGAAAGATAGAAATCATCACCTTATAATGGACTTAATCACCTAATTAGGACTCTTAAGATATGATGGGTCTTCGAATATACCAAAGATCTTTCCTTACTTTACATGAAAAAAGTAAAGTAGGGTTTATATTAAGCCAGGTTCATTAAGTTCCCTATAGAGGAAAGCTTCCATAGTTAATTATATCCTGAGGAATAGAATTCCCCAAGAATATCCTCGATAAAGTAGAAAATTAGGTTCTCCAAAGATTTCAAGGCTAGACTATCAATAAAAGTGGCTATCTTGGAAAAATCAAGTGGGATAGATCAAATGGTGAGACTTCTTTTGAAAGCTAAAGGAGATGAGTAGGGAATGCTTCAAGATACTAGGAAGCCTATTAAGCATTCCAATCTATCATATAGTTGGGATTTATATATTTGAATTTGAGGAGACTTATTCGTTTCAGTTGAAATTTTATTTGATTGCTAGGACTTATAATCCAACAGCACAAGATTGCAAAAATGCCTAAGAGGTGAGGATTTATGCTTGTAGCCCAAGGGAAACAGCTACATCATATCCTAAATCTAGGGATCTTTAACATAAGTCAAAGCATGACCTACATCTAAGTAAGAATGGGCATAAGATTTACCTCCACAAGAGAGGATAAATTGACTGACTTCTGGACATACAACCGCCTAGAGTGTCCCCCAGCTAACTCCTCATATGATTCAAATCCATGTGGTCCAATCTTATGAATTGCAAGATAGCTAGGGTAGTTATTTATTTAGAAAGATACTAAAGTACTAAACCCACTCCCTAAGAGACTAAAGAATGAATGGCATGAGCATATGACTTAGTATAATGTAAAATATTTTCAAATTTTATGTAATTTTGACTAATTCATTTTGATAAAGGCTTGGGATTTTGTTATACCTAAATGCATGATGAAAATTGGTTATTAGCTAAATCAATAGACAAAAAGGGTGAAGCTTCATCATCAATGGTTGCTCTCACAAGTCAAGCGGTCCATGGAGGCCCTCATTTTTACAAGAGTTATAGAAGATGCATGCATGATGTCAGATATACAACATTTAGTTAAACGGTTGCTAAATATTTTAATTATCTTGTTTATAGACTAGGCTTTATGATGAGGTTGTTAGTTGCTTAAACTTAAATTTTGAGTTGTTAATTGGGTAGAAATATTTTAGCCTAAGAGCCTACTTCTTCTAGGCCACACATTTAAGAAGCTAATAAAAGCATGAAATTTCTAATACATAATTTAAACAAATCATCAAACATTTTATAAACTAGCGCAAATGTATAACAGGCCGGTGTGGTCAGGTACCGTCATACACCACGAGAAAGAAAAGATGGCTAGCCGAGCTCTACACCTTATATAACCAAGAATATAAAAGAATAATTATAATTAAAGTTGAATAAAATGCTATGGTGGTCTTCACTCTTCTTACCTTCATATCTTCATATCATCTCTTTCTTTGGTTTGGTTTGCTTGAAGGTATCATATGGCACCCCAGGACAAAGGCTTCTAACCAATGCTCATGCAAAACCCCATAGCAATAATCCTAATTCTTAATTGCAAAATTACATTTATATAGAAAGTAAATCTAACTATACCTATAAAATAGAGGTTAGTTAAACATACATATAACCCAAATAGGCATATTTGTAATTTAGACTTAGCACCCTGCACATGGGTAACTAAGCCCACCTGTCCTAACTTGGCTTATGCTTAGGGGTTTAAGAAACCTAGAAAGAGAGCATTTATATTTATTTTTAAGTGCCTCTTAAGCACAATCCCCTATAAAAAATATGATTAGGCTTATAACGGCCTAACATCAAGTCTACTAACATCCAGTCTAAAATATTACATCATAAAAAATATGCATCACATCATACACCATCCTAGCGTAAAGCTAGAAGTGCTGACTTAATTCTAATGTGTGTATTAAGGCTTGCGGGGCATGTCTTAACTAGGTGTTAGAGTTGTATTTTCTAAGTGTGAAAGATGTTCAACTTAACATGAGTGTTGGTTTCACTTAAAGTTGTTTAATTGATTTGAAAATTTTAATTTTTGTTTTATTTCATATGACTTACACTTAGTAACTAAGTGTTCTAAAAAGAAGGAAGAGGATTACCCTCTTTCACCCCTAGCTAAAGCCAATTTCTAAAGTATATTAATTTAATTTAGTTCTCTTTAGTAAATGGTTTATTACACATTTTTAATTAATCTTAAGTTTAGATTCACTTTAAACAATTCTATTCAATATGAAAGGCATCTTAAGATTAATTTAATTGAACTAATACCACATGACATATATCAAATTTTTCCTTTCCATCACATATAACATCCATATGATTTAATCCTAAGTGTATCTACACACAACATATTTTAGCATACTAAAATGATGAATATATGTGTATATTTGAAGTTTATATTTTTATTTGATTGAATTATTTAGTATATGTAAGTTTAAAGCTTTATCTAAATTCTTATATAAAAATACATAGGGATGAAATTAAATAGGTACGTGCCATTGTTAAACCAGGAAAGTGAGGTAATTAAATGACCTCTTTGGGGCTACTTAAAGCCTTGTGTTCTTGGGATGTCCAGACTATATACCCATTTGCATTCAAACATATGTAAATTTTCATATATAAACATAGGCAAGAGAGCTCCAAATCACAATTAAGCAATTCAATCACTTAAAAAATTATAGTTGCATGCATTTTTATTAAAAAGATGAGATTCTCATTCTTTAATCATAAAGACATAAACAAGTACGTGTCATTGTTAAACCAGGGAAGTGAGGTAATCAAATGAACTCCTTGGGCTACTTAAAGCCTCGTGTTCCTGGATGTCTAGACTATATACTTGTTTGCTTAGATACACATGGATGTATAAATAACTAAGAGATTGAAAATCATGTAAAATTGTAATTTCTTTAATTGAACTATTTATGTACATGGATTAAAGCTCTATCCAAATTCTAATTTAAAAAAACATAAGGATGAAATCAAATGGATATGTGTTGTTGTTAAACTGGGAAGTGAGGTAATCAAATGGCCTCCCTAGGGCTACTCAAAGCCTCGTGTTCCCGGGATGTCCATAATATATATTTTTTACCATTCAAACTTATGTAAATTAACACATGAATAAAAGAAAGAGAGCTTCAAACTGATATACTTAGGTTAAATACACATGTAAATCCTATGCATATTCATAACTATCATAATAACATATGTAGTCATCATTTATAAACTTTTAAAAAATATATTTGGATTTAATAGTGATAATAGTCACACATATATTAAAATAAATCAACATATGCAAGCTTACATAAAAAGAAATTCATTTTTGCTTTAATTTATTTTGAAATACGTGAATGCATGGATTCTAATGACATACAACATTTACCATGATAAGAAAGGAGCAATCAAATATAAGCATATGATTCATTCAATCAAATTAAATTCTAAGGACAATCAAATAAAATAAAATTGTTTAAAGTAAACCAAAGCTTCCTTATTAGTTTAGTTTTGGATTTTGGTTAGATTTAAAGAAAAGGAGAACTCCTCACTTGCTGTTTTAATCCTATTCCCACATTGGTGATTTGATTTGGTTTAAGAAAAGGTAATTAGGTGAATTTTATGAATTAATTAAGTTGGATCCTTAATTAAATCAATTAATTACCCATACCTATGTTTCCTTAATGTAATTAACTAAATAATCATGAGCCAACATAATATGCATATGGATGGAAAGTAAATTTGCAATGATCCTAGGAAATAAAAGGGCCTAATGTAATTAGCTCACAATTAATAGTTAATTAAATTAAGGAACTCAACTAAGTAATTAAATTAAGAGAAATCTCAATTAAGATCATGGTTTTTATTACATTATGAACCATTTTGGGGTTCAAATCCTACTAAGACCTTAGTAAAATCATGATAATTGATGTAATTATTGATTAATTAGATTATAATTTAATTAATTAACCTAATTAATTTAAACCTTAATTAAACTAATTACTCCAAATTAATTATTTTTTCTTTTAAATGAAATGGACTTAGGAAAAAAAAGATTACGAAAGAGGTCCTAACCCCATTCCCCTTGCCCATTCACTGTTCAACAATGATTAGTGAACATAATTGATTAATTTATTGCTGATTAGGGTATTAATTGATCATTTGATTAATTAAAGGAGTAATTAAGGCTTAAATGAGCAATTTTCCTAGTTACCTAAGTAATAAATCCTAATAAAATTATGGGAGGCAGAGGTCACCCCATTAAACTATCACTCAAAGTTTGGAATTAATTACTTGAGTAATTAATGAGTTATTAAGCTAATTAAGTTTATAATTAAACCCTAATTAAGCCTTAATTATAATTTAAAATTAATTGGGATAAATTTTAAATGATTCTCCTCTGAAATACCATTAAAATGAGTATTTATTTGTATTTTTTTATTTTTCTATAATTTGTTATAAATTTTAGAAGTTTCAGCCATCAAATCCATTAATTAAGCCCTAATTAAGATTAATCTCGCTGGCACCACACGGACTACTAATGTAGCATGCTTTCCAAGTGGCACTGCAAAATTAGCTATTTAAAGTCATTCAATGTTCCCTTCATGGTGGCTTTTCTTATCCACCAATCCAAAAGATTGGACGACAGATTAACTCCACAGTTTCTAAAGTGATAAAATCAGATCGATCTAATGGATGAATCATAACCATCCATTCTAATAATTTCAAATGGATTCGTCGTCCCCCCGAAATGGAAGGCGACACCATCCATCTTCCTCGTTCGAGCTCACCCAAACTTGACTTAATCCCACACCATCAATAGGGGATTCTTAGGGGAGCTAATGACTAAGATCACATGGCATCACACTTTTCTTCACAAAGGCCAATGAAAATTTACCCAAATCTCAGTTTAAAGAATTACCACGTTAGAGTTTAAGATCAGTGGCAAAATTGATTGAGGAAGCTTCGTCTAGTAGAGATGGAGCTCTACTGATCGACATGTGCTAATTCCTTTTGGTTTGCTCGGTGGACCATGAAGCATCAATTTGGAGATTGACATTGATCAAACTTGCACCTCTAGTGGGAGGTGATTTATTCTTGCTTGACAAAGGTTGGGGAAGGTGTGGGTGAAAGGAATTTTTGAGTATGGGTGAGTTTGAATGAAGGGTCTTTTTAGAATAGTGGAATTTGAGGTTGGGATGGCTTGGGAAGCTCAAGGAAGGCTCTAGGGATTTCAAAAATGCCCTAGGAAGCTCTATGAGTATGGAAGTGTCGATTTAGATCAAAATGAGGGGGGGGGGGGGTATATTCCCCTTGATCGATTCAATACATATTTTGATCTGACCACCACCTGCTAGAGTGGTCTGTGTCAACTCGACGTGGCTCAACTTGGTTGATGGGATGCTTAGCCGGTGGCTCAAGGTGGCAGCCTTCTTCCTTGGATCCATGGGGTTCGGTCATGGTGGGGATGTGAGTTAACTCACCTCCCTTCCGTCCAATCACCTAGTTAAGTTAGAATCTAGGTGCACCATTTTGGGCATGAAGTGGTTGTCAAGTGGAAATAAAGGGGAGTTGACTTGCTAATTTGGGAAAAATCTCATGTGTGGGGAGAATCTAAGGGGGATTTGCCTTGGGTTGAACCTAATTTGGGTTGGGATGATTTGGACTAACCCAATGCTGGGGTTTCAAGTTGCATAAGGTTTTGGCTTGGTTAAAGTGGATTTGGCTCAATTTGACCCTTATAGATCAAATTGGTCTAGGCTGGGTTGACAAATTGGTCAAATTAGGTCAAACCAAGGCTTGGGTCATGTTCAAATGATGATTTGAAGTATTTTAGTTCAATTTATTTGAATTAATTTAGCTTAGATTTGGTTTGGGCTCAATTCGAGTCATATGGGTAAAAATGGGTCTAATTAACCAATTTGACCCAATTGGCCAAATTAGCTTGGGTTATGGGATGATTTAGGTTTGATTTGCCAGCTAAGATGATTGTAGGTTTCAATTAATTTGGTTTTGGTTATGATTTAGGCCAAATTGATCCTTTAGGTCAATTTTGGCTAAATGGGTCAATTGGGCTCAATTGCTCAAATTGGGTTCTATTAGGGCATTGGTCAAGTTCAACAATAAATTTGGAATGAACTTGAGCCATTGGTTGCAATCAATTTGGATTATATTTTGATTTGATGCAATTTATCCCTTTAAGTCCAATCAAGGGGGTCAAGAGGGCTAATTGGTTTGTTTGACTTGTTTGGCTTGATGATTGTAAATTTCATTTATATTTGGGATGATAATTGAGGAAATGATTGATTCATAAAAAAAAATCAATTGAATTTGGTTTAATTTTGAAGGAGATTTGGCTAAGTCCATAGAATTGAATCAAATGGCTTAGGTTTGGATTTGATTTGATTTGATTTTGGTCATTTGAATTTAGGTTTGATTTATATTTGAAAAGATTATTGAAGGAACAATTGATCCATGAGAAAATCAATTTATTTTGATTTGAATTTGAATGCAATTTGGCTAAGTCCATGGAATTGAGTCATATGGCTTAAGTTTGGATTTGATTTGATTTGATTTTGGTTTTGGTCATTTGAATTTAGGTTTGATTTATATTTGGGAAGATGATTAAATGAATAATTGATTCATGAGAAAATCAATTAAATTTGGATTGATTTGAATGAAAATTGGCTAAGTCTGTAGGGTTGAGTCATGTGGCTTAGGTTTGAATTTGATTTGATTTTGGTTTTGGTTATTTGAAAGTAGGTTTGATTTATATTTGGGAAGATGATTTAAGGAATAATTGATTCATGAGAAAATCAATTGAATTTTGATTGATTTTGAATGGAATTTGCTAAGTCCATGGAATTGAGTCATGTGGATTAGGTTTGGATTTAATTTGATTTGACTTTGGTTTTGGTCATTTGAATGTAGGTTAGCTTTATATTTGAGAAGATGATTGAAGGAATAATTGATTCATGAGAAAATTAAATGAATTTGGATTGATTTGAATGGAATTTGGCTAAGTCTATAGAGTTGAATCATATGTCTTAGGTTTGGATTTATTTTTATTTTAATTTTGGTATAGGTCATTTGAATGTAGGTTTGATTTATATTTGGGAAAATGATTGAAGAATAATTGATCCATGAGAAAATCAATTGAATTTATATTGATTTGAATGGAAAATTTGGCTAAGTCTATAATGAATCAGTGTTTTGATTTTAAATTGATTTTAGTTTGATTTAAATTTGATTTAAAGTAAAGTTTGATTATAGATTTTGGTAGATTGATTGAAGGGTTGAATTGATCTTTAAAAATTAAATTGGTTTTGACGATTTAAAGCTAAGTCCATAAGATAAAATCATAGAGCATAGCCTATGATTGATTCGATTTGGTTTTGGATTTGGATTGTATTTAGATTTGATATTTGATATTTGAATTTGGATGAATTGAATTTAAGGTTTGGTTTTGTCTTAAGAAGGTGAACATGGATTGGGTTTAGGTTATAGGGTAAGTAAGTCTCCTTAAGTCCAAAGGCATGTCTTAATCCATGATTAACCCTTCTAAGTCTCTAAGCTTAGGTTAAGTGTTTACCTAATTGCTAGAAGTGTGTCATGATTAAGGAAGTCTTAGTGTCTAGAAGACTCCTAGGTCTAAGAAGAGGTGATTGAATCCTCACTCCAAAAGTGAGGTCAACAAAAAGACCCTCCAATAGGTGTGGTGTAATTGACAAGGCAGATCACACGTATTGGCATTGACCGAGACAATCAATAATGTATAAAAGATTGCAACCACTAATGAAAATTATCAATACCTAAACCTAAGAGGTAGATTAATCACAATCTTAGTGCAATACAATTCAACTCATGCTAATGGCATAAGAGAGCTAAGGATGATTTGATGAGAATTTCATGTCAAGGGCATGAAGAGGGATCCGCTAGGGGATCACACATGCATCAGATACAATGTGTGACGGGTTTATGCCAAGGGCATAGAAGAAAAAAAATGTACTAGGGATTGGGTACATGAACCTTCCACTAGGGAAGAAGGTTCGAGCCATCCATTGGGGATACAGATTTGAATTTGATTTTATTTATTTCGTATATTTGTTTAATTTGGACTCCACTGAGGAGGAATGTGATTTGACTCCACTAGGGAGGTTTGAATTTGATTTGAGATATGTTTGGAGGGCATATCTATTGAGGATATGAGCCTAGTTGAATTTATTTGATTTAATTCAACTTGATTTATGGACATAGTCGGTATGCGATGGACCCGCTAAGAAGGAGCCACGAGGGTCTTGGCCAATCTTAGATTTACAAATCCAAAGGGGTAGTCTACCTACCATAAGGTAGGGCTATCCAACCTAAGAGTTTCCTTTCGGTGTGCAATGACTGTGCTAGGGATAAAGCAGACTTACATTTTCAAAGCAAAGATAATCGGGTGATCTATTGGATGCACAACAAATCAAACCTTACCTAAGGTGACTATTGAGTGAATGCCACTAGGGGCTTACATAAACTAAAGAGTAGTCAAGATTAATTTCCTTTTAATTTCATTTGATTTAATTTGATGTGTATATATTTATGTGTGTGTACGATGAACCCACTAAGAAGGGGCTATGTTAGCCTTGGTCTATCTAAGATTTACAAATCCAAAGGGATAGTTTGCCAACTGAAAGGTGAGACTAACCAACCTAAGTGTTTCCTTTCAATGTGCAATGGTTGTGCTAGAAAAAAAGTGTAGTATACTTACATATACAACCATGACTGAACTATAACAAATCGAACCCGACCTAGGGTGACTACTAAGTGAATGCTACTGGGACTTACGTCAACTCAAGAATAGTCAAGATTAAATTCATTTTAATTTCATGGACCTTGTTGGTGTGCGATGGACCTACTGAGAAGGGGCTATGTCGGCCTTGACCTATCTCAGATTTACAAATCTAAAGTGGTAGTCTACTAGCTGAAGGATGTGACTAACCAAGGGTTGCCTTTCGATGTGCAATAACTGTGCAAAGAAGAAAGCATAGCAGACTTATATCTTCCAAAGCATGGAATAGCTGCTGAGGTGATTTGTCATTGGTACAACAAATTGAACCCGACCTAAGGTGACTACTGAGTGAATGTTATTGGGGACTTATGTCAACTCAAGAGTTGTCAAGATTAATTTTATTTTAATTTCATGGACCTGTTGGTGATAAACCTAAGAGGCTATGTCACTGGCCTTCTCTCGATTCTTGGACTAAGGGAAAATCTGCACATCCACAGTACTGATTCTCCAACCATAGGGGTGGCTATTAGAAAAGGAGAATTATCTAATCTCGGTAGTAACCTGGGTAGTGTTTAGATGGGATCAAAGGACGTGATCCAAATAGAGTGCCCATAGGGGAGGTGCCACTAGGGGCATTATCCCGAGCCCAAAAGAAAGCCTATAGGTATATAGTGGCCAACTCAAGGAGAAGGCATAGCAGACTTACATCTGTCATAAGTGGTGTATTCACCAGGTGGGTTGCTGTCAGCATAGCAAGATTCAACCAACCTAAGGTGCCCTTCGGTGTACAATGATCGATCTAAAAGAAGGTGTGTAGACTAATAACTTTCCAAAGCGATCATAACCTACTATTATTAGATAGGGTCATCCAACTTAGGATGCTGGAGTCCTACGGAGGACTACCCAAACTTGATGTAGTCGAGGAACCATTGGGACTTACCCTAAACCTCAAATATACTCAACCGAGTCAGTGCATGATGGTTGGTTCAAGAAGAAGGCGTAACAGACTTACATCTTCTTAAATGAAGCCAACATGATGGTAGCTTACTACAGTAAGGCCTACCATGCTAACAAGGCACTCATCGGTGTGCAATGGTCATGTCAAGAAGAAGCCATAGCAGACTTAGATCCTCATGAACCAGAAACCACTAGGGTGCACTAATGTGGTACATCACCCCACCAGAAAGCAACAAGGAGAGGGGATGTGTTATCTCACCAAAGAAGACAAAAGATATGTGTGTGTGTGTGTGTGTGTGTGTTTGTGTTATGTCGATGAAGGATATAATGCCGCTTAGGTTCTCTTACACCTATTCTAAATGCATCATGGTAGATTCACAAACAAGAATACTTTCAATTTGAAGAGATTTACTTTAAAATAGAATTTTTATTAATGATTGTTTTCAAACATGAGTTTAAGGATATATGGTATGAGAATCTCATCACATGGCGATTAGGAGTTAGAAGAATTATCCCTACCCCTACCTTTCCTAGAAGAGTAGATTGTGGTTCTTCTCCTCTTTGAGAGGAATCCGCACCATCAAAATACATCTCCCAATGGTGAATATCAGTGTCCCCTAGGTTCATGATTTGTTCATTGGGGAGATCATCATTAAACAGAGCATCAACATGAAGTGTATGTGCTGGTAAGAAGTTCCTAAGTGCTTATCCTTTCATCGCTCAGAGGGGTAGGAATGTGATTTCAAACTACAATAGAATCATGGACCAATGTGCCAACTATCTAGATAGTCGTGTCATGAAATACTATAATGGCTTGATTCTAGAAATCAAGTTCACTTTGTTAAAAATTAGGTAATGTCATAACTTTTGAGCTGCAAAGATTAAAGCTAAGCAATACTTCTCAATGGGTGGATAATTTGCTTCAATAGAGATTAGACAATGGCTGAGGTAGTAGAGTGTGTTTTCTTTTCCTTCATTATTGGCTTGGGCCAACAAAGTGCTAAGGGAGTCATCTACTGCAGTAGTGTAGAGGATCAAGGGATTGCCGAGATAGGGGATGCTAGAACTGGCGGCGTCATCAGGTATTTCTTGATGTCTTCAAAGGCATGCTGACACTTGCCATCCCACTTAAATTTGGCAACCTTCTTGATAAGTGCTGAGAATAGCTGGCATCTACCTGATAGGCTGGATATAAAGCGCCTTAGATATGCCAACCGCCCTTGGAATGATTTAAGTTGAACTAAACTTTTAGGGGGTGACATTTCTAATATCGCTTTGATCTTCTCTGGATCGATTTCAATTTCACGGTGTCGGACAACAAACCCAAGGAATTTTTTGAAGCTACTCCAAATGCACACTTCGGGGGGGTTCATTTTGAGGTTGTATTGTCTTAGCCATTCGAAAATTACTCTTGAGTCAAAGTGATGGTCTTTCTTTTCTTTGTTCTCTATGAGATCATTGACGTAGCATTCGACTTGATGATGAATAAGTTCATTGAAGATTTGAGCCATGGCCCACTGGTATGTGGTGCAGATTTTTTTAAGGCCGAAAGGCATGACCTTGTAGAAATATATTTTGATCGGTGTTTAAAAAGTAGTATTTTTCTCATCTTCAGGGGCCAGCTTTATTTAGTTGTATCCAGATGAGCCATCCATGAGGGAGAAGACTGCATGAGATGAGGCAATGTCCACAATCAGCTTTGAGATTGTTAGTGGAAATTTGTCATTTGGACATGCCTTATTTAAACCCATAAAATCGATGTAGAAGCAAATTTGGCTATTCTTTTTTTTTTAAAACTGGGAAGATGTTGGTCAACCAGGTAGGGTATTTTTCTTCCTGGATGAAACCAACATCGATCAATTTTTTGACATCAGAAATGACCTATTATTCTATATCTAATCATATGCATACAGAAGCTTGCTTGATAGGATTAGCATCTGGCTATATTGCTAATTTGAGAACTGCTATGTCGAGAGACAAACCAGGCATCTCTTCATAACTCCATGTGAACAAATCCTTAAACACCATAGCAACTAAGTCATTGGTTTCATCTTCATTTAATAAGGAATTGATGTGTTAGACGGGTTATCTTCATCGACTTCCTTGAGCTCATATTATCGATTGATTCTTCTTCGAACTCCCGCAGTGCATCTTTGACTTGAAAGCTATCTGGATCATCTGAAGTTTCTTTGCACACCTCCTCATAAGAGTTAATGTGATTTGAAAAGAACCTATCAGATTTTAAATGATTGGTGATGACTAGGCAGTAGTCATCATCATTAATTAGACCCACTATATCGAATCCTAGTCCCAGTCTTGATTGAGAGCTTTTGTATTTGTTGTCCCATAACCTTATAAAGTAGTCTGACCTGTATTTTGACCAAGTATGTGGAAGTAATCCTTTCTTTGCTAAATTAAGAACATAAGGTGAGCACCAATCAAAAATTAATTCTATTAAATCTTTATATGAATCTTCCTCAAGTTCTACATCAACTTTTTGAAAATAATGCTTCAGGGAAGAACCTCTAAATCTTCATATATGCTGATGATCTAGGGGCTTCGTAAACTACCAAACCCTCAACATTTTGTGAGGAAAGTGGGGTTAAAGCTAAGGTTCCCAACTGATGCCAAATAGTTTCACATAGAGACTTGGATACACTTGTGCTTTGCTTGGGAATCCAGTCTTTATCACTTTGCCTCGAGTGTCACCTCCATAGGGATCTGCTATCGAGAAGAGCTAGCTGTCGTGCTAACCATATAAGACTCATCCTCTGAACTAGATTCTAAGTCTATGTGGATAGCAGGTGTACTCCTAGTAGCTGAGACATATCTCCTATTGGGTGGCCAATAAGGAGTTCTTCCACCACTGGGACTGCCTCTTGACTTGCCTCTTCCTCTTCCTGGTAGAGTTCAAGTCATCCTACCCATATGTTCGAATGGAGGGATGAATTATGGTTGGAATCAAATCTCAGGTTCTACTCAGTCCTCCAAGTCTATTTCTCGCTCTCTTTTCTTTTCTATTTCCCTTCATATTTCATCTTCTTTTTCTTTTTCTTTTTATTATCTTTCTTTTTCTTTTTCTTTTTCTATCACGTGGGGATTTTGGCTAAGTTCATGATAATAGACTTTTTCATTTTGAGGGAGGTACTAGGCCGCATCATCATATATCCCTTCCCTATGTACTAAAAATGGTTTGAGATCTCCTTTGGCATAATATTCAGTCCCACCTCTCATGAGCTTGATGCACTGATGTAGAGAGGATGGAACCATGTTGTTTTTGTGTATTAATGGTCTCCAAGCAAACCATTGAAAGATGTATCTGAGTCTTTGATGTGAAACTTGGCTTCAGTCTTCCAATCATCTATCTCCAGTGGCAACATTATAGAGCCTAAGGCACTCTCACCTTGTTCATTGAATCCTTTCAACATCATCATTTTTGTAAAGTTTGGAGATGTCAATCCTCAAGTAGGTAATGGTTTTTAGACTCATAATATTAACTGATGCACTTGGGTCAACTAACACTCTTAATAGCCTAAATCTGCCAACATCCACTATAATATAAAGGGGATGGTTGTGCTCGATCATCCCTAGAAGTAGGTCTTCATCGCTAAATGTAACTCATAGAATGTTCTTCGAGCAGTGTGCCTCCTCTCCGATAGTAGTCAACTGAGTTAAGCATATCTCTGGATCAAGTAAGGTCTTGATTAGAGATTCATTCATCTCTTTAGATAAGATAAGAGCATCGTATATGCTTAACATAGCTGACAACTTTCTAAGATGTGCAAGAACATTATAATCAACTTCTGGCTAGTCCTCCACAAACATATCCATAGGTGGAGCATCTTATGGAGGGGCTATTTGCTTATGAAACCAAACTAATGACTTATTTACCCTTATTTTGAGGTGCTACCCTAGGAGGTAGAACTTTGCCACTACGGAGGTTGACTTCAGTGACTTCATGTGATAGGTTTATGGAAAGTTTTACCTACTTGATGGGTATACTATAGCTTCTCCTACAGGATCCTTAGAGTTTGATGACTCCAAATCAATCTCAAGAGGCGAACCCATGTGATTTAGAAAAAGAAAGTCCATTTTTGATTCAGAGAGGGAAGGATCAAAATTATAGTTATTATTATTATGACTTGGAGAGCTATTTATTTGAATGAAATCATTAAGGTTGTTAAATGTAGAGAAGATAAAAGTGGAATCAACTTTCTTCATTGATTTCTTTGATTTGGATGGAGATACATAATAAAAATCAAGTAAAGTAAGCAGAATGAGGGGTTTAGTGCCCTCATCTGCAAATATAATACTCTTACTAGTAAAAAAAGAGCTAGAAGAAGTAGTAGTAGCTGCAACGATGGGAGGGATGTTGGATTTGGATGGTGGTTTCACTAGTGGGCTATCCCGGCAAGTGTGGATTGCTATTGCTGCTGATGTTGTTCTTCCACCCTCCTCAAGTTGTCCTTAGCAACTAGCAAACATTCTTTGGTGTTGGAGGTTTGAGTTTCTTCAGGCACCTGCATAGAAAGTTTCTTGATTTTAGTGATGATCTTTTTAGAGGTTCGGGATAAAGAAATATCCTAACCTTCTTTTATCTTCAAAAGATCGAAAGTATCCCCAAGGATTACTCTAACAGAACTAGATGGTTATTTTAATAAGTATTCCTTAGGGATAATTATGGCCCCTGACTTGTAGTGCTCAAGCCAGTCTTTGAAAATGATGCAATCCTCTAAGATATGGCCTAACATGTGGTGGTAAGGGCAATAGCGAGGATCATCGCTCTTGCCCACTTCCTCTAGCCTCTTAGGCTCTGGTAGTTGGAAATCAGGCTTCTTCAAGAGATTCTTAAAGATCTTCCTTACTACCTCCCTCTTGAATGAATATGGCTTGTTTAGTTTGTCTGCTAGAGTAGGTTGTAAAATAGCTACCAAGAAGTGGATATGAATACCACTACTAAATATGCTATGTGCTGGGAGGGCCAAGTGGTGGCAGGATGACGAGAGGTGGTGGAAGAGGAGGTGGCGGAGAAGTTTGAAGTCTCATATTGAACCTGCAGCTTCCCTTATCCATCGATACAACTATCCTCTTCTTCTCAATACCTTCTACCTTGGACTTAGATGATTAGTCTTGGAAGGACAACTATTTGGCTTCTTAGACTAGTTACCTTGTTATTAATTTCTCAAATATTAAGATAGTGAAGCCCTTGAGCATGAAGGCGACCAGGCCATGGATATTCTTAAGTAGAATTTTGATGGTACATTGTTCAAATAGTTGCGGTTCTCATTTCATACTCAGGTTATATCATTTGAGAATATAATCAATATGAGACTCATTGGGTTTCTATTTTTCTACAATGAGGTCGCCACAATCACCTATGCAAGGCTCCAACAAACCTCTTGATGAAGAGATGCTCCAACTTAGCAAAGTTCTTTACCAAATCATGGCTTGGCATATACCAATTAAATGTGAGACGATAACATGAAAAGATAGAAAAGAAGTGCATCGCTACCACCGACGTTGCAACATCCAGCTTTGAAATGTGCGATTGTGGGTTCCCACTACCATCCAAACTCTTGAAGGATGGTGACACAAAACCCATTGGGATATTGAACTACATCAAATTCCTCTGGGTAGGATCTACCCATTGGAATTGATGAGCTCACTTGGGCTTGTGCCTCATACTTGTATAATATCATGATATCTTTCTGTGACCTTCCTATGCAAACTACCAACATCATCATCTACAGGAGTGCACTTAGGATGGTCCAAGGTATGTACTAACTCTGGTCGATCGACCACCATAATACTAGGTTGAGAGACTAGGGCTTGGTTTTGTAAGGCTTGGATTGCTGCCATTAGTTCCTCTACCTTCCTCTCCATCGAACTAATGTGATTATCCTTCTGCTTAAGCTGTTGAAGGAGGTGTTGAGTTGAGTGAGAGGTGTCAGCTTCTTCAACTACAACACCTTCCTGACTCTACTGCTCTATATGCAAGGATCCTCGGGTGTTGACCATGTGGACTTCTTCCAAGTCATCCAACATGTCATCCTCATCAGGGTCAAAGCTAACCACACCTCCTCCTGATCGAAATGATCACTTCCAAAAATCTGTCTGATTGTAGCATGGTCGTCCTCTATGATGTCTTCTAAGGAATGATCCTCTATGATGACTTGTCAACTTTGCTTGGCTCTACCATAGAATGGTTGACACACCAGAATATATACACATGCTCTAAGCTATCATTGTGCACTATTTAAATGGCTCAACTGACATGGGGACTATGTCAGTGTCCCTTCCCCTCTCCTCCTCTGATTGCTGTGGAGGTGGTGTGACCATAATGTTTTTGGGTCGCCACTCCTTCTTTACCACTGTTGAAGTAGAAGGTGGAATGGGAGAGCTCGACCTCACCTCAATGGGTAGAATAGATGGAGCGGGATCATTAGGTCGTAGTCATATCACCAAAGAAGATGGTATTTCCTCGAATGGGGGCTTATGAAGCTTGGTGAGGATGGTAGATGCTGGAAGCTGGACTAGTGATGGTGGGCAGCGAGTGGAGCCATACGATGGTAGGGACACCAACTGCCTCTTTGCAAGAGAGCTGCTCCTGCATCTAATGGTATCGATGAGAAGATGCAATCAAAATGATTGGCTCAAATGGCTCTCCAATCCAGGAAATCCATCAGTGCGGAGGTCGTCGACTATCTGGCGTACCTCCTCTCTCGCTTGCCCGGTGACTAGTCTTGTAGCTCTCTCTCTGTATATCTGACCCATAAAGCTCCTAGGGATCAAACTCCTCAAATCATGTAATAAGATAGACTCATAACATCCATGGGATCTACCAACCCTATGAAGGACAGATCATAGACTAGCATAGGGCTTCTTCTTGTCCCTAGCTGGTGTCTCAAACTCTATAGTTTGCAGGGGTGATGCAACAATCCTATAGTAATCCTCTTATGATTCTGAAGCTGAGAGGGGGTGGAACTTACTACCACTCAGAAGTGGAGAGGTCTCACAAGGGGAACCCTTCTCAGACATAAGATCGATCTATTTGTGCTTTCATCTTTATCTTGTGGTTCTTATGGTTCTTATTGCGGCATTGTGTCATAGTGAGCAGGGCAGAGTGGGAGTTAGAACCTACCTTGAAGGTAGGGAAGACTATCTCAGAGGCCAAGATAGCCTTCCCCTTTAGGATAGGGAGAACCAATGAGGAGGTGCTAGCCCTCACAGGCACTTGAGACAATGAGGCCTGCTTGGCTGCCTTCTTCAGGAACCTCGGCCTTACAGTGAAACTTGAAATCACGGTAGAGATCAGCGGAGGTGGCCGCCTCCATCTCCACAAATCAAAATAATCACATCATGGTGAAGATCAAGGTCAAATCCACATCAGATCTTATCTGATGGAAATCAAGCTATTATCTTGAATTATTAATTTTTTTATTTGACTTTGGAGTTTGAACCCACACTTAACAAATTTAAGTATCATCATATTGGAGAGATTTAGGGTTTTGAGGAGAGACTTTGCCACAAGATTGTGATTTTGACTTGGAGAGACTTTAGTATGCTCCATTTAACAAATTTAAGTATGTTGAGTGGGTTCATTTGTTTGGAGAGACTTTGGAGATGTATTTGTTGTTTATCCTTTGTTTGAAATTTGATTTTGAAACCTTCAATTAGTAAATTTAGGTATGCTAAATGAAGTTCAAATATATGTTTAAAATTTTTTGAAAGCATTTTGTTTGTGATGATTGTTTATTATGTATGTGATGTGTTGATTTGATTTTTTTTTGAAAATGGGACCCTTACTTTAAAATTTTGGGCATGTTAAGTAGGGCTCAAGTTTGTTTAATGTTTGTTGTTTTTATTTGATTTTTTTAATAGGGAACTCTTATTTAATAAATTTATGTATGTTAAATAGAGTTCAATTGTGTGTTGTATGCTATTTGATGATATTTGATTTTGAAAATAGAACTCCCATTTGACAAATTTAGGTATGAAAAATGGAGTTAAAATGTGTTTTGATTTTTATGATTCTTATTTTGATTTTGAAAAAAGGAACTCTTATTTAACAAATTTAGGTATGTTAAATAAAGTTCAATTATATGTTGAATGTTGATTGTTGACTTTTGATTTTGATTTTGAAAATACAACTATCATTTGGAAAATTTGGGTATGTAAAATGGAGTTCAAATGTGTTTTGATTTTATGTGTGATGTTGATTTTGGAAGAAAAAAAGGGGACTCTCACTTAACAAATTTGGATAAGTTAAGTGGAGTTCAATTGTGTGTTTGATTTTGAAAATGAAACTCCATTTAACAAATTTAGGTATGTTAAATGGAGTTAGTTTTGTTTGAAAATGAGTTTGAAATTATGAAGAAACTCTCATTTAACAAATTTGGGTATGTTAAATGGAGTTAGTTGATTGATTGATTTTGTCTCAAAAAAATGTGCTTTGAAATTTTGGAAAGAGATTTGTTGATGTATGTTTTAATTTTGATTTTTGAAATGAACTCTCATTTAACAAATTTAGGTATGTTAAATGAGGTTTAATTATCTTTTATTTTGAAAAGAGGTTTGAAAATTTTCTTTTGTATTTTGCAAACTCTGTTATATGAAGTTCAAATGATTTTGTTTGAAAAAGTTCTTTTGAAATTTTTTGCAAATGACTTGTTTTTCTTTAAATTCTATTTAATTTTTTTTAAAACTGGGATGAAGCTTGCCACACCAAGCTAGCATTAAAGTGGTTTTAAATTTAGTCATCTCCTTTCTTTAGTGAATTTATTTTTACTTATTGGGGGACCTAATAGGGGCTTTAAGACCTACATGAAGTGAGGTCCTAAAACCTAAAGGATATTGGCTAGCTTAGCCTAAGGATGAAATAATCTAAGTGTCAATGGAAAGAAATATAGTCTTGCACTTATATGAAATATAAGTCCACTATCGATGCTTGGAGACAATAATTTTCTACTAAAGATGGAGAGATGAACTCTCCCTAGTGGAGTAGCCAGAAAAATCTATTGTGGTTATTTTTGGATGTGGGACACCACACATATCTTAGGGGATACTTATTGAAGTGATCGGGTATGACATTACTGAATCACGCACTATCTCAAAAGATAGAAATCATCACCCTCTAATGGACCTAATCACCTAATAAGGACTCCTAAGGCATGATGGGTCTTCAAATATACCAAAGATCTTTCCCTTACTTTACAAGAAAAAGTAAAGTATGATTTATATTAAGTCGGGTTTGTTAAGTTCCCTATGGAGGCAAGCCTCCATAGTTAATTACATCCTAAGGAATAGAATCCTTTAAGAATACTCTCGATTAAACAAGACAATTAAGGTCTCAATGATTTCAAGGCTACTCAATAAAATTGGCTATCTTGGAAAATTAAGTGGGATAGATCAAATGGAGAGACTTATTTTGGAAGCCAAAAGAGATGAGTAGGGAATGTTCATGATAATAGGAAGCCTAGTACGTATTCCAATCTATCCTGTAGATGGGCTTTATATATTTGAATTTGAGGAGAACTGTTCATTTGAGTTGAAATTTTATTAGATTGTTAGAGCTTATAATTCAATAACACAAGATTGTGAAAATGCCTAAGAGGTGAGGATTTATGCTTGTATCCTGAAGAAAACATCAACCTTAGATCCTAAATCTAAGGAACTTTAACATAAGTCAAAGCACGACCTAAATCTAAGCAAGAATTAGCATAAGATTTACCTCCACAAGAGAGGATAAACTGCCCGACTTCTACTTACGCGAGTGGACGACTAACTCCATCACGATTCAAATCCAGCTGATTTGGTCTTATGAATTGCAAGATAGCTAGGTTAGTTATTTATTTAAAAAGAGACTAAAGTCCTAAACCCACTCCCTAAGAGACTAGAGCATGAGTTGTATGAGCATAAGACTTAGTCTAATGTAAAATCTTTTCAAATTCTATTTAATTTTGACTCATTCATTTTGACAAACGCTTAGGATTTCTTTATGCCTAAATGTATGATAAAAATTGGTTATTGGCTAAATCAAAAAAGAAAGAGGGTGAAGCTCCATCGTCAGGGGTTTCTCTCACAGGTCAAGTGGTCCCTATTGTGTAAGGATGGAGGCCCTTATTTTTACAAGAGTGATAGAAGATGCATGCATGATGTGAGACATACAATATTTAGCTAAGGGTTGTTAAATCTTTATTGACCTCACATTTGGAGTGAGCTCTCAACCTCCTCTTCTTAGACCTAGAATTTTTATAAACACTAAGACTTCCTTAGTCATAAGACACTTCTAGTATTTTGGTGAACACTTAAGCTAAGCCTAGAGACTTAGAACGGTTAATCATAGGATTAGGCCATGCCTTACGGATTTAGGGAGATTCACATTCACATACCCTATAGCCTAAACCCAATCCATAATCACCTTCTTAAAACAAACCTCAAATTCAATTAAAATACCAAATCAAAATCAAAATTCCAAATCAAATGATTAAAACCCATGATCAAATCTAATATCAAAATCCTTCCTAAGCCCTATGATTTTATCTCATGGACTTAGCTAAATCCAATTCAATCTGACTCGATTGATTTTCTCCATGATCAATTCAATCCCCTAACCAATCTATCAAATTTAAATTCCAAATTCAACTCCAAATGATTAAAACACAAGATCAAATCCAAGCTTCCAATCCCTCTTAAGCCATGTTATTTGATTCTATAAACTTAGTCAAATCTCCACCCGATTCAATCCAAACTTGATTGATTTCTTCATGAATCAATTATATCTTCAATCATCTTTGTAAATATAAATGAAATCTACACTCCAATGATCAAAACTAAATCAAACTAAATCAAATTCCCTTATAAGTCCTTTGAACCTACCTTCATGAGCTTAGCCAAATTTTCCTTCAAATCCTTTCAAACTCAATTGATTTTCTTATAAATCAATTATACCTTCAATTATCTTCCCAAATATAATTGAAATCTACATTCAAATGACCAAAACTAAATCCAAATCAAATCAAAACCCAATCTAAGGCTTTTTAAGCCAATTCCTTGGACTTAGCCAAATCTCATCCAAATAAAGCCAAAACTAATGGATTTTCTCTTGAATTAATCATTCTTTCAATCACCTATCCAATTATAAATGAAACTTACAATCATCAAACCAAATCAAGATCAACCCAAATCAAACCTAACTTAGCCCTTTTTGCCTAGAAATTTCAAATGAACTAAAACCTATTGAAATCCAAATTGATTATAGTTGGATTTATATTTCAATCCTAAACTCATGTATAAATTCAACTAAGCCTAAATCAAGCCAAAACCAAGCTAGTTGACCAACTTAGGTTCACTTGACCAAGTGACCTAAAGGACCCATTTGAGCCAAGTTCTAATCTAACCCAAATTTGATTGATCCAAGCCAACCAAAACCTTCTATCATGATTGTTAACCACCCTAGAGTCACCAATTGCCTTGAATTGGGTCAAACTCAACTTGGTCATTTGAATTGGTCAACCTTTAGCCTATGAACCAAAACATGCCAAAACCTATCTTACACCAAATTAATTGAAATCATTGACTCATGCCAACTCATGATCAATGATTGAACATGACTTGACCATCAATTGAGCCAAATCAAACCCAATTGGCCCTTTGACCCAAGTTGACCCAACTTGGCCTAAAAGGCCAAATTAGGTCAAATCATGATCTAACCCAAATTGATTGCAACAAATGGCTCAAGTTCATTCTACATTGATTGTTGAACTTGACCAAGGCCATAATTGAACCCAATTTGGACAATTGAATCCAATTGACCTATTTAGCCTAAATTGACCTAAAGGGTCAATTTGGCCTAAAATCAAATTAGATCCCTATTAATTCAAACCAAAGCCTACAATACCATCCAATTTATCAATTGAGCATGAACCAACACCCAACCCAATCTAATTTGGCCAATTTGGTCAAATTGGTCAACTTGACCCATTTGACCTATTTATTTCCAAATGAGCCAAAATCAAACCTAGGAAAAATTGATTAAAATCACTTGAATCAAAACTTCTTAAATCATCATTTGAACCTAACCCAAGCCTTGGCTTGACCCAATTTAACCAATTGGTCATCCTTACCCAACATGATCCAAAGTGACCCAAATTGAGCCAAATCCCTTGAAACCAACCCATGGCACCTTGGGAGCTGACCAAACCTAACCTAAACCCACTTGGGATCAAGCCAAAACCAGTCCAAACCAAAATAGGGTCAAGGTGATGGAGAAAACTCTGGGGCCCTGGCAATGGCTGGCCGACCAAAAAATGGGAGATAATCCCGTCCATCCATCATAGGGAAATGGCGGCTATACCCCCTCAATTCTTACACTAAACATACTCATTCGAATCCTCTGAGCTTCCTAAAGCATTTTTGAGTCCCCTAGTATGTTCCCAAAGCATTCCCAAAGCTTCCCTCATCATAATTTCTCCTTTTCAAGCTTCCAAAATTGGGCACATCCCCTCTAATCCTAACTCCTACAATCCTCAACCAAACTTCAATTCCTTTTACATACACCATCCCCTCGACCCATCGAAGCTAACTGAAGCTTCCCCCGAGCTCCAAACTCACCAAAAGTATGAGTTCGATCAACACCAGCCTCCCAAGTCATTGGTTCATGGCATTCCAACCAGTCTACAAGGAGTCAACCTAATTGCTCAATAGGGCTTCATTTCTATTAGACGAAGCTACCTCAAGCGTATGAGCTGTCGCTCCTATCTTCAGTGAGGTAATGCCATTAAAAATGAGCTTTAGGTAGATTTTGGTTGGTCTTTTTGGAAGAGAAGTGTCATTGCATGCAATCATAGTTGTTGGATGCCTTCGGATCCTTCGTGTGAAAATGTGGGATCCGTTTGGAGTGAATCCGAGCTCAGGTGAGCTCGAATTGAATGAGCGATGGTGGATGACCTCGATCCTTTAGCTCGCGAGATGATAGATCACACACGATCCATTTCACATGATCAAAATGGATGGTCGAGATTAGATCCGCTAGATAAAATTGATTTTATTCTTTATTAACCGTGGGATCGATCTGTGCTGTTCGATCCGAGATCAAACGACGAGATCGAAAGCCCATCCACCGTTAGCCACGTCAACGCTGACTCGGATGTGGTTTAATATCCAATCCCATGATGCCACATGAAAAGTGTGCTCCGTCAGTGTGCCACGTGGCGCCGATGGGATTAAGCTTAAATAATTGATTTTAATGGCTAAAACTTCATAAAATCATAATAAATTGTAAAAAAAATCTAAAAATTATAAATAAATACTCATTTTAAAGGTATTTTAAGGATAAATTTATTAAAAATATCCTTAATTAATTTTGACCACTAATTAAGGCTTAATTAGGGTTTAATTAATTACCCTAATTTCTAATTAATTTAATAATTAGCTCTAAATTTTCTAAAATTGTTTAAGGGATGACTTCTACCTCTCTAATTTTATTTGGGATTTATTGGTTAATTAATTGGGAAAATTAGCTAATAAAGCCTTAATTACTTTCTTAATTTAATTAAGGGTTGATTAATCACATGAGCAGTAAATTAATCAATTAATTGGGCTCATTTATCACTATTTAATGGTGAGGGAACTCAAGGAATAGGATTGGGACCTCTTTCCTAATCCTTTCCCCTAAGTTCATTTCACTTTTCAAGAAAATTTAATTAAGGATTAATTGGCTAATTAATTACTTAATTAGTTTAATTAAAATCTAAAACACATCAGATCTTAATTAATTAATTAATGGGTAGATCTTTAGGTGTTCAATAATTATGGTTAACTCACATGTATGAGAAAACTATGCATGTACTTAATTACATTCCTTAATCTTATTAACAATTAATAAGTCAATTGCATTAAGCCCTTTCATTTCTTAGGACCATTGCTAATTTAATTTTCAATTCATTTGCATACTGTATTGGCTCATAATTATTTAGTTAATTACTTTAAGGTAACATAGGTAAGGGTTAATTAATGAACTTAATTCATATCATAACTTAATTAACTAATAAAATCAACTTAACTATATTTCATTAAACAAAATTAAGTCACAAACTTGGGGATGGGATTAGGATTAGCAAACTTTTTCTAACATTCCTTAAATCAGGTTAAACATGAAATTAAAAATGACATTAAAAGCTTTGGTTTACTTTAAATGGTTTTATTTGATATAATTGTCCTTAGGAATTAATTTGATTGAATGAGATCATATGTTTATATTTATTTATTCCTTTCCAATCATATTAAATATTGTATGTCATTTCAAATCATGAATTCATCTTTTCAAAATTAATTAAATCAAATAGTTTTCCTTTATGTTAAGCTTGCATGTGCTGATTTAATTTAATATATGTGTGGTTATTATCACTATTAAACCCAAATGTATTTTTCAAAAGCTTATAAATGAATAATAACATATGTTGTGATGCTAGTTATAAATACATAGGAGATGTGTGTGGTTATAACTTAAGTGTATGAAGTGAAGATTTCTTTCTTTTATTCATGTGTTGATTTATATAAGTATGAATGTTAATGGGTATAGTCTGGACATCCCGAGAATATAAGGCTTTAGCTAGCCCCAAGGTGTCATTTCCTTAGTTAACAAAGGCATGTACTCATTTGATTTCATTCTTATGTATTTCAACACTAGAATTTGGATAAAGCTTTAATTCATATACATAAATAATTCCATAAAAAAATACAATATGTGCATGATTTTCATTCTCTTAATTATGAATATGTGTATATGTATTTAAGAAAAGTGGGTATATAGTCTGGACATCCTGAAAATATGAAGCTTTAGCTAGCCCTAAGGAGGTCATTTGATTACCTCACTTTCCTAGTTAACAAAGGCACGTACTTGCTTATATCTTTTATACATGTATGTACATATTTAATTAGAGAATGGTAATCCTCTTTCTTATTGAAAATACATGCATTCATAATTTCTTAAGTTATTAAATTAATTAATCATGTGATTTGGAGCTCTCTTTCCTATGTTCATGTATGCAAATCTACATATGTTTGAATGCAAATGGGTATATACTCTGGACATCCTAGGAATAAGTTTTAGCTAGCCCCAAGGAGGTCATTTAATTACCTCACTTCCCTGGTTTAATAATGGCACGTACATGTTTAATTTCATCCTTATGTATTTTTGTATAAGAATCTATATAGATCTTTGAATTAATATGATTAAATAATTCAATCAAATAAAAAAATGTAAATTCAAAATATACACATATACATTCATCATTTAAGTGTGCTAAAACATGTTGTATGTATAAGTACTCTTAGGATTTAATATGCATGCTACATGTGATGGAAAAGAATGATTGATATATGTCATATGATAATAATTCAATTAGATTAATCTTATGTTGCCTTTCATATTAAATAGGATTATTTAAAGTGAACCTAAACTTAGGATTAAATTAAAGGGGCAATAAGCCATTCACTAAAGATAATTAAATCAAATTAATATGCTTTAGAAAGTGGCTTAAGGTATGGATGAAAGAGGAAACCCTCTTTTCTTCTCTTTATAACACTTAGTTGTTAAGTGTAATCAAGTGAAACAAAAGAAAACATAAATTAAAATTCTCAAATCAATTAAACCACTTAAAGTGAAATCAACCTTTTCATGTTAAATTAAATCTTCTTTCACTTAGAAAATCATAACCTTAATGCCTAGCTAAGACATACCACATAAGCCTTAACACACACATTAGAATTAGTCATCACTTCTAGCCTTATGCTAGGATGGTGCATGGTGTGATGTATATTTTTTTTTTTTGTGATGTATTATTTTAGACCGACTAGGTGTATGTAGACTAGATGTTAGGCTGATATTAACCTAATGATATTTTAACAAGGGATTGTGCTTAAGGACATAAAATAAATATAAATATTTTTGCAAGTTGCTTAAGCCCATAAGCATAATCCAAGCTAGGCGGTGGGCTTGGTTACCCATGTGTGGTGCTAAGTCCAAATTATAAATATAAGCTTTGAATTATATGTGTGTTTAACTAACTCTTATTTTGCAAGTGTAGTTAGATTTACTTTTTTCTTATTTTAAAGTAATTTTGCATTTGAATTATGATTAATGTTATGGGGTTTAGGATGAGCAAAGGTTTTTGTCCTAGGGTGTCACTTTATGCCTTGAAGCCTACCAAATCAAAAGGAAGAAAAGACATAAAGAAATGGGGGAGACGTGAAGGCTTGAAGATTTGAAGACCCCCCATAACATTTATTCATTATAATTGTAATTATTCTTTCATATATCGGGTTGTATAAGGGTATAGCTCGGCTACCCATTTTTCTTTTTTGGGTTATATGGCGATACCCAACCACACCAGCTTTTTATTATTTTGTGTTAGATTATAAAATTTTTTGATGTCGTGTTTAGTTTTCGCATTGAAAATGGCATGCTTTTCTTAGTTTATTCAATGTATGATGCTTTGATGTGTGGCCTGGATGCGTTAAGCTCTTAGAAAAAAATTAGGTTTTCTACCCAATTAATCACTCACAATTAAATTTTTCTACAACTTATAACCTCACATAAATCCTAGGACATAAATAAGCTAATTAAAAGATTTAGCAACCCCTTAGCTGAATGGTTGAATTTTTCACAACATGCATATCATATTATTTCACTCTTGCAAAATGAGGCCTTCTTGCACATAATAGGGACCGCTTGACCTTTGAGAGCAACCCCTGATGACAGAGCTTCACTTTCTTCTCTTTTGATTTAGCCCATAATTTATTTTCATCATGCATGTAGGCATCAAAATCTTAAAGTCTTTATCCAAATGAAATGTCAAAATTGAATAAAATTTAAAATATTTTGACTAAGTCATTATTCATACCATTCATACTCTAGTCTTAGGAGTGGGTTTAAGAACTTAGTTTCTTTCTAAATAATAATAGCCCAACTATCTTGCAAATCATAAGATCAGACCACATGGATTTGAAGCATAGGAGGAGTTAGCTGGCTACCACTCCAAGCGATTGTAAGTCTAGCAGTTAGGTGGTTTATCCTCTATTATGAAGGTAAACCTTATGCCCACTTTCGCTTAGATTTAGGTTGTGCTTTGGATTATGTCAAAGATCCTTAGATTTAGGATTTGAGATAGCTATTTTCTTCGGGCTACAATCATAAATCCTCACCTCTTAGGTATTTCCACAATCTTATGTTGTTGGATTATTAGTCCTAACTTTCTAATAAAATGTCAACTTTAATAAAATTGAATTTCTCAATTTCAAATGTATAAAGCCTAATCATATGATAGATTGGAATGCACACTAGGTTTCCTAGTATCATGAGCATTTCCTACTCATTCCCTTTGGCTTCTCAAAATAAGTCTTCTACTTGAACTTTCCCAATTGATTTTCCAAATATAACCAATCCTTTGATACCTAACTCAAGTCTTTAGAGACTTTAATTTCTACTTTAATCGAGAGTAAACACCCCTTAGGATGTAATTAACTATGGAGGCTTGCCTCCATAGAGAACTAAATGAACTTGGCTTAATTTAAACCCTACTTTACTTTTTCATGTAAAGTAAGAGAAAATCTCTGGTATATTCAAGACCCACTATGCCTTAGAGTCATTATTAGGATTAGGTCCATTGTAGGGTGATGATTTCTATCTTTCAAGATAGTGCATCATTCCTTAATTTCATACCCAATCACTTCAATAAGTACCCCCTAAGATCTGCATGGTGTCCCACATCAAAAAATAAACACCATAATCATTTAATTATCTAGTTCATAGCCTAGGCTTTATGATGAGGTTGTGAGTTGCTTAAACTTTAATTTTGGATTGTTAATTATGTAGAAAATTTATTTTATCCTAAGAGTCTACCGTATCCGTGCCACATAATAAAGCATCGACATTTAAGAACTAAGAAAAGCATGCAATTTAAGTAAATCATCAAAATTTTATAAACTAGCACAAAAGAGTAATTGATCGGTGCGTCGAATAAGTTATGGGTAGAGCTCTATCCCTATACAACAAAAATATAAAAAAATAATTATAATTATAATTGAATAAAATGTTATGGGGTCTCTCTTCTCATCTTCTTATCTTCATATCTTCTTATCATCTTCTTCTTTGATTTGGTTTAGGCATCACATGGCACCCGGACAAAGCCTTCTAGCCAATGCTCATCATAAACCTGATAGCACTAATCCTAATTCGTAATTATAAAATTACATTTATATAGAAAGTAAATCTAACTACACCTGCAAAATAAAGGTTATCTAAACATACATATAACCCAAGCATTATATTTATAATTTGATTAGCACCTACACATTGATAAGCCCACCTATCCTAACTTAGATTATGTTTAGGGGCTTAAGCATCCTGAAAAGTGAGCATTTATATTTATTTTTAAGCAGCCCCTTAAGCACAATCCTCAGAAAACATGATTAAATATCCTAACATCTATAATCTAACATCTGAGGCATACACCCTAACATCTAGTCTAAAATATTACATCACAAAATAAAAACATGCATCATACCATACATTGTCTTAACATAAAGCTAGAAGTAGTGACTTAATTATAATGTGTGTATTAAGGCTTGTGGGGTATGTCTTAACTAGGCATTAGAGTTGTATTTTTCTAAGTGTGAAAGATGTTCAACTTAACATGAGGGTTGGTTTCACTTGAAGTTGTTTAGTTGATTTTGATAATTTTAATTTATGTTTTTTTTATTTCATATGACTTACACTTAGCAACTAAGTGTTATAAAGAAAAGGAAGAAGATTACCCTCTTTCAACCCTAACTTAAGCCAGTTTCTAAAGTATATTAATTTGATTTAGTTCTCTTTAGTGAATGACATATTACACATTTTTAATTAATCCTAAGTTTAGGTTCACTTTAAATAATTTTATTCAATATGAAAGACTTCTTAAGATTAATCTGATTGAACTACTACCATATAACATATATCAAATTCATCCTTTCCATCACATATAGCATGCATATGATTCAATCCTAAGTGTATATACACACACAACATATTTTAGCACACTTGAATGATGAATATATGTGTATATTTGAAGTTTATATCTTTATTTGATTGAATTATTTAGTATACATAAATTTAAAGTTTTATCTAAATTCTTATATAAAAATTGATAGGGATGAAATTAAATAGGTATGTGCCATTATTAAACTAGGGAAGTGAGGTAATCAAATGACCTCTTTAGGCTACTTAAAGCCTCGTGTTCCTGGGATGTCCAGACTATATACCCATTTGCATTCAAACATATGTAAATTTGCATATATGAACATAGGCAAGAGAGCTCCAAATCACATGATTAAGCAATTCAATCACTTAAATAATTATAGATGCATGCATTTTTAATAAAAAAGATGAGATTCTCATTCTTTAATCATATATACATACACATGTATGCAGACATAAACAAGTATGTGTCATTGTTAAACTAGGGAAGTGTGGTAATCAAATGACCTCCTTAGGCTACTTAAAGCCTCGTGTTCCTAGGATGTCCAGACTTTATACTTGTTTGCTTAGATACATATGGATGTATAAATAACTGAATAAAAATCATGCAAAACTATAATTTCTTTAATTGTACTATTTATGTACATGGATTAAAGCTCTATCCAAATTCTAATATTAAAAGACATAAGGATGAAATCAAATGGATTCGTATTGTTGTTAAACCAGAGAAGTGAGCTAATCAAATAACCTCCTTGGGGGTACTCAAAGCGTCGTGTTCCCGGGATGTCCAGACTATATACCCATTACCATTCAAACTTATGTAAATTAACACATGAATAAAAGAAAGAGAGTTTCAAAGCCATATACTTAAGTTATATACACATGTAAATCCTATGCATATTCATAACTATCATCATAACATATGTAGTCATCATTTATAAACTTTTATAAAATATATTTGGATTTAATAGTGATAATAGCCACACATATATTAAATTAAATCAACACATGCAAGCTTACATAAAGGAAATTCATTTTTGTTTTAATTAATTTTGAAAGACATGAATGCATGGATTCTAATGACATACAACATTTACCATGATAAGAAAGGAACAATCAAATATAAGCATATGATTCAATCAATCAAATTAAATCCTAAGGACAATAAAATTGAATAAAATTATTTAAAGTAAACCAAAGCTTCTTTATTAGTTTAGTTTTGGATTTTGATTTGATTTAAAGAGGAGGAGAACTCATCACTTGCTATTTTAATCCCAATCCCACATTGGTGTTTTGATTTGGTTTAAGAAAAGGTAATTAGGTGAATTTTATGAATTAATTAAGTTAGATCCTTAATTAAATCAATTAATTACCCTTACCTATGTTACCTTAATGTAATTAATTAAATAATCATGAGCCAACATGACATGCATATGGATGAAAAATAAAGTTGCAATGATCCTAGGAAATTAAATGGCCTAATGCAATTAGCTCACAATTAATTGTTAATTAAATTAAGAAACTCAATTAAGTACTCTTTTGATTTTCCCACACATGTGGGTTAACCATAATTTCCCTAAGTACCTTTAGATTATTAAACACCTAAAGATCTACCCCTAATTTAATTAATTAAGATCTGATGTGATTATGATTTTAATTTGATTAATTAAGCCATTTAATTAACTAATTAAACCTTTAATTAACTCCAAATAAATTAATTTTTCTTTTAAATGAAATGGACTCAAGAAAAAGATTAGGAAAGAGGCCCTAACCCCATTCCCCTTGCCCATTCACTATTCAACAGTGATTAGTGAACATAATTAATTAATTTATTAATGATTAGGGTATTAATTAATCATTTGATTAATTAAGGGAGTAATTAAGGCTTAAAGGAGAAATTTCTCTAATTACCTAAGTAATAAATCCCAAAAAATTTTTGAGAGATAGAGGTCATCCCATTAAACTATCACTCAAAGTTTGGGATTAATTACTTGAGTAATTAAGAGTAAATAAGATAATTAAGTTTATAATTAAACCTTAATTAAACCTTAATTACAATTCAAAATTAGTTGGAATTAATTTTAAATGATTCTCTTCTAAAATACCTTAAAAATGAGTATTTATTTATATTTTTTCAATTTTTTTACAATTTGTTATGAATTTTGGAAGTTTCAGCCATTAAATCTATTAATTAAGCCTAATCCCGTTGGCGTCATGCAGACTGTTGATGTGGCGCACTTTCCACATGGCACAATGAAATTGGCTATTTAAAGTCATCCAACACGGCACCTACATGGCAACAGCAAAAGCGCTTTCTTATCCACCATCTGATCTAAGATCGTATGACAAGGATTAACTCTGTAGTTTCTTAAGGGATAAAATCAGATCGATCTAACAGATTAATCATAATCGTCCATTCTAATCACACAGAAGGATGGTGCATGATTCATCATCCCTCGAGCGATGGAAGATGGATACTATTCATCTTTCCTCCTTCGATCTGAGCTCACCCAAGTTTGAATCGACTTGGAAACGATACCACACCATCAATAGGGGATTCTTAGGGGATCTAACTACTAAGATCACATGGCATCACACTTTGCTTCACAAAAGGCCAATGAAAATTCACCCAAATCTTGGTTTCAAGGAATTACCATGTCAAAGCTCAAGACCTGGTGAAATGAGGAAGCTTATCTAGTAGAGATGAAGCCCTTGATTGCATGCTCTAATTCCTTCCCGCTCGAATGGACCACAAATCATTGATTTGGAGGTCTTAATCAAACATGCACCTCGGTGGTCGGAAGCTCAGGAGGTGATTCATTCTTGCTCAACAAAGGCTAGGGAAGGTGTGGGTGAAAAGAATTTGGATTTGGTTGAGTATGAGTGGAGTTGGATCCAACAGAGGGTTGCCTCAGTTAAGAATAGTGAAATCTGAGGTTGGGACTGCTTGGGAAGCTCAAAGAAGGAACTAGGGATTTTGAAAATGCCCTAGGTAGTTCTCTGAGTGTGTAAGTGTTCAATTTGGATCAAAATGAGTGGGGTATATCCCCCCTCCCTTGGATCAGACAGATGGGATTCAATCCCATTTTTGATCGTCTAGCCGTCGCTAGGGCGTCGGAGTGGTCATTGTCAACTCCACGTGGTTTAACTTGGTTGTTGGGATGCTTGGCTGGTGGCTCAAGATGGCAACCTCCTTCCTTGGATCCATGAGGTTTCGCCATGGTGGGGAGGTGAGTTAACTCACCTCCCTTTGGTCCAAGGCTGACCCAGCCACTTGGTTGGTTATACGAGCTCCATTTTGGGTGTGAAGTGGCTACCAAGTGGAAAGGAAGGGGAGTTGACTTGCTAATTTGGGAAAAATCCCATGTGGGGAGAATCCAAGGGATTTGCCTTGGTTGAACCCAATTTAGTTAGTTGATTTGGGGTGATCCAAGGTGAGTTTAGGATGGTTTGGGCCTTTGCATTAAGTTGCCTTGGTTCAAGTGGGTTTGGCTCAATTTGATCATTATATGTCAAATTAAGTTAGGTTAGTTGACCAATTGGTCAAATTAGATCAAACCAAGGCTTGGGTCATGTTCAAATGATGATTTGAAGTATTTTGGTTCAATTTGTTTGAATCAATTTGGCTCAATTAGAGTCATATGGGTCAAATGGGTTGATTCATTTGACCCAATTGGCCAAATTGCTTGGATTAGGGGTTGATTTAGGTTTGATTGACCAATTGAAGATGATTGTAGGCTTCAATTTCAATTTATTTGGATTTGGTTATGATTTAGGCCAAATTGACCCTTTAGGTCAATTTGGGCTAAATAGGTCAATTGGGCTCAATTAGTCAAATTGGGTTCAATTGGGGCTTTTGAGTTCAACAATAAATTTGAAATGAACTTGAGCCATTGGTTGCAATCAATTTGGATTATATTTTGATTTGACCTAATTTAGCCCTTTAGGTCCAATTGGGTCAACTTGGGTCAAGAGGGCTAATTGGATTTGACTTGGGTTTGTTCAATTTGGCTTGATGATTGTAGATTTCATTTATATTCAGGATGATAATTGAGAAAATGAATGATTCATAAGAAAATCAATTTAATTTGGTTTAATTTCAAAGGAGATTTGGCTAAGTTCATGGAATTGAATCAAAGGGCTTAGTTTGATTTGATTTGATTTGATTTTGGTCATTTGAATGTAAGTTTGATTTATATTTGGATAGATGATTGAAAGAATAATTGATCTATAAGAAAATTAATTGATTTTGGTTTGAATTTGAATGGAATTTAGCTAAGTCCATGAAATTGAGTCATGTGGCTTAGGTTTGGATTTTATTTGATTTGATTTTAGTTTTGGTCATTTGAATGTAGATTTGATTTATATTTGGGAAAATGATTGAAGGAATAATTGATTTGTGAGAAAATCAATTGAATTTGGATTGATTTGAATGGAAATTGGTTAGTCTATAGGGTAGAGTCATGTGGCTTAGGTTTGGATTTGATTTGGATTTGGTTTTGTCCATTTGAATATAGGTTTGATTTAAATTTGGGAAGATGATTGAAGGAATAATTGATTCATGAGAAAATCAATTGAATTTGGATTAATTTTGAATGGAATTTGGCTAAGTCCATGGAATTGAGTCATGTGGCTTAGGTTTGGATTTGATTTTATTTTATTTTGATTTTGGTCATTTGAATGTAGGTTTGATTTATATTTGGGAAAATGATTGAAGGAATAATTGATTCATGAGAAAATCAATTGAATTTGGATTGATTTGAATGGAAATTAATTAAGTCTATAGGGTTGAATCATATGGCTTAGGTTTGGATTTGATTTGATTTGATTTTAGTTATGTTCATTTGAATGTATGTTTGATTTATACTTTAGAAGATGATTGAAGGAATAATTGATCCATGAGAAAATCAATTGAATTTGGATTGATTTGAATGGAAATTTGGCTAAGTCTATAGGGTTGAATCATATGGCTTAGGTTTGATTTTGAGTTGATTTTTGTTTGATTTGAATTTGGTTAGAAGCTGAGTTTGATTTTAGATTTTGGTAAATTGATTTAATGGTTGAATTGATCTTTGAGAAAATCAATTGAGTTTGGATTGATTTGGGATTTGATTAAGGCTAAGTCCATAAAATAAAATCATAGAGTTTAGGCTAGGATTGATTTGATTTAGTTTTGGATTTGGATAGGATTTGGATTTGATATTTGATATTTGATATTTGAATTTGGATGAATTGAGTTTGAGATTTAGTTTTGACTTAAGAAGGTGAACATGGATTGGGTTTAGGCTATAGGGTAGGTAAGTCTCCCTAAGTCCTAAGGCATATCCCAATCCTATGATTAACCCTTCTAAGTCTGTAAGCTTAGGTTAAGTGTCAACCTAGTTTCTAAATGTATCTCATGACTAAGGAAGTCTTAGTATCTAGAAGACTCCTAGGTCTAATCCTCACTCCAAAAGTGAGGTCAACAAGTCTGGACACCCTGGGAATACTAGGCATTAAGTAGCCTCACGGAGGTCATTTGATTACCTCACTTCCCTGGTTAATAAAGGCACATACCCATTTGATTTCATTCTTATGTATTTTTCATTCAAATTTGGATGAAGCTTTAATTCATATACATAAATAATTCAATCAAATAAAATACAACTTTGCATGATTCTCGTTCTTTTAATTTCTTGTACATCCATATGTATTCAAGCAAGCAAGTATATAGTCTGGACATCCTAGGAATATGAGGCTTTAAGTAGCCCCAAAGAGGTCATTTGATTACTTCCCTAGTTAACAATGACATATACTTGTTTAAGTCTTTACACATGTGTATGTATATGTGATTAAAGAATGGGAATCCACCTTTTCTATTAAAAATACATGCATCCATAACTATTTAAATTATTAAATTAATTAATCATGTGATTTGGAGCTTTATTTCTTATGTTCATGTATACAATTCTACATGTGTTTGAATGTCAATAAGTATATAGTCTCGACTAGCCCCACAAAGGTCATTTGATTGCCTTAGTTCCCTAGTTAACAAAGGCATGTAGTTATTTGAGTTCATTCCTATGTATTTTCGTATAAGAATTCAGATAGAGCTTTAAATTTACATATATTAAATAATTCAATCAAATGAAATATAAATTCTAAATAAATACATTCATCATTCAAGTGTGCTGAAATATGTTGTATGTATAGATACACTTAGGATTGAATCATATGCATGTCATATATGATGGAAAGGGATGGTTGGATATGTATCATGTGATAGTTATTCAATTATATTAATCCTAAAATGCCTTTCATGTTAAATAGAATTATTTAAAATTAACATATACTTAAGATTAATAAAAATATTTAATAAGCCATTCACTAAAGAAAACTAAATCATAAAAATGTACTTTAAAAAGTGACTTTAAGGTAGGGATTAAAGGGGAAAATCCTCTTCCTTCTCTTTATAACACTTAGATGCTAAGTTTAAATCATATGAAACAAAATAAAATATAAATTAAAACTTGCAAATCAATTAAACAACTTGAAATGAAACCAACCTTTATGCTAAATTAAATCCTTCTACACTTAGAAAATCATAACTTTAATGTTTAGCGAGACACACCACATAAAGCTTTAACACACAAATTAGAACTAAGCCACTACTTCTAGTAAGTTAGTTGTATGTATGGTGTATGCTTTATTTTATGATATAATATTTTAGACCGAATGTCAGGGTGTATTCTTCGTAGATTGGATGGTAGGACATTATTATCCTAATCATATTTTCTGCAAGGGATTATGCTTAAGGGGTAGCTTAAAAATAAGCATAAATGCTCTCTTTGCAGGTTGCACCCCTATGCATAATCCAAATTATGACAGGTCGGCTTAGTTACCCATGTGCAGGGTGCTAAGTCCAAATTATATATATAATTTCTTGGGCTTATATGTATGTTTAGCTAACCTCTATTTTACAAGTGTAATTAGATTTACTTTTCCATATAAGTGTAATTTTGAAATAGAAATTAAGATTAGAGCTATGGGGATTAGATGAGGGCTAGAAGACTTAGTCTGGGTGCCATGTGAAGCCTTTGGAGCCAATCAAAAGAAGAAGGAACCAATCAAATTAAGGAATGAAAATAAGAAGTGAAGAAATAAAGACCCCCATAGCATTTATTGAATTCTAAATTGTAATTATTCTTTTATTGTTCCAGGTTGTATAAGGGTAGAGCTCGACTACCCATCTTTTTTATTTTTGGGTTGTATGGCAGTACTCGACCACATCTGCCTCTTATTCTTTTATAGTAGATTATAAATTATTTGATGATTTGTTTAGATTGCATATTATAAATGGCATTCTTTTCATAGTTTCTTATGTTTGATGCTTTGAATATGTGGCCTGGATGCGATAGGCTCTTAGGATAAAATAAATTTTATAACCCAAACAACTCATAACTAAATTTTAAATAACTCATAACCTCACCATAAAGCTTAGGCTATAATCAGAATAATTAAAAGATTTAGCAACCCCTTAGCTGTATGTCTCACATCATGCATGCATCTTGATCACTCTTGCTAAATGAGGGCCTTCATACATAATAGGGACCACTTGATTCATTGTTCTCTCTTGATTAAGCCAATAACCAATTTTCATCATGCATTTAGGCATAAAAAAATCACAAGCCTTTTCTTCCAAAATGATGTGTCCAAAATGAAGTAAAATTTGTAAAGGTTTGTATTTTTTTTAGACTAAGTCATATGCTCATACCACTCATGCTCTAGTCTCTTAGGGAGTGGGTTTATGACTTTAGTCTCTTTCAAATTAAATGATTACCTTAGCTATCTTGCAATTCATAAGACCATACTACATAGTTTTGAATTGTAGGAGGAGTTAGCTGGCAGCCACTCCAGACGGTTATAAGTCCAGAAGTCGGACAGTTTACTCTCTCTTGTGGTAGTAAACCCTTATGTCCATCTCTCGCTTAGATCTAGGTCATGCTTTAGCCTATGCTAAAGCTCAATAGATTTCGATCCATTAGCATACATATAACCTTATAATTTTAACCCAATAATAAATAAATCTCTTCAATTTCAAATATATAAAGCCCAACTATAGGATAGATTAAAATATCATGATCATTCCCTACCTTCTCCCTTTGGATTCCAAAAATAAGTCTTCTCCTTGAACTTTCCCAATTGATTTTCCAAAAATAGTCAATCCTTTGATAATGTTAGCCTTGAAATCTTTGGAGACCTTAATTGCCTACTTTAATCGAGAGTATTCTTAGACAATTTCATTCTCTAGGATGTAATTAACTTTGGAGGGTTGCCTTCATAGGGAACTTAAGAACTCGACATAAAATAAACCCTGCTTTGCTTTTCTATGTAAAGTAGGGGAAAGATCTATGGTATATTTGAAGACCCATCATGCCTTAGGAGTCTTTATTAGGTGATTAGGTCCATTATAGGATGATGTCTCTATCTTTCGAGATAGTACACCATACCTTAATGTCATACCCAATCACTTCAATAAGTACCCCCTAAGATCTACGTGGTGTCCAACATTCAAAGATAAACACCACACTAAGCTGTGTAATTAATATGGGAAATATATTAAAGTGTTATTGATGATCACATGTAATCTAAACCATGTTGGGAATTCATGTTTGACTTTTTATTAATAGTGATAGCATTATCCAAGTTTAATAAGTTCATAATAACCTTAACTCAAAAATCAAACTAACATAATTAGAAAAGCACTATGTTTGATTAAAATCAAAATGAGATATTGTGTCATTAATGCTTACTCAAGAAAAGGTAAAACCTTATCGCAATTTATCAAAATAGTAATTTCCTTAAGTTCCTTATCATTCAGATATCGTGATGTGCTTTTACCCAATGTTTTTATAGATGGTTGAAAAGTGGATATCACATTTGGTGAAGAACCAACATCATTAGTATCATCTGAAAATGCATGTGGCTCAAAATAGTAGGAGCAGAAATTTGTAGTCTCTTAAGCTAAGTAAGCTTCACATATTGAGCCTTCAGGGTGTGCTTTTTCTGCACAGTTCTTTTTAGTTTATTCAAGAATTTGCATGAATTTTATAAAAGAAGTAAGTCTAAATTGAATTTTAATTTACTTTAATACTATCAATAGATATGTACCTCACAAATGGGTACATCCTGATATTGCATTAGACTTCCCCTCTAGCTTCATATGGTAAATGTATTGACAAGTGATCCATAGAGTAAAAAAAATTGAGGTGGGGGATACCATCTCGAGCTGATAATGACTAGAATGTTTACTGGTTGTTGTATAGCTTCCACATTTAATCGATGAGGATACTTCTTTAAAGAAGAGACTAAGATCAATCAAAGGATTCGATTTGCTCGGTAAAGCATCAATGCAACCGAAAGTATTATCAAAAAAATGTGGTAGTAATGGATGTTCATTCCATAGAATTTTTTCGTTCTCAATATTTTCTCAAGTTGGATGCATACACATATGGTAACTTTAATGACTGTACCCACTCTCAAATTTTATTCATTGTGCTAATGTGAGGCAGTATTTGACTTTAAGCTTATGAAATGTACCAACTGTAGTCTCTCTGAGCTCTAACTCTTTTCTACAATAATATTCCTTCAAGTCCAACCTAGCTTTAACATTATATTTAATTTTGCTCTTAACATTCATCATTGCGTTGAAAATATTATTAAAATAATTTTTCTCTATATGCATCACGTCAAGATTATGCCTTACTAGATTAGACTTCCAGTATGATACATCCCAAAAAAATACTCATCTTTGTTCAATTATATGTCACACCATAACCTAGTACACCACTATCAACTAAAATAGAAGAATCAAATATAGTAGGGATAGAACTAATAATATGTTATAAATCATCCCCACTCAATCTTGTAGGTGACTTAGCCTTCTGAACTTGATTTTTTTGTGAATGTATCCTTATTTCTTTTGAATGCATGATCAATAGGGAGGAACATACGATGACAATCAAACTAGGAATTTTTTGATCATTTTTAAGAACGAATGTCTTTGATAGATCCATGCAATATGAACAAGCTAATTTCCTAATATCGTTCCACCCTGACAGCATTTCATATACAAGAAAGTCATTGATAGTCCACATAAGTGATGCTTTTAATTGAATGTCTTGCTTTGTAGCTATTTCATATGTCAATACACTAACATCCCATAAAATTTTATCAATAGTTGTAAGTAGACATCAATCTTTGCATTAGGGTTATGTGATCCAGGAATGATCAAAGTTAAGAACATATAAGGAGTTATTATGCACATCTTTAATGGTAAATTATATGGTGTAACTATCATTGGCCAACATGAATAGAGTGATGAGAACTAACTAAACAATGTGAAACGATTAGCGCAAAGGCCAAGTCTTATGTTTCATGGTTCAATTGTAGAATCTAGATAAATGCTATTGAAATGCTTCCACGCTTCTCCATCTGATGAATGACTCAAGGTATGTGATGTATTTGCTCTATTGTGATGTCATCGCATGTGCTGAGTTGTACGTATGGAAGCATACAGTCTCTACAAATGTGGAGTTAATGACAAATAGAATAGACACTTGTGCGGTACATATTTCTGCTTGATTTATTTTCTATTGTATGGCTTGAACCTCAGGGACTGGTAAAAATTGCATTCAATATCCTGTGCACTATCCTTGTAATATAATATACAATCATTCACACACTAGTTAATTTTTTTTAGCTCAATCCTAATTTTGACAGCAACTTCTTTGTTATATATAGGTCTTCAAGAACTAAGTTTTCTTATGAATTTGATTCTTTTAGCAGCCATGTAAATTGGTTAAAGCATTCATATGACATATTAAATTTAGTTTTAATACTTAGCATTCTTACGATCATATATAGCTCAGTGTGGTTCATGCATCATTCTCATAATGGTCATTTTACTACTTTTAGTAGATCATATAAATTTTGAGCTTCTTTATTAGGTGGCTCATCCTCCACTGGGTACTTTACTCTAATAGCATCATAGACTATTTCTTCATAAGTTTTTGTAGAATCATATTCGTTTGAGGGGCATGCATGGGTCGTTGAGGCACCATTGTCAATATCAACATATGGTTCGAACTCACCATGTGAAGTTCAGAACTAATAATTTGGTTGAAAACCTGTGCAATAAAAGTCTACTTTGACTACATCTGTGTAAAGAAAGTCTAATTCTTATGGTTTGCACATAGACATCAAAACTTTTCTTCAAAAATGTAAGAAGTAAATTGATATGCCACGTGTATGAAGTGCTCAACACCTCTCAAGAATTGATCAGTTAATCCTTTTCTGCCCAGATACAATTTATTTTACATCCATGACCGCTCACTATGGATTCCATAATCTCAATAAATAGAATAATATTGAAATTCAATTAAAATTTTATCTCAGGAACATAAGTAGTATTGATTGCATAATAAATGAAAATTTTCATATTACACCCTAAGTGTCTAAGTCATTCACAATGAACAAAATTTTTTACAATTGAAATAATTGTAACACATAATCACAAAATGCTTTTTTATTCAAAAAACTAAAACCAACATATATTATAAAATTTAAATAAATGCATCAAAAGTTTATAAATCATATAATTAAAAATTTTATACATTAAATGAATTAGATGATTAAATAAGCTTAAATTCTAAAATCCTAATTTTACAAAATGTACAAAAACTAATATTGGCAACTAAAGATCTACACACAAATAGATATTTCAATGTGCTATTTAATAAATTCAAATAAATTGGGAGAAAATTTAACCTAAAATCCATTAAGATGCCTCAAAACTTTAAATCCCTATTCCTCACAAACCAACGGATGAAATCATGAAAAAACTGAAATAGAAGGAAAAGGTTGAGGCATACCTTTGATTCTAAAGAGAAAATAGAGAAAATAAAGACGATTTGGATGCAAGTCGACGGGCCCTAAGTTTCATTCCATTGTCAACTGAGAGAGAGAGAGAGAGAGAGAGAGAGAGAAATCGGGGAAATGGCTCGGGGAGGGGGAGTGGCCAGTTTCATAGGCCTATAATAATGGTTTCTGGCAACTTTTTCTGTAGATTATTCACCGGAAATAGTTACGATGGCTTAACATGTTGGAAATTCAATTGTGTTTAAGTGATTTGAGCCCGATGTCCTCCTTAGTCGTAAATCCCGTAGTAAAGATTTCCAGTTGACTCTGGTCAATTATTCAAATGGTAATTACCGACAAAAAAATCTGCTAGAAATGCCGATGAAAAACTATAGTTTTTCTATAGAGGCATCATTTGAAACAAATTGTAATTGAGACAAAATTACATTTGTGCAACAAACTTCAGAGAATGACTACTCTTTGGAAAGTTTGAAGACTATAAAAAACTTTAAGAAATTTTTAAGGATAATAATGAATTATGTATTAACACAATATAGATCTAAAAAAAGTTTTTTTGTCTTTGAATTTATATTTTACGTATGGGATTAATTGAATAAAATTAATTCAAGTAAAAATAATTGATGAATGATCAGTCTTTGTGTAAAGTTATGCATATTTTTGAGTACTTGTCCCCATAGGAAACTAAGCCAATTTAATATTTTGAGATATATTTAAAATCTTAAAGTCTTGTTATCAATTGAATGTGTCGTAATTAAATATTTAAGTTATCAATAAAATGATACTGTCCTTAGTTGAACTTTTCTAAGCTTATACCTTCTAAGATCTTTTGATGAATTAAAAATCTATATTTTTTTAACTTAAGTCTTTTAAGATTTTGAATATGTAGGAATGCTTGTAATAAAATTAAGTCTAAATTCATGATATAATTAAAATTTATATACCTAATGTTTATAGTTTTTTATATTTTTAGGTAATTAGAATACATGTAGATTTCAAGGCATATGCCTTTAAGGATTTTGGATGAGATAAAAAAACTTATACCTTATGAGGTTTATACTTTTAAAATTTTAAGATGATAAAAATATGTACCATCTAATGCTAATACTTTCTATAATTTTTAAAAAACATTATTTATACATTTTGAGGTATTTGACTTTTGAGATTTTTAAAAAATTAGTGCCATATAAGAATTTGGTATTTTGAGATATTTAGTGAATTTATAACTTTTAAGTCTTTTATCTTTGAGATTTTTAGATGATTTGTATATTTTAAGAATTTTAAATTTTAAGATTTTAAAGAAACCATACCTTTTGAGATTTTAATTCAGAGATTTTTACATGATATATACCTTCTAAGATTTTTATCTTTTGAAATTTTGGAGAAGTTATACCTTTTGAAGTTTTTATCATTTGAGATTTTTGAATGACTTATACCTTTTGAGGCTTTCACCTTTCAAATTTTTTAGAGGATTTGTAACTTTTGAGACTTTTTTTATGATATTTTAGTAATTACACATTTTTCATGTTTTTTATCTTTTAAAAGTTTTTGGGTATTTAAGCCATCAAAATTTTTACATAATTCATATTTTTTTAGGCTTTCACCTTCAATTTTTTTTTTTTATAAATTTGTATCTTTTGGGGACTTTTCTTTGGAGAGGTATAGATGAGTAAAGACCTTATTAATTACTTCTTCTCATAAAGTTTTGTATAGTGAGGTTGTTGTCTACTAGTAGCTCCTACTTTCTTTTATGAATTTAGAGTAGAGATTGTATGTACCACTTACTCCCATAAAGTTTTTTTTGATTAAAAAGATAAAATGAAATGGTATTTATAAAACCTTACTTGAAAATGGTAGATTTCCAATTGTGTTCAAGGAATGGAGAATATAATTTAGCTTTTTTAAATCTTAGTGAGATGAGGAGCATAAGTTTTTTGTTACTTCAAGATAACATTATGTTATTGGATCTATTGGATATAATGGATAATACTTTAGAAAATGTATTGAAGTTCATATCAAAAATTTTTATGATGAGTGTCAATAAGGTGATGTTTATTTAAGTCCACAAAGGATGATGGAACGTTATAGGTTAGCTAAGTAGTGTAAAAAGTATGGATTGAATTGATAATGTCCAAAAGATCTTAATAAGACTACGGCAAAAGAGGGCATGCAACATACTAATGATGGGACATTGCATGGGTAGCATTAAACGATAGCTTGTTATTGATTTTATGGTAGAAGAATTCCATTATACAATGATGGTTCTCTTTATTATCCATTGTTCTCTAAGAATTAAAGGATTTGAGCATCAATTTTATGTTACTCCATCTTATGAATATGATTTTTCAAAATTAAGCCTAGATGGCCTTCATCAACTAGATTATATTGTCCTCATTTGATGAATTACTTGCCATCTATTGAAGCAATGCTTATAAGTTACTAAAAATATTTCTTATAAATATTGGTAAATTATTACGTGCTAGAATATTTGTGATACTAGAGCGAGGGTTTAATGTCTCAAATTTATAGGAAGATTCAATAAACACATACATAAATAAAAGTTACAAGAGACATTAGAATTTTTTAGCAAAAATTTTAAAAAATCTTAGGTCTAATATGGTTAAAATAATATATTATATATGAGATGTAACAAGAGCTTGCTATTCCTCATAATTGGAAAAGATAAAAAATTTGGGGAGCTTAGTTGACCTCTTATGACTATATAATAAAGATTATTATAGAAGTAGTAGAGAGTAATGATGATGGTTAGTGATAGTGGTTTGGTGAAGATGATTTAGTAATAATGATTGAGAGACTATGATCAGGTGTTGATTATTAAAGGATGACAAGGAAGTGATAGCGATTGAGAGATGCAATCATGTAATAGTGATTGAAAGGTGACAATTAGGC